>SJYT01041501.1:0-193493 GCA_006410635.1 Cephalophus harveyi
TGCTAAAGCTGAAACTCCAGCACTTTGGCCACTTCATGCAAAGAGTTGACTCATTGGAAAAGACTCTGATGCTGGGAGGAATTGGGGGCAGAGGAGAAGGGGTTGACAGAGGATGAAATGGCTGGATGGCATCACCAACTCAATGGACGTGAATTTGAGTGAACTCCGGGAGTTGGTGATGGACAGGGAGGCCTGGTGTGCTGCAATTCATGGGGTCGAAAGAGTCGGACACGACTGAGTGACTGAACTGAACTGAAACTAAACTTTATACCAAATGGACATATACAGAGCATTCCAACCAACAGCAGGCGAATACACTCTTTTCAAACCCACCTGAAACATATCCCAGGATAAATCATACTATAGGTCACAAAACAAGATTCACTAAATTTTAATATACTGAAATCATATCAAGTATCTTTTCTGAACACAGTCGTATAAAACTAGAAATCAATGGCAGCAGGAAAGCTGGAAAATTCACAAATATGTGGAAATTAAACTAATAACTAATGGGTCAAAAAAGAAATCAAAAGAGAAATTCAAAACTATTTTGAGGAAAAACAAAAATGGAAACACAACATAATAAACTTTGGAGATGCAGCAAAAGTAGTCCCAAGTGGAAAGTTTGCAGCAACAAATATTTAATTAAGAAAAAGTAAGATCTTAAATAGAAAAACTAAACCTACATCCTAAGAAACTAAAAAGGGAAGAAAAAGCTAAACCCAAAGTTAGCAGAGCAAAGATTAGAGCAGAAATTAATAAATTAGAGACTAGAATGACAATGGAAAAAACCAACAAAAACTCAGAGCTGTGTTTTTTGAAAACAAACAAACAAAAATTGACAGACCTTTAGCCAGACTAAAAAAAAAGGATGATTCAAGTTAATAACATTATAAATGAAAGAAGAAACATTACAACTGACACTACAGAAATACAAAGAAATGTAAGAAATAGTAAGAACAATTATATGCCAACAAATTAAAAAACTTAGAAAAAATAAATGCATTCCTAGAAAAACACAGTTTACCAAGATAGAAGCTTGAAGTAATAGAAAAACTGAACAGATCAACAATGTGCAATGAGATTGAACTTGTAATGAAAAATCTCCCAACAAATAAAAGCTCAGGATGAGATGACTTCACAGGTGATTTCTACCAAATATTTAAAGAAAAATTAATACCAATCCACCTCAAACTCTTCCAAAAAATTGAAGAGAAAGGTATACCTGCAAATTCATTTTGTGAGGCAAGCACTACCCTGATACTAAAGCCAGAAGAATAATACAAGAAAATAAAATTACAGACCAATATCTCTGATGACCTGAGATGCAAAATTCTCAACAAAACTTTAGCAAACCAAATTCAAGAGCATAGTAAAAGGATCGTACACTATGATCAAGTTGGAGTCATCCCTGATATGCGAGAATGGTTTAACTTAATGCAAGCCAATAAGTGTGATACGTCACAGTAACAAATGAAAAATTACAACACTGTAATCATTTCAATAGATGCAGGAAATGCACTTGACAAAATTCAACATCTTTTCATGATAAAAACTCTCAACAAATTAGGTATATAAGGGATGGTCCTCAACATAATAAAAGCCACATCAAGGCCACAGCTAGCATCATACTCAATAGTGAAAGATAAAAAGTTGCTTCTCTAAGATTAAGTGCCATTCAAGAATATTCACTTTGATCTCTAGTCAACAGTGCTAGAAGTTCTAGCCAGAGCACTTAGGCAAGAATAAAGAATAATAGGCATCCAAATTGGAAAGGAATAAGTAAAATCATCTCTGTTTTCAGGTGACATGTCCTTATATACTGAAAATCCTAAAGACACCACCAAAAACTGTTAGAGCTAATATATCCAGTAAATAAAATTGGCAAATTTGCAGGATACAAAATCAACATATAGGAATCAGCTGTGTTTCTATACACCAACAACAAACTATTTGAAAGAGAAATTAATAAGGCAATGTCACTTACAATAGTATCAAAAACAATAAAACACTTAAGAATAAATTTAATCAAGAAGTACACTGAAAACTATACAACATTGATTAAAGAGACTGAAAACAGCACAAAAAGATGGAACAGTATCCTGTGTTCTTGGATTGGAATAATTAATACTGTGAAAATGTCCATACTACCGAAACCAAGACACAGATTCAGTGCAATATCTGTCAAAATTTCAATGACATTTTTTCATAGAAATAGTTAAAAACTATCCTAAAATTGGTATGGAACTACAAAAGGCCCCATATATCTGAGGCAGTTCTAAGAAAGAATAACAAAGTTGGAAGTATCATACTTCCTGATTTCAAATTATATTGCAAAGCTAGTTATCAAAACAGTATGCTACTGGCATAAGAGTTGGCACATTGACCCATGGAACAGAATAGAGAGCCCAGTTATAAGATCACTTATGTACACTCAATCTTTGGCAAGAGCATTAAGCACACATACAGGAAAATGAAGTGTCTTCAATAAATGGTGCCGAGAAAGTTGGATATACAAATGCAAAAAACTATAAATGGATACCTATCTTACACTGCTCAGAAAAATTAACTTGAATAAAAGACTCCACTGTAAGGCCTGAAACCATAAAACCTGAGAAGAATACATAGGGGCAAACATCCTTGACATTACATTTAGTAATGATTTTTTCATAAAACACTATAAACACAAGCAACATAAACTAGAACAAACAAGTGGAACTACATCAAACTTCAGAGCTTCTGCACAGCAAAGGAAACAATCTATAAATTAAAAACACAAACTAGATTGAGAGAAAATATTCCCAAACCACATATCTGTAAGTGGTTAATATCTAAAATACATAAAGAACTCACACAACACAAAAAGGAGAGTGAAGAAACAAGAAAGAGAAAAGGCTGGCTTAAAACTCAGCATTAATAAAAGCTAAGATTATGGCATATGGTTCCATCGCTTCAAGGCAAATAGAAAGGGGAAAAGTGGAGGCAGTGACAGATTTCATTTTCTGGGCTCCAAAATCACTGCAGACAGTGACTGCAGCCATGAAATTAAAAGGCACTTGCTCCTTGAAGGAAAGCTATGACAAAACTAGACAGCATAGTAAAAAGCAGAGACATAATTTTGCTGACAAAGGTCTGCATAGTCAAAACTATGGCTTTTCCAGCATTCATGTATGAATATGAGAGTTGGACCATAAACAAGGCTGAGCACTGAAGAACTGATGCTTTCAAATTGTGGTGTGGGAGAGGACTCTTGAGAGTCCCCTGGACTGCAAGGAAATCAAACCAGTCAATCCTAAAGAAAATCAATACTGACTATTCAATGGAAGGACTGATGCTAAAGTTGAAGCTCCAATAGTTTGGCCACTTGATGCAGAGTCAACTCATTGGAAAAGACCTTGATGCTGGCAAAGAATGAAGGCAAAAGGAGAAGGGGGCAGCAGAGGATGAGATGGTAAGATAGCATCACTGACTCAGTGGACGTGGATTTGAGCAAACTCTGGGTGAGAGTGAAGGACAGGGGAGCTTGCTGCGCTGCAGTCCATGGGGTCACAAATTGTTGGACATAAATTTATGACTGAACAACAACATACAACACAATAGCAAAAAAGCAAATGATCCAATTTAAAAATGGGAAAATAAATAGACATTTTCCAAAGAAGATATATGAATGGCTCATAGAAATGTGAAAGTCTGCTCAACATAATGAGTTATGCACATGTGTGTGCTAACTCACTTCAGTCACATCTGACTCTTTGTGACCACATGAATGATAGCCCACCAGGCTCCCCTTTCCATGGGATTCCCCAGGCAAGAATACTTCAGTGGGTTTCCATGCCCTCCTCAACTAATCATGAGAGAAATGCAAAAATAAAAATCACAATGAGCTATCATCTTACACTGCTAAAATGACTATTTTCTAAAAGAAAAGAAATAATAAATGTTGGCAAGAATTGGAGAAAAGAGAACATTTACACACTGTTGGTGGGAATGTAAATTGGTACAATGATTATGGAAAACAGTATGGCAGTTCCTCAAAGAAAACTGATTACTATATGGCCCAGCAATCCTACTCCTAGGTATATATAACCAAAGGAATTGAAACTAGCATCTCAAAGAGATATCTACACCCTTATTCACTGTAGCGTTATACACTATAGTCAAGATATGGAAGCAATATATAATTCAGCCATAAAAAAGAAGCATTATCCTGTCATTTGTAACAATGTGGATTAATGTGGAGGGCATTATGTCAAGTGAAATAATCAGACCAAAAAAAAAAAAAGCAAATATTGTATAGCATCACTTATATGTGGTATTTTTGAAGTCAGTTTTATAGAAACAGAATAGAAAGGTTGTTGCCAGAATCTGAGGTAAGGGGAAATAAAGTGGGTAAATTAAAGGGCACACATTTTTAATGATAAGAAGAATAAGTTCTAGATATCTCATGTATATCATGGTGACTATAGTTAATAATGCAGTATTGTATTCTTGAAAGTTGCTGAGAGTAGATCTTAATTATTTTCATTACGTAAACAAAAGTAGTTAACTATTGAGATAATATAGTGTTAATTAATTTGATACTAGTAATATTTCAGAATGCATGTGCGTATCAAATCATCACATCATACACTTTAAATACATAAAATTATTCTTGTCAGTTTTTCCTCAGTTTAAAAAAGCCAAGTAGGCAGGAAGTCAGAAAGTATATAGAAGAGCTAAATAACACTGCTGAGCAACATGACCTAATTGAGGTTATAGTGAAACATACATCAATGCAGAATAAGCATTCTTTTTAAGAGTTTATGGAGTGTTAATCAAGATAGGCCACATTCTTGGCCATAAGACACACCTTAACATATATAAAAGAATAAAAATTATACAATGTCTACTCTTGGATGCCGGTGACATTAAACTAGCAATTAGTAAAAGAAAGACAATTAGAGAACCCCAAAATACATGGAGATTAAATGACATACTTCTAAATAACACACGGGTCAAAGAAGAAATCTCAAGTGAAATTTTAAAATATTTTAAACTAAATGAAAATGAAAGTGCTAGTTATCAAATTTTGTGGAATACAGTGAAGGCAGTACCTAGAAGCGTACTTATAGCATTGAATATATATTAGGAAAGAAGAAAGATCTAAAATAGATCATCTAAGTTTCCACCTTAGCAAAATAGAAGAAAGAAGAACAAACTAAATGAAAAGCAAGCAGAAAAAGCCCTCAGGGTCAAGATGGTGGGGTAGAAGGATGTGTGCTCACCTCCTCTGGCAAGAGCACCAAAATCACAGCTAGCTGGTGAACAACCGTTGACAGAGTCTGCTGGAAAAAATCAAACCCCATACCCATCAGGTGGACGACCCACAAACTGGGGAACAGTATTACCAAAGAAACTCTCCCACTGTTGTGAAGGTTTTGAGCCCCATGCCAGGCTTCCTAGCCTGGGGATGCAAAAAGGGACTGGGAATCCCAGGGAATGTGGCCTTGCAGGCCAGTAGGGTTTGATTTCAGGACTTCCACAGGACTTGAGGAAACAGAGTCTTAGAGGGTACAAAGGAAATTTTCTGCTCGCCAACACCCAGAGGAAAGGAGCAGTGACCCCAGAGAAGACTGAACCAAAACTACCTGCTAGTGTGGAGGGTCTCCTGCGGAGGCGTGTGCTGGCAGGGGCTCATCTCAGGGCCAGAGGCACTGGCAGCAGCACTCCTGGAAGATCCCCCTCGGTGGAAACCCTCTTGGTAGGTCACCATTAACCCTACCATAGAGCCTGTGGACGCCAGGGCTGGGTCACCTCAGGCGGACAATCTCACCCATCAGCAGATAATTGGATTAAAAGCTGTACTGGGCAAGGCCCTGCCTACCAGGGCAAGATTTAGTTTTTCCCATCCTGTCCCTCCCATCAAGAAGCTTACAGACGCTTCTTAGCCTCATCCACCAGAGGATACACAGAAGCCAGAGAAACCACAATACCACAGTGGCTAGAACAAAACCACATTACAGAAAGTTAATCAGGATGAAAAAGCAGAGTTATGTTCCAGATGAAGGAACAAGACAAAACCCCAGGAGAACAACTAAATGAAGTGGAGATAGGCCATCTGTCAGAAAAGAATTCAGAATAACGATAGTGACGATGATCCAGGATCTCGGAAACAGAATGGAGAAGATGCAAGAAATGTTTACCAAGACCTAGAGGAACTGAAGAACAAGCAGGCGGAGATGAACAGTACATTAGGAGGAATCAATAGCAGAATGGCTGAGACAGAATCAGTGACTCGGAGGACAGAATCAGTGACTCGGAGGACAGAATGGCGGAAATCACTAGACAAAGTGCAATATAGAAAAAAGAATGAAAAAAATATCAAGATGGCCTAAGAGACCTCTGAGACAACATTAAACACACCAACATTCACATTATACAGGTCCCAGAAAGAGAAGAGAGAGAGAAAGGACCTGGGAAAATATCTGAAGAGATAATAGCTGAATACATCCATAACATGGGAAAGGATATAGTCAACCAAGCCCAGAAAGCGCAGAGAGACCCAGGCTGGATAAACCAAGGAGGAACAGCCCAAGACTCACAGTAATCAAGCTAACAAAAACAAAAACAAAGATAAAATATTAAAAGCAACAAGTGAGAAATGACAAATAACATACAGGGGAGTCCCATCAGGTTATCAGCTGAATTCTCAACAGAAACTCGACAGGCCAGAAGGGAATGGCATGATATATTTAAAGTGATGAAAGAGAAGAACCTACAACCAAGAATACTCTAGCCAGCAAGACTCATTCAGATTTGACGGAGAAATCAAAAGCTTTCCAGACAAGCAAAGGTTAAGGGAATTCGGCACCACCAAACCAGCTTTACAACAAATGTTAAGAGAACTTCTCTAGGCAGGAAACACAAGAGAAGGAAAAGACCTACAGAAAATAAGCCCAAAACAATTAAGAAAATGGCAATAGGGTCATACATGTCGATAATCACCTTAAATGTAAATAGATTAAATGCACCAAGCAAAAGACATAGACTGGCTGGGCAGATGAAAGCATGGACATGTATGCACTTCCACTTACCACATCAGTCTGCTTGACCCTCCAAATTGTATGTAATTATTTTATATTGTTAGGTTAATTATATTCCCATTATGACTTGCAGTTGTGATTCTCTTTTATTTTTTGTCAGGCTATTGATTGTGAAAATTGATAAGCGTCTACTATTATGATTATGTAACTATTACTCAGTTAACACCATCATATGATTGATCAACAGAAAAATAATAGAATCCCTTATCACCAAAACCCAGACAAAAACATTACAAAAAAGAAAGAAAATTACATGCCAGTATATCTCAAGAGCATAGTGCAAAAATTCTCAACAATGTCTTAGCAAATAAATTTCAACAATGTATAAAGAGAATTGTACATTTTGATCAAATGGAATTTATCTAGATATGCAAGGCTAGTTCAGCATTCAAAAATCAATTATGTATCACATAATTGTGATACATATTGATACATACAGTATATATCAATACATATTGATACATACAATTATGTATCAATTATCCATCACATCAATAGATTTAAAAAGAAAAATCACATGATCATGTTAATAGATGCAGAATAAGCATTTGACAAAATTCAGCACCCATTCATCATAAAAACTCTCAGTAAACTAGGAATATAGGGGAAATCCCTCAATTTGACAAAGAATATCTACCTAAAAACCCTACAGTTAACATTACACTTAATGGTAAGAAACTGGAAGCTTTCCCATTAGGATCAAGAATAAGGCAAGACTGTCCCCCTCCCCTCTCCTTTTCAACGTCATACTGAAAGCACTAGCTGAAGATGAGCAAAGGGTGGGGAAGAGCATACAGATTGAGAAGGAAAAATTAAAACTGTTCACAGACGACATGATAGTCTATGTAGATAATCTGAAGGAATCAACAACAAAAAATCCTGGAATTTGTAAACGATTACAGCAAGGCTGTAAGATAGAAGATTCGGAGAAGGCGATGGCACCCCACTCCAGTACTCTTGCCTGNAGAAGGAAAAATTAAAACTGTTCACAGACGACATGATAGTCTATGTAGATAATCTGAAGGAATCAACAACAAAAAATCCTGGAATTTGTAAACGATTACAGCAAGGCTGTAAGACAGAAGATTCGGAGAAGGCGATGGCACCCCACTCCAGTACTCTTGCCTGGAAAATCCCATGGATGGAGGAGCCTGGTAGGCTGCAGTCCATAGAGTCGCTAAGAGTTGGACACGACTGAGCGACTTCACTTTTACTTTTCACTTTCATGCATTGGAGAAAGAAATGGCAACCCACTCCAGTGTTCTTGCCTGGAGAATCCCAGGGACAGGGGCACCTGGTGGGCTGCTGTCTATGGGGTCGCACAGAGTTGGACACAACTGAAGCGACTTAGCAGCAGCAGCAAGATAGAAGATTAATATATCAATACAAAAATCCATTGCTTTCCTATATACCAGCAATAAACAAGTAAAACTTGAAATTAAAAACATAATCCATTTACATTAGGACCTCCAAAACTTAAATGCTTGGATATAATCTAGCAAATATGTACAAAATTTGTATGAGGAAAACTGCAAAACTCTGAAGAAGAAAATTTTAAAACTAAATAGAAAGATATTCAATGTTCATGGATAGGAAAACTCAATATTGTCAAGACGTTAGTTCTTTCCAACTTGATCTATATATTCAATGCAATCTCAATAAAAATCACAGCAAGTTATTTTGTGGATATGAACAGGCTAATTCTAAAGTTTATATGGAGAGATGGAAGACCCAGAACACCCAACACAGTATCGAAGAACAAAACTGGAAGACTGATGCTACTGCAAGAAGACTTATTGTAAAGCTACAATAACCAAGACACATGGTATTGGCAGAAGAACAGATGAATGAAACAGAATAGAGTCCAGGAATAGACCCCTGTTGACACTGTGAGTTGCTCTTTGACACAGAAGAAAAGGCAATGCAATGAGTTAAAGATAGTCTTTTCAACAAATGGTGCTGGTACATGCAACTGGACATTCACATGAAAAAAAAAATCTAGACACAGACCTTAAATCCTTCACAAAAATTAACTCAAAATGATCCATAAACATAAGCATAAAACAAAACTATAAAATAACAAGAGAGAAAACCTAGATGACATTGGGTATGGCACTTACTCTTTACATGTAACATCAAAGGCAGAACTCACAAAATAAATAATTGACAACCTGGGCTTCATTAAAATTAAAAATGTCTGCTTTGTGAAAATCCTTGTCAAGAGAATAAAAAGACAAGCCACAGACTAAGAGAAATTACTTGTAAAAGATGCATCTGATAAAGGACTATTATCTAAAATACATGAAGAATTCGTAAAACAATAAGAAAAGAAACAACCTGATTTTAAAATGTGCCAAAAACGTTAACATCTCACCAAAGAAGATATACAGATAGAAAATAAGCACATGACAAAATGCTCCATATCACATGTCATTCAGTTCAGTTCAGTTCAGTCGCTCAGTCGTGTCCGACTCTTTGCACCAGATAATCATGATGATGTGATCACTCATCTAGAGCCAGACATCTTGGAATGTGAAGTCAAGTGGGCCTTAGAAAGCATCACTACAAACAAAACTAGTGGAGTTGATGGAATTCCAGTTGAGCTGTTTCAAATCCTGAAAGATGATGCTGTGAAAGTGCTGCACTCAATCTGCCAGCAAATTTGGAAAACTCAGCAGTGGTCACAGGACTGGAAAAGGTCAGTTTTCATTCCAATTCCAAAGAAAGGCAATGCCAAAGAATGCTCCAACTACCGCATAATTGCTCTCATCTCACATGCTAGTAAAGTAATGCTCAAAATCCTCCAAGCCAGGCTTCAGCAATCCGTGAACCATGAACTCCCTGATGTTCAAGCTGGCTTTAGAAAAGGCAGAGGAACCAGAGATCAAATTGCCAACATCCGCTGGATCATGGAAAAAGCAAGAGAGTTCCAGAAAAACACCTACTTCTGCTTTATTGACTATGCCAAAACCTTTGACTGTGTGGATCACATGTCATTACATAATTGCAAATTTAAACAGTAAGATATCACCATATACCTATTTTAAAAGTCAAAAGTTGGAACACCGATATTGAATGCTGGCAAGGATGTGGAACAATAGGAACTCTTGTTTATTTATGATGGGAATGCAAAATGGTACATCCGCTTTGGAAGATAGCTTAGCAGTTTCTTACAAAATTAAATATACTCTCATCATCAGCCAGGTCAGTTCAGTTCAGTCGCTCAGTCGTGTCCAACTCTTTGCGACCCCATGAATTGCAGCACACCAGGCCTTCCTGTCCATCAACAATTTCTGGAGTTCAGTCAAACTCACGTCCATCGAGTCGGTGATGACATCCAGCCATCTCATACTCTGTCATCCCCTTCTCCACCTTCCCCTAATCCCTCCCAGCATCAGAGTCTTTTCCAATGAGTCAACTCTTTGCATGAGGTGGCCAAAGTACTGGAGTTTCAGCTTTAGCATCATTCCTTCCAAAGAAATCCCAGGGTTGATCTCCTTCAGAATGAACTGGTTGGATCTCCTTGCAGTCCAAGGGACTCTCAGGCGTCTTCTGCAACACCACAGTTCAAAAGCATCAATTCTTTGGCACTCAGCTTTCTTTACAGTCCAACTCTCACATCCATACATGACCACAGGAAAAACCATAGCCTTGACTAGACGGACCTTGGTTGGCAAAGTAATGTCTCTGCTTTTGAATATACTATCTAGGTTGGTCATAACTTTCCTTCCAAGGAGTAAGCATCTTTTAATTTCATGGCTGCAGTCACCATCTGCAGTGATTTTGGAGCCCCCAGAAATAAAGTCAGCCTCTGTTTCCACTGTTTCCCCATCTATTTCCCATGAAGTGATGGAACCGGATGCCATGATCTTCATTTTCTGAATATTGAGGTTTAAGCCAATTTTTTCACTCTCCTCTTTCACTTTCATCAAGAGGCTTTTTAGTTCCTCTTCACTTTCTGCCACAAGGGTGGTGTCATCTGCATATCTGAGGTTATTGATATTTCTCCCAGCAATCTTGATTTCAGCTTGTGTTTCTTCCAGTCCAGCGTTTCTCATGATGTACTCTGCATAGAAGTTAAGTAAGCAGGGTGGCAATACGCAGCCTTGACGTCCTCCTTTTCCTATTTGGAACCAGTCTGTTCTTCCATGTCCAGTTCTATAGAGCCCACTAATTGCACTCCATGGCATTTACCCCAATTAGTTGAAACCTTGTGTCCACACAAAAGCCTACACATCAATATTTATAGAAATGTTGTTAATAATTGCCAAAACTTCAGTTCAGTTGCTCAGTCGTGTCCGACTCTTTGTGACCCCATGAATCGCAGCATGCCAGGCCTCCCTGTTCATCACCATCTCCCGGAGTTCACTCAGACTCACGTCCATCGAGTCAGTGATGCCATCCAGTCATCTCATCCTCAGTCGTCCCCTTCTCCTCCTGCCCCCAATCCCTCCCAGCACCAGAGTCTTTTCCAAGGAGTCAACTCTTCCCATGAGGTGGCCAAAGTACTGGAGTTTCAGCTTTAGCATCATTCCTTCCAAAGAAATCCCAGGGTTGATCTCCTTCAGAAGGGACTGGTTGGATCTCCTTGCAGTCCAAGGGACTCTCAAGAGTCTTCTCCAACACCACAGTTCAAAAGCATCAATTCTTTGGCGCTCAGCCTTCTTCACAGTCCAAAACTTGGAGGTAACCAATATGCCTTTCAGTAAATGAATGGATAAACAAACTGTGGATCATCTAGGCATTGGAATGATATGCATAACTAAATAAATAAGCTATCAAGCCAAGAAAAGACCTGGAGAAACTTTAAATGCATACTACTAAATGAAAGAAGCTAATCTGAAAAGGCAACAGAGTATATGATTCTGACTATATAATATCATAGAAAAAGCAAAACTATGGAGATAGTTAAAAAGAATCAGTGATTAAAAAGACCAGTGATTGCTATGGATTGTTAGCAGTGATTGCTATGGGAGACGAACAGGTAGAGCAAAGAGGAATTTTAGGGCAGTGAAAATATTCTGAATGATAGTACAATGATGAATATGTGTTATTATACTTTTGTTCAAGCATGTAGCTATAAAAAGCCAAGAGTGAATCCTACTGTAAACTATGGACTTGAGGTAATTATGTGTCAATGTAGGTTCATCAGTTGTAACAAACGTAGTGTTCTGGTAGAAGTTGGTAAGGGAGTAACTCCCATGTGAGAGAGGTAGTCAGTATAGGACATTTCTTCATGCTTCTCTTAATTTTGCTGTGAACATGAATCCAAAAAAACCTATACCTTATTGCATAGGAACCTGGAATGTCAGGTCCATGAATCAAGGCAAATTGGAAGTGGTCAAATAAGAGATGACAAGGGTGAACATCGACATTCTAGGAATCAGCGAACTAAAATGGACTGGAATGGGTGAATTTAACTCAGATGACCATTATATCTACTACTGTGGGCAGGAATCCCTCAGAAGAAAACCACTAACTCTAATGTGCTTGTGAGTGGACGGAATGCAAGGAATATCAGCTCTTCAAGAAAATAGTACATTCTTAAGAACAATCTGTTCCCCCAGGCTCTCCCAGGTCATCAGGAGAATGGACTCTTTAATGGATAAGAAATATGTGCTTAATAAAATTTTAACTTTGGCTCTGTTTATCAAAGGAAGTACTCATAATTCAAAAAGATTTCTATTTCTCTGGGTCCTCCTCTTCTCCCACCATTTCCGGACATCTTTTGTTACATTGGCCTCCTCCCAGGGCTCCATGTGGTCCAAGCTGCATCTTTGCTTATACACCAGGTCAAGATGCAAGGGTGACAGGAAGACAGACTCTAAGATTTCTAAAGTCTCATCCAGTCCTCAGATTCACAAGCTTCTATCTCTTCTCCAAATGCCTCTTTTCCATCTTAGCCCAGTCTGGCTTTGACACACTTCCTAAGTTTAAATTAGCTCTTCCTTCCCTGATCTACAATTGCTTCTTTAGGCTACAGCCCAAGTAGCAAGGTTATTTTGAATATTAATCTGATACCTGGGTATTTCCCTTTCCATCCGTGTCTTACCTTTACTTGAACCCAGGGACATTTCCAGACTCTAATCAAACAATCGCATAAGCAGTTTCTTATGCTTACTTATAAATACTATATAAGCCTGGGACTGAAATCATTAGGAAAACATGGTAGAAGGGCAATTGGCACATGATAGGAAGATGTAGTTTTTCCAGTGGTCATGTATGGACGTGAGAGTTGGACTATAAAGAAAGCTGAGCACTGAAGAATTTATGCTTTTGAACTATGGTGTTGAATAAGACTCTTGAGAGTTCCTTGGACTGCAAGGAGGTCCAACCAGTCCATCCTAAAGGAAATCAGTCCTGAATATTCTTTGCAAGGACTGATCCTGGAGCTGCAACCCCAATACTTTGGCCACCTAAGGCAAAGAACTGACTTATTTGAACAGACCCTGATGCTGGGAAAGACTGAAGGCAGGAGGAGAAAGGGACGACAGAGGATGAGACGGTTGGATGGCATCACCGACTCAATGGACATGAGTTTGAGTAAACTCTGGGACTTGGCGATGGACAGGAAGTCCACAGTCCATGGGGTCACAAAGAGTCAGACACAACAGAGAGACTGAACTGAACTGACTGAAATGAGGAAGGTATAAAGGCTGTAGAATCATCAGAGTGGTGTCAGAGAGTGGAAGGGAGCACTAGGATGAGGAGGGCATCAATGCGACACTCTTCTTGGGATCAACTTGCCCTCAGTAACCTGTTGTCCATGAACCAGTCAGATGTGTATAAGAGACAGGATCATGGCATCCTGTCCCATCACTTCATGGGAAATAGATGGGGAAACAGTGGAAACGGTGTCAGACTTTATTTGGGAGGCTCCAGAATCACTGCAGATGGTGACTGCAGTCATGAAATTAAAAGATGCTTACTCCTTGGAAGAAAAGTTATGACCAACCTAGATAGCATATTCAAAAGCAGAGACATTACTTTGCTGAATAAGGTCTTCTAGTCAAGGCTATGGTTTTTCCTGTGGTCTTGTATGGATGTGAGAGTTGGACTGTGAAGAAGGCTGAGCGTCGAAGAATTGATGCTTTTGAACTGTGGTGTTGGAGAAGACTCTTGAGAGTTCCTTGGACTGCAAGGAGATCCAACCAGTCCATTCTGAAGGAGATCAGCCCCGGGATTTCTTTGGAAGGAATGATGCTAAAGCTGAAACTCCAGTACTTTGGCCACCTCATGTGAAGAGTTGACTCATTGGAAAAGACTCTGATGCTGGGAGGGATTGGGGGCAGGAGGAGAAGGGGATGACCGAGGATGAGATGGCTGGATGGCATCACAGACTTGATGAACATGAGTCTGAGTGAACTCCGGGAGTTGATGATGGACAGGGAGGCCTGGTGTGCTGTGATTCACGGGGTCACAAAGAGTTGGACACGACTGAGTGACTGAATTGAACTGAACTGAAACATTCTACAAGCATTACATATATTCTGCCAGTTTATCCCTACACTAACTCTGCAAGGTTGGTCTTATTCTATCTATTTTGAAGTGAAGAAATTTATTAACACAAAAGTAATTGAAAACAAGTGTTTGTAACCATGATAGTGGGTCTACCATGGTTCCATCTCACAGAGAAATTCACAACTGTTGCAGGCAGTTCCATCTAAGCCACGACAGCATATTTTCTTTCACTCTTCCTGCTCTGACAAGGTGATGCAAGGGTAGCAGAAAATGCCATCCCAAAAGATGCCTCTTTGGCATAAGGATTATTTTTGAGCTGAAAGTGACTCACAAGAAGCAAATATAAGAAAAGTTCTCTACCATCCTCCTCTCTGTGTAAAAGCGGGACATAAATTTGCAAAAGCGTCCCCTCTCTGCTCCCTACCAGGAAGGGAAAATGTTAATTGCTGAGACAAGTTAGGCTCCTATCAGCCTGGAGAAGGCACCAGAGAGATCCACATAACAAATTCTACTAATTGGCTTTAATCTACCATTTGTTTCCCATGTATTTGCCTTCCCACAATTTACTGCCCAGAAGCTCAAAGTCCTTCTCCTTTGTCATGTCACATTCCTAAAAATGTAGTTAATGTCCCTGTGTGCATGTTCACTCACGTCTAACTCTTTACTACTCCATGGACTGTAGTATGCAGAGCTCCTCTGTCCATGGGATTTCCCTGGCAAGAATATTGGAGTGAGTTGCCATTTCTTCCTCCAGGGGAATCTTTCCTGATGTAGAGGTCAAACCCACATCTCTTGCATTGTAGGTATGTGCTTTACTGCTGAGTCACTGGGGAAACCCTGCTAAAATACTAAAATAAAGTGTTAGTTGGTCAGCTGTATCCAATTCTATGCAACCCCATGGTTTGTAAGCCCGCCAGATTCCTCTGTCCATGGAATTCTCCAGGCAAGACTACTGCAGTGAGTTGCCTTTCCCTTAATCTAGGGGATCTTCCCCACACAGGAATTGAGCCTGGGTCTCCCACATTGTGGGCGGATCCTTACCGTCTAAGCCACAAGCCCAAATTCTACCAGCTCTCTGAGTTAAGCACCTCTGAATACTCTGAGTACTGGTAATTGTGAAATGCATGCAAATAAACTGTTATTCCTTGTTATTCTGTGTTTTGTTTGTCCAATTTACAGAGCTCCAGCCAGAAAACCCAAGAGAATAGAACATGAAAAGAAATTTCCCCTCCCATGCAAGCACCCCAAGTCTGTTCAGATGAGAGATCCAGAACTTTGGGATCATGACTGGTTCATGGACAACAGGTTACTGAGGGCAAGTTGATCCCAAGAAGAGTGTCGCATTGATGCCCTCCTCATCCTAGTGCTCCCTTCCACTCTCTGACACCACTCTGATGATTCTACAGCCTTTATACCTTCCTCATTTCAGTCAGTTCAGTTCAGTCTCTCTGTTGTGTCTGACTCTTTGTGACCCCATGGACTGTGGACTTCCTGTCCATCGCCAAGTCCCAGAGTTTACTCAAACTCATGTCCATTGAGTCGGTGATGCCATCCAACCGTCTCATCCTCTGTCGTCCCTTTCTCCTCCTGCCTTCAGTCTTTCCCAGCGTCAGGGTCTGTTCAAATAAGTCAGTTCTTTGCCTTAGGTGGCCAAAGTATTGGGGTTGCAGCTCCAGGATCAGTCCTTGCAAAGAATATTCAGGACTGATTTCCTTTAGGATGGACTGGTTGGACCTCCTTGCAGTCCAAGGAACTCTCAAGAGTCTTATTCAACACCATAGTTCAAAAGCATAAATTCTTCAGTGCTCAGCTTTCTTTATAGTCCAACTCTCACGTCCATACATGACCACTGGAAAAACTACATCTTCCTATCATGTGCCAATTGCCCTTCTACCATGTTTTCCTAATGATTTCAGTCCCAGGCTTATATAGTATTTATAAGTAAGCATAAGAAACTGCTTATGCGATTGTTTGATTAGAGTCTGGAAATGTCCCTGGGTTCAAGTAAAGGTAAGACACGGATGGAAAGGGAAATACCCAGGTATCAGATTAATATTCAAAATAACCTTGCTACTTGGGCTGTAGCCTAAAGAAGCAATTGTAGATCAGGGAAGGAAGAGCTAATTTAAACTTAGGAAGTGTGTCAAAGCCAGACTGGGCTAAGATGGAAAAGAGGCATTTGGAGAAGAGATAGAAGCTTGTGAATCTGAGGACTGGATGAGACTTTAGAAATCTTAGAGTCTGTCTTCCTGTCACCCTTGCATCTTGACCTGGTGTATAAGCAAAGATGCAGCTTGGACCACATGGAGCCCTGGGAGGAGGCCAATGTAACAAAAGATGTCCGGAAATGGTGGGAGAAGAGGAGGACCCAGAGAAATAGAAATCTTTTTGAATTATGAGTACTTCCTTTGATAAACAGAGCCAAAGTTAAAATTTTATTAAGCACATATTTCTTATCCATTAAAGAGTCCATTCTCCTGATGACCTGGGAGAGCCTGGGGGAACAGATTGTTCTTAAGAATGTACTATTTTCTTGAAGAGCTGATATTCCTTGCATTCCGTCCACTCACAAGCACATTAGAGTTAGTGGGACTTAGCTGCTCTGTCTTGCAGGGGAAGTTTCCTCTCAGTTGTAAATTACACATTTTTGATTGACTATCATATCTGTTAGACCACTAGCAAACTATTGAGAAAATCACTGTCAACTACAAATTGGCTCTTACCAAGAGCATTGCCAATGACTGAACAACACAGGCATTTGCCATCTGCCTCCACGGAGATTGAACCCCATGCTGCTATAGCTGTTGACCTTCAACTACCCCTGAGAGAGTTCAGGGTGGAGTGAGGCACTCTGTGCTCCAGGGAATCTGGTAGGATGGGTCTTTAGATAGTTGGATGCTTTTAGGAACAGATTTTATGATCTCAATCCTTGCATCTCCTCATATCTGGAGAAGCACTAAATCCCTTCATGGTGACATCAGAGCCTCATGACCAGCAAAAACCCTTTTGTAAAATGAGTGCTTCATGACATTGAACTCCCCCATCACCAAAACCTTATATATCGACTTTCCCCCACTGCCGCTTTGGAGCAGCCTCTCAGAGCTCTATGAGATGCTGCCTCCTGGCCTAGTCTTCATTTTGCCCCAAATAAAACTTAACTCACAACTCTCAAGTTGTACATGTTTTTTAGTCGACACCACTATTCCACCAGAATATGCTATCAATTAAATCTGTAAAATTACCTTTGAGTTCTGGGGAAGAATCAGTTCAGTTCAGTTCAGTAGCTCAGTCGTGTCCAAAAGCGTCCCCTCTCTGCTCCCTACCAGGAAGGGAAAATGTTAATTGCTGAGACAAGTTAGGCTCCTATCAGCCTGGAGAAGGCACCAGAGAGATCCACATAACAAATTCTACTAATTGGCTTTAATCTACCATTTGTTTCCCATGTATTTGCCTTCCCACAATTTACTGCCCAGAAGCTCAAAGTCCTTCTCCTTTGTCATGTCACATTCCTAAAAATGTAGTTAATGTCCCTGTGTGCATGTTCACTCACGTCTAACTCTTTACTACTCCATGGACTGTAGTATGCAGAGCTCCTCTGTCCATGGGATTTCCCTGGCAAGAATATTGGAGTGAGTTGCCATTTCTTCCTCCAGGGGAATCTTTCCTGATGTAGAGGTCAAACCCACATCTCTTGCATTGTAGGTATGTGCTTTACTGCTGAGTCACTGGGGAAACCCTGCTAAAATACTAAAATAAAGTGTTAGTTGGTCAGCTGTATCCAATTCTATGCAACCCCATGGTTTGTAAGCCCGCCAGATTCCTCTGTCCATGGAATTCTCCAGGCAAGACTACTGCAGTGAGTTGCCTTTCCCTTAATCTAGGGGATCTTCCCCACACAGGAATTGAGCCTGGGTCTCCCACATTGTGGGCGGATTCTTACCGTCTAAGCCACAAGCCCAAATTCTACCAGCTCTCTGAGTTAAGCACCTCTGAATACTCTGAGTACTGGTAATTGTGAAATGCATGCAAATAAACTGTTATTCCTTGTTATTCTGTGTTTTGTTTGTCCAATTTACAGAGCTCCAGCCAGAAAACCCAAGAGAATAGAACATGAAAAGAAATTTCCCCTCCCATGCAAGCACCCCAAGTCTGTTCAGATGAGAGATCCAGAACTTTGGGATCATGACTGGTTCATGGACAACAGGTTACTGAGGGCAAGTTGATCCCAAGAAGAGTGTCGCATTGATGCCCTCCTCATCCTAGTGCTCCCTTCCACTCTCTGACACCACTCTGATGATTCTACAGCCTTTATACCTTCCTCATTTCAGTCAGTTCAGTTCAGTCTCTCTGTTGTGTCTGACTCTTTGTGACCCCATGGACTGTGGACTTCCTGTCCATCGCCAAGTCCCAGAGTTTACTCAAACTCATGTCCATTGAGTCGGTGATGCCATCCAACCGTCTCATCCTCTGTCGTCCCTTTCTCCTCCTGCCTTCAGTCTTTCCCAGCGTCAGGGTCTGTTCAAATAAGTCAGTTCTTTGCCTTAGGTGGCCAAAGTATTGGGGTTGCAGCTCCAGGATCAGTCCTTGCAAAGAATATTCAGGACTGATTTCCTTTAGGATGGACTGGTTGGACCTCCTTGCAGTCCAAGGAACTCTCAAGAGTCTTATTCAACACCATAGTTCAAAAGCATAAATTCTTCAGTGCTCAGCTTTCTTTATAGTCCAACTCTCACGTCCATACATGACCACTGGAAAAACTACATCTTCCTATCATGTGCCAATTGCCCTTCTACCATGTTTTCCTAATGATTTCAGTCCCAGGCTTATATAGTATTTATAAGTAAGCATAAGAAACTGCTTATGCGATTGTTTGATTAGAGTCTGGAAATGTCCCTGGGTTCAAGTAAAGGTAAGACACGGATGGAAAGGGAAATACCCAGGTATCAGATTAATATTCAAAATAACCTTGCTACTTGGGCTGTAGCCTAAAGAAGCAATTGTAGATCAGGGAAGGAAGAGCTAATTTAAACTTAGGAAGTGTGTCAAAGCCAGACTGGGCTAAGATGGAAAAGAGGCATTTGGAGAAGAGATAGAAGCTTGTGAATCTGAGGACTGGATGAGACTTTAGAAATCTTAGAGTCTGTCTTCCTGTCACCCTTGCATCTTGACCTGGTGTATAAGCAAAGATGCAGCTTGGACCACATGGAGCCCTGGGAGGAGGCCAATGTAACAAAAGATGTCCGGAAATGGTGGGAGAAGAGGAGGACCCAGAGAAATAGAAATCTTTTTGAATTATGAGTACTTCCTTTGATAAACAGAGCCAAAGTTAAAATTTTATTAAGCACATATTTCTTATCCATTAAAGAGTCCATTCTCCTGATGACCTGGGAGAGCCTGGGGGAACAGATTGTTCTTAAGAATGTACTATTTTCTTGAAGAGCTGATATTCCTTGCATTCCGTCCACTCACAAGCACATTAGAGTTAGTGGGACTTAGCTGCTCTGTCTTGCAGGGGAAGTTTCCTCTCAGTTGTAAATTACACATTTTTGATTGACTATCATATCTGTTAGACCACTAGCAAACTATTGAGAAAATCACTGTCAACTACAAATTGGCTCTTACCAAGAGCATTGCCAATGACTGAACAACACAGGCATTTGCCATCTGCCTCCACGGAGATTGAACCCCATGCTGCTATAGCTGTTGACCTTCAACTACCCCTGAGAGAGTTCAGGGTGGAGTGAGGCACTCTGTGCTCCAGGGAATCTGGTAGGATGGGTCTTTAGATAGTTGGATGCTTTTAGGAACAGATTTTATGATCTCAATCCTTGCATCTCCTCATATCTGGAGAAGCACTAAATCCCTTCATGGTGACATCAGAGCCTCAAGACCAGCAAAAACCCTTTTGTAAAATGAGTGCTTCATGACATTGAACTCCCCCATCACCAAAACCTTATATATCGACTTTCCCCCACTGCCGCTTTGGAGCAGCCTCTCAGAGCTCTATGAGATGCTGCCTCCTGGCCTAGTCTTCATTTTGCCCCAAATAAAACTTAACTCACAACTCTCAAGTTGTACATGTTTTTTAGTCGACACCACTATTCCACCAGAATATGCTATCAATTAAATCTGTAAAATTACCTTTGAGTTCTGGGGAAGAATCAGTTCAGTTCAGTTCAGTAGCTCAGTCGTGTCCGACTCTTTGCAACCCCAAGAATCGCCGCACGCCAGGTCTCCCTGTTCATCACCAACTCCCGGAGTTCACTCAAACTCACATCCATCAAGTCGGTGATGCCATCCAGCCATCTCATCCTCGGTCGTCCCCTTCTCCTCCTGCCCCCAATCCCTCCCAGCATGAGTCTTTTCCAATGAGTCAACTCTGTATCAGGTAGCCAAAGTACTGGAGTTTCAGCTTTAGCATCATTCCTTCCGAAGAACACCCAGGACTGATCTCCTTCAGAATGGACTGGTTGGATCTCCTTGCAGGCCAAGGGACTCTCAAGAGTCTTCTCCAACACCACAGTTCAAAAGCATCTATTCTTTGGTGCCCATATACATATATACTCTTGGGGTGGAATTAAATCAGTAAATCACTCTTAGTTTATTGCTACTGTTTTTGTTATTGTTTAGTTGCTAAGTTGTATCCAACTCTTTGTGACACCATGGACTGTAGCCCACCAGGCTCTTCTGTCCTTGGGGCTCTCCAGGGAAAAATACCACAGTGAGTTGCTGTTTCCTTCTCCAGTGGATCTTCCCAGACCCAGGATTGAACCCACATAACCTGAGTCTCCTGCACTGACAAGCAATGCTTTACCACAGAGCCATGCAAGAGCTGGCAAGCTTGAGATCCCTAAGGCCAAATCTGTGTGCCATCTGTTTTTGTAACTAAAATTGTTAGGGGAAGGACACTGACTGAAACCACCCACCCTAGCTGCAAGGTTGCTTCTGAACTGTAAAAGACACCGGGATTCTTGGCCTCCAGAGGAGAGGAGTTAAATCCGGGGCCAGTGACGATATTTGACCACTCAGAGCTTTTGTGTAACAAAGGTTTATTAAAGTATAAAAGAGATAGAGAAAGCTTCTGACATAGACATCAAAAGGGGGCAGAAAGAGTGTCCCCCTGGTAGTCTTTAGCTGGATGTTATATAGCTACTAGCAGTCTGCTAATTAGAGGAAGGAAATGTCTCAAATCTCAGAGACTGGCACCAACCCCTCACCCACAGCATGCATTTTGGGATGACATTGGCACAGGGTGAGTTGTCTCGGGCCATGAAATGATTGACACGAATCTTGAAGAAAGGCAGGTTTCCAAGCGAATACATAGTCTCATTAACATAGCTTAAGAGAACATTTGCATGAGTAAGACATACTGGTTTATCAAGTTGGTTCTGAGTCTTAGGCAAACCAACTTGAAGACAGAGTCTAGAGTAAATACATAGTTTATTAACATAGCTTAAGGAAAGCATTTTTCATTCCAATTCCAAAGAAAGGCAATGCCAAAGAATGCTCCAACTACCGCACAATTGCACTCATCTCACATGCTAGTAAAGTAATGCTCAAAATTCTCCAAGCCAGGCTTCAGCAATACGTGAACTGTGAACTCCCTGATGTTCAAGCTGGTTTTAGAAAAGGCAGAGGAACCAGAGATCAAATTGCCAACATCCGCTGGATCATGGAAAAAACAAGAAAGTTCCAGGAAAACATCTACTTCTGCTTTATTAATGGACGTGAGTCTGAGTGAACTCCGAGAGATGGTGATGAACAGGGAGGCCTGGCGTGCTGCGATTCATGGGGTCGCAAAGAGTCGGACAGGACTGAGCGACTGAACTGAACTGAACTTAAGGAAAGCATTCCCATAGGAAAAATGTATTGGTTCGCTCAAGGCTTGAGAAAAGTTAAGTTCAGGTGGAACCAGATTTTGTTATGGAAACACAGAATTTTAAAAGGAAATCTTGTTAAATTTGTATAGAAAGGGAAAAAAATCTAACACTTGTAATTTGTTTCCTCCTGCTGCTTAAGAGAGAGAGAAAAAATGTCTGACACTTGCAGCCTATTTTCTCCATTTGGAGACCCCTGGCTTTCCTGCCTGTCACCCTCTCATTCCCCCCATTTCTTTTAGGAGAATTATGTTGCCTAGGGAAAGGGACGTGGTTCTCATTCCATAACAGCTTCTGAGCTGAGAAGGGACATCTTCCCTAAATTAGTGAGGCAACATATTCTCCTAACTCCCATATTGAGGGTCTCTGATCCAGGGGTCCCAAGTAGTAGTTGGAGGAAGCTTCCACAGTGGCAGGAGTTTGAGCAACCACTTGTAACTTAAAAGCCTTCATGTGACTAGAAATAAATCCAGCTACATAGTTACAAATGCAGGGAGCAAACAGCAAAAACAGAACAATCAGCAAAGTTAAAAGTCACATTATGTCCATAGTTAAGGTACAAGGTTAAGGTAAGGAAAGATTGAAGGCAGGAGGAGAAGGGGACAACAGAGGATGAGTTGGTTGGATGGCATCACCGACTCAATAGACATGAGTTTGATTAAACTCCGGGAGTTGGTGATGGACAGGGAGGCCTAGCGTGCTGCAGTCCATGGGGTCGCAAAAAGTCAGACACGACTGAGCAACTGAACGGAACTGAAGGTGCAGGGTGTTGCACCAGTCCATCTATGGATTGTTAGATGTTATCAGAGTAAGAAGCGGCATCACATACGATTGTTGTTATCAAAGGTATTTGCAGACTTGAAGGAAGTCCTTTCCTTGAAGTGGAGATGCCCACCGTGGGAAGCCCTCCACTGATGAAGAGGGGAGCACTCTGCCGACCCAGCAGTTAGACTGACTGTGGAATGCAGCATAGGAATGAGCCCAGGACAGGAAGGCATTTTCTTAAGGATCAAACGGCAGACTCGGGATTTTTGGAGTCAGCAGGAGCAGGCTCACATAGATTATCAGGCCCATCTGAAAAGTACAAAGTCAGAGCTTAGAAAGTAAAGACATAAAATGAAGTCACTCAGTTCTGGTCAGGGTGCCACCTCTCATCTCGAGTGTGATGTACCCGAGAATCAATTCCTGGCACTTTGACAGCTGTGGGAGAAGAAAGAATAACCCGATAAGGGCCTTCCCAGAGGGGCTCGAAGGACTGGCCCCCAGATCCCAGTGTTTTTATGAGGACCTCGGTTCCTCGCTCAAACAGAGGCTTGCTTGACTCAAAGGCTGGGTCAGGAGTCACATCCCGGGGCTCCTTTAGTGCCTGTTGAAAAGCTGAGAGCTGAGTTGCATAATTAGTTAATTCCAAGCCTTCAGGGTCTATAACAATATCTATGCGTAAGAAGGGCCTTCCATAAATACATTCAAGGGGGGACAGTCCCTCATTTTGGGGGGGCAATTCAAGCCCTCATTAAGGCTATGGGTAGAACTTCAATCCAATTGTCCTGCATCTCTTGAGTTAATCTGCTCAGAAGATCTCTCTTAATAATGTCATCAGCATTTTCAACCATTCCTGAGGATTGGGGTCTCCAGGAACAGTGTAAGTGACATTCTATTCCTAGAGATCTCTATATAGAGATCTCTATAGAGAGATTTTGACACCCTCTGAGATACAGCAGCTTTAAATGCAGAGCTATTATAACCCTGAAGGCTACATGGCAGGCCAAAACTGGTAATAATTTCATGGATTAAAATTTTTATAACCTCCTTAGCCTGTTCACTACAACAGGGAAAAGCTTCAATCCATTCAGTAAAAGTATCCACCCAAACTTGTAAGCAAGAATATCCACTTGCCTTTGAATATGAGTAAAATCAATTTCCCAGTCCACTCTAGGATATTTTCCACTTTGTTGAAACCCAGATTTTGCTAGCTTTTCAGTCTTTGGGTTATTTTTCTGACAAACCTCACATCTTCTGATAATGTTCTTTAAAGTTTTCATTACATTTTAACCTTCAAACAAATGAGAAGCTATCTGGTAAGTACTCTCAACACCTAACATGAGAACTCTGGTGTAAACCCTTAAGAATTTTCCATTGAGCATTTTCAGGAATTATTAATCGTCCATCCTTGGACTATGCTGCTGCTGCTGCTGCTAAGTCGCTTCAGTCGTGTCCAACTCTGTGTGACCCCATAGACGGCAGCCTATCAGGCTCCACCGTCCCTGGGATTCTCCAGGCAAGAACACTGGGGTGGGTTGCCATTTCCTTCTCCAAAGCATGAAAGTGAAAAGTGAAAGTGAAGTCACTGAGTCGTGTCCAACTCTCAGCGACCCCATGGACTGCAGCCTACCAGGCTCCTCCATTCATGGGATTTTCCAGGCAAGAGTACTGGAGTGGGCTGCCATTGCCTTCTCCGTCCTTGGACTATACCCACCCTTTATTAGTAATCTTTGCTCCTCTTTTCTCATATCTTTCTAATTCTTCCTCAGTATATTGTACTCTTTCCTGTTCCACAGGACCTGTCCAGATTAAAGGTGTCTGCAGTGAAGGGGTTTCCTAAACCTCTGCCTTTATCGCTTGACAGTCAGCCAGCTGATTACCCTTGACTGCTTTACTCCAGACCCCGCTGTGCCCTTTGCAGTGCATAACAGCTATTTCTTTAGGACAATATATAGCAGTTAAAAGTCTCTCAATCTCTCCGAAATGCTTAATAGGTCCTCCCGTTGCCACTTTAAACTGTCTTTCTCTCCATATTGCAGCATGAGCGTGTAAAGTCAAATAAGCATACTTAGAATCAGTGTAGATATTTACTAGCTGCTCTTTGCTTAACTCTAGAGCTTGGGTCAGAGCTGCAAGCTCAGCTGAGCACTCATTCCCTGAGGGAGAAATTTTGCTTCTAAAACCTGTTCAGTCATCACCATGGTGAAACCTGCTTTGCGCTTCCCATCCTGAACAAAAGAACTGCCATCTGTAAATATTTCCATGTCAGGATTGTCTAATGGGGTGTCCATCAGATCCTCCCGAGCTGCATAAAGTTAGAAATTGGGAACAATTGTGATCAGGTGTTTCATTTTCCTTCTCAGGAAGGAAAGTGGCAGAATTTAAATTTCCACAAACTTTAAGCTTAGTTACTGGTCCTTCTAACAACAATGACTGATATTTAAGAAGCCTACTGTCTGTCATCCAAATATTAACCTTAGAGTTTAAGATTCCACTCACATCATGAGAAGTCAGTACAGAAAGATTTATTCCATTAATAATTTTGAGGACCTCAGGTGTTAATAAAGCAGTTTCTGCAATTAACTCTTAGACAGTGTGGCCACCCACGTGACCCTACATCTAATTCTCTGCTCAGGTATGCTGTAGCTTGCTGTTGAGGCCCTCGGGGTTGTGTCAAAACTCCCAAGGCCATACCTGTTCTTTCAGTGACAAACAAATTAAATTCTGACCCTGTGGGCAAGCTCAAAGTGGGAGCTTGCAGAAGAGCAGTCTGAAGAGCCTTAAAAGCCTTTTGAATATCTGGAGACCAAACCAGTTGGTTTTGGCTTGCTGGGTTTCAGTTATAAGTTTATATAAAGGCTGGGCAAGTTCCCCATAACCCAGAATCCAATGCAGCAGTAGCCTGTGATTCGCAGAAATCCTCTCAATTATCTTAAAAGTCATAAGTAGGGGATGATTTAGTATAGGTTTAATTCTCTTGGGGCCTATGGCCCTAGTCCCTTCTGATATGATTAGGCCCAAATATTACCAGATTGTTAACAAAGCTGAGCCTTTTCTCTGGATGCCTTATAACCGTGGCCAGGCACAATAGTAACGACTTGCATGAGCTGTTTTACGACAGGAGGTCCTGGTAAGGAACAGGGAACTAATAAGCCACCATGAACCGGGAGAGTTCAGGAAAAGTCAAAAACTGACACCACGTGCCCAACCACCTCCCAGAATCCTTCTCTCTGGCGTCCATCTTGTCTGAACTAGGCTGCACCACCGGGAAGGACTCTGAGACAGAATGATTGGCTAAAGACAACCTGGAAACTAATCCCATCACCACAAAACCCGAGACTGCCAGCCATGTGGCAGAGCTGTTCTCCTGGGTTCCCTTACCCTACTGCTCTCCACCAGGGTGCCCTTTCCCAATAAAATCTCTTGCTTTGTCAGCATGTGTATCGCCTCGGAAAAGTCATTTCCAAGAGTTAGGCAAGAGCCCACTTTCAGGCCCTGGAAGGGGTCCCCTTTCCTGCAATAAAATTGCATTGGAACACAACCATACCTAATCATATTGTGTATAACTACTTTCCTGTTACAGTGGCAGAGAAACTGGATGGCCTGCAAGGGATAAAACATTTACTACTTGATCCTGAACTGAAAGACTTTTCTAGCTCCTGGTGTATTGTAGTTTTTATTGATTGCAAAATATGACTAGGAATACGTCCCAATCCTATTTTCCTCTCCCCAGTAAACTTTTATTGAGCACCTATTATGCAATAGGCACTGAAATCAATAGATATTACAGAGGGAGGGATACCCAGTTGAAAAAAAGAAAGTTCCAGCAAGAACTCTCTAAAGGCTAAGAAACATGAGTAATTTTAATGACTTACCATAAACTGGAGAAGGAATTCTGGAGACCTCAGACCACAGTCAAATGACAAAGTCTGAGTAGAAGTTAGTAAATGAAAGGGTTGAAAAGGAATCAGAGAGCTTATTGTGATCATAAAAAGCCAAAAATTTGTCTCTGCTTTTTTTTTTTTTTATAAGAGTATAATTGCTTTACAATTTGTGTAGTTTCTGTTGTACAACAAAGTGAGCTAGCTACATGCATACATATATCCCCCCACTCTGGGGCCTCCCTCCCACTGTCCCCCTCACCCCCATCCCACCCCGTTGGGTCATTACAGAGCACCAAGTTGAGCTCCCGGAGCTACACAGGAGTTTCCCACTAGCTTTCTCTTTCACACATGGTGGTGTTCATGTGTCAATGCTACTCTCTCAGCTCGTCGCACCCTCTCTTACTTTCTCCAAGTTCTTGTGTCCACTCTCTATGGCTGCATCTCTATTCTGCCCTGCAAATAGCTTCATCTGTGCCACGTTTCTAGATTTCACATGTATGTGTTAGTATATGATGTTTGTTGTCTCTTTCTGACTTACTCCTCTCTTTGCATTTCTGCTGTAACAATCTTTACTGAGAAAATGGATACTTCAGGCTGGAAGGTTGGAGGGGAGGGGGCGGTCTTGTACATTTCTGTTGCCCTTACAATGACTCACTACTTAAAGACTAATGAAGAGGAACAAAAGAACCAAAAGCTGGAATATTAAACTGTATAAAAGGAAACTCTTGTCTCCACAAAACTCTAGCTTTATTTTTAAAGGACAGAACTTAATGACAAATAATTCTACTTGCAAAAATTATAAGCAGTGTACTCTTTAACGTGCAAAAATATGGACAACATCCAACACTATTGTACCGGGTAGGAAATAAAACTTTTTCTGCCTCATTTTTGGCTGAGCATCCAAAACCAATTCAATAGGTGACACACGACCTGCAGAATAAATTCTTTGTAAAACTGTCTACATGTTGTGAATTGAAGACAACAAGTTCAGTTCAGTTCAGTTCAGTCACTCAGTCATGTCCAACTCTCTGCCACCCCATGAACTGCAGCACACCATGCTTCCCTGTCCAACACCAGCTCCTAGAGCTTGCTCAAACTCATGTCCATTGAGTCGGTGATGCCATCCAACTATCTCATCCTCTGTTGTCCCCTTCTCCTCCTGCCCTCAATCTTTCCCAGGATCAGGGTCTTTTCCAGTGAGTCAGTTCTTTGCATCAGGTGGCCAGAGTACTGGAGTTTCAGGTTCAGCATCAGTCCTTCCAATGAATATTCATGACTGATTTCCTCTAGGATGGACTGGTTGGATCTCCTTGCAGTCCAAACGACTCCCAAGAGTCTTCCCCAACACCACAGTTCAAAAGCATCAATTTTTCAGCACTCAGCTTCCTTCACAGTCCGACTCTCACATCCATACATGACTACTGAAAAAACCATAGGTTTGACTAGATAGATCTTCGTTGGCAAAGTAATGTCTCTGCTTTTTAATATGCTGTCTAGCTTGGTCATAGCTTTTCTTCCAAGGAGTAAGCATCTTTTAATTCCATGGCTGTAGTCACCATCTGCAGTGATTTTGGAGCCCAAAAAAATAAAGTCTGACACTGTTTCCATTGTTCCCCATATATTTGCCATCAAGTGATGAGACTGGATGCCATGATCTTCATTTTCTGAATGTTGAGTTTTAAGACAATTTTTTCACTCTCCTCTCTCACTTTCATCAAGAGGCTCTTTAGTTCTTCTTCGCTTTCTGCCATAAGGGTAGTGTCATCTGCATATCTGAGGTTATTGATATTTCTCCCAGAAATCTTGATTCCAGCTTGTGCTTCATCCATTCCAGCATTTCTCATGATGTACTCTGCATGTAAGTTAAATAAGCAGGGTAACAATATACAGCCTTGATGTACTTATTTCCCGAAGACAACAAAGAAGGTCCTAAACTCCAAAAATGTCTCTTCTACCAGCTACCATAGTGCCTTAAATTCTGGGCATTAGAAGCACTCCTCTGGGTTAACATCGCAAAGTTTCCAAAGACTGTTTCCAATTCAGTTGTGTATGTTTGGTACTCAGAAGTTATCACACACAAATGTCTTCTCTTTCACCAAAAACACAAGCAGGAATTATTTTTTCCTGAATAGCAAGTGGAAAGGGAAAGCCTAAGACAAAAGACACACAAATCCTGCCAGGGTTTAGAAGGCAAGAAAGACCTGTAGCTTGAGATATTGCATTGGAAGTTGTCAATGAATTATACATTATAGAAAGAGGACCAGAGAACAAATAAGAAGTATGAAGATGGAAGACTTGTTTTTGCATGAGGAGTGTCTGTGAATATGTGTCTGTGTGTTTGTGCCTCTGTGCATGTGTGTCTGGCAGAGGCCAGGGTCACAAAGGGAAAGAAAGGCAGGTAAATATATCCTATGTATTAAATAGCGTGGGCGGCTGCAACCGGCGCACATAGTGCTGCCGAGAGGAGCTACCCCACGTCCGAGGTCAGGGGCGGCGGCCGAGAATGCCAGGCTGTGACAGCGCCGGAGCAGCGGAGAGAAGCTTCCCCACTTCCGAGGCCATGGGCAGCGGCTGGGAGGAGCAACCCCACGTCCAAGGAGCGGTGGCTGTGCCGGCGCGGGAGGGCATAGAGGAGCTATTCCATGTTCAAGGTCAGGAGGGGCGGCAGTGAGGAGATACCCCTCGTCCAAGGTAAGGAGCAGCGGCTGCACTTTGCTGGAGCAGCCGTGAAGAGATACCCCACACCCAAGGTAAGAGAAACCCAAGTACGATGGTAGGTGTTGCAAGAGGGCATCAGAGGGCAGACACACTGAAACCATAATCACTGAAAACTAGTCAGTCTAATCACACTAGGACCACAGCCTTGTCTAACTCAATGAAACTAAGCCATGCCTGCAGGGCAACCCAAGACGGGCGAGTCATGGTGGAGAGGGCTGACAGAATGTGGTCCACTGGAGAAGGGAATGGCTAACCACTTCAGTATTCTTGCCTTGAGAACCCCATGAACAATATGAAAAGGCAAAATGATAGGATACTGAAAGAGGAACTCCCCAGGTCAGTAGGTGCCCAATATGTTGCTGGAGATCATGGAGAAATAACTCCAGAAAGAATGAAGGGATGGAGCCAAAGCAAAAACAGTACCCAGCTGTGGATGTGACTGGTGATAGAAGCAAGGTCCAATGCTATAAAGCACAATATTACATAGAAACCTGGAATGTTAGGTCCATGAATCAAGGCAAATTGGAAGTGCTCAAATAGGAGATGGCAAGAGTGCATGTCGCCATTCTAGGAATCAGTGAACTGAAATGGACTGGAATGGGTGAATTTAACTCAGATGACCATTATATCTACTACTGTGGGCAGGAATCCCTCAGAAGAAATGGAGTAGCCATCATGGTCAACAAAAGAGTCTGAAATGCAGTACTTGGATGCAATCTCAAAAATGACAGAATGATCTCTGTTCGTCTCCAAGACAAACAATTTCAGTATGACAGTAATCCAAGCCTATGCCCCAACCAGTAACGCTGAAGAAGCTGAAGTTGAACAGTTCTATGAAGACCTACAAGACCTTTTAGAACTAACACCCAAAAAAGATGTCCTTTTCATTATAGGGGACTGGAATGCTAAAGTAGGAAGTCAAGAAACACCTGGAGTAACAGGCAAATTTGGCCTTGGAATGCGGAATGAAGCAGGGCAAAGACTAATAGAGTTCTGCCAAGAAAATGCACTGGTCATAGCAAACACCCTCTTCCAACAACACAAGAGAAGACACTACACATGGACATCACCAGATGGTCAACACCGAAATCAGATTGATTATATTCTATGCAGCCAAAGATGGAGAAGCTCTATACAGTCAACAAAAACAAGACTATTCTTTGGAACTCTGCATTCAGATGCTTATATCTTTCCTTTTCTTCCTTGCTTTTTGCCTCTCTTCTTTTCAAAGATATTTGTAAGGCCTCCCAGACAGCCATTTTGCTGTAGGGAAAACCTCTAGACCATTCAGGTATGACTTAAATCAAATCCCTTATGATTATACAGTGGAAGTGAGAAATAGATTTAAGGGCCTAGATCTGATAGATAGAGTGCCTGATGAACTATGGAATGAGGTTCGTGACATTGTACAGGAGACAGGGATCAAGACCATCCCCATGGAAAAGAAATGCAAAAAATACACATATTAATAACTTGCAAGATAGGATTATCTCATTTCTCTCTGATGTTCCAATACTATAAACATTATATCTCAAAATGTGTATAAAACAGTTCTCTGTGTGATAAATTTACAGATAAAAATAAGAATAAAGTTAATAAAACAGAAATAAAACCCATGTCTTTCTCAAGCCCAAGAAAGTTGAAGTTTCTTCAGTTCCAAAATGTTACTGAAAAAACTGAGTAAAAAAACCATTGTACAGGAGAACTAAAAGAAGACTTTAACAACCAGAATACTGGAGAAGTGGATAACCAGAAAAACAGGGATAAGGTGGAACCAAAGGGCTGGAGCAGAAAAGCAACTAATGAACCCAAAAAGCACCAGTGAGAGAAGTCAACTTTAAACATTGCAAGCCCTTCAAAGAAGAAAGCCATCAGTAATTAAGAAAATGCCTTGTCCTTTCTCTTGCAGTTTCTTCTTTCCTACAAGCTAGCTCCAAGATCACTGAAGCTTCAGTTAGAACTTGAGGAGTCAGAACCATGAAGAAAAGGAAAAGCCCATTACACCCTCTCCTCAATCTTTGGCATCAGATTCAGATAAGAGAGAAGGCCATATCTTTCAATGTCAATTGAACTGTTGCTCCATAGCTTTATACTGTGTTTAATTGAGACTATGTTCTGATAATTTTTTTTATTTTATTTTTTTGTTAATATGACATTTTATTTATCAAGCACTTAAATAAAATCTCTAGTAAAGGAATTCTTTGAACAGGATGAACCATATTCATGCTTTTATTTACACTGGATTTGCATATCTTAAGCTACAAAATCTCAAATAGGAACTGCTTATCTAAGTGGAAAAAACAATCTTAGCCCAATGCTCTGCAAGAAACTCCTAACATACTTAGAAATAAGACGTTTTAATGATCAGTTTTATAATTACCGATTACACATATACCACAAACCATAATCTGAAATCACAGAGCAACTGAAAAATAAACAAATAACTGAAAACAAAAAATAATAAGTGTAAATTTCTTACATTTATATTTTCAAGTTTATTTCAGAAACTGTGAGAAAATTAATTTCTGTTGTTTTTTAAGCCACCAAGTGTGTGGTGATTTGTTACACCAGTCCTATGAAACCAGTATTGTGTGTAAGTGCGTGTATATATACATATGTGTGTGTGTGTCTGTGTGTATGTGGCTTCCATAGCTGCATCCGGGATGTTCATCTTACTCATTTTGCTCCACACTTGGGACCTTTCCTGCTATACAACATGGGTCTGTAGTTATCTTTGGAGGTGAGTGTTAGTTGTTCAGTTGTGTCTGACTCTTTGCGACCCCATGAGCTGTAGCCCACCAGGCCCAAATGTCATTGGGATTTCACAGGCAAGAACACTGGAGCAGATAGCCATTCCCCACTCCAGGAGATCTTCCCAACCCAGGGCTTGGCCTCAGGTCTCCTGGGTTGCAGGCAGATTCTTTACCATCTGAGCCACCACGGAAGCCTGTAGTTATTTCTTTGGGATGGCTGATACTGTTAATGCACTCTCCAGATTCAACTGAAACAGAAGTTACAACTTTACTACTCTCTTGGGTAGGAGAAATTGTCTTGAAATTATTGAAAGCCTCATTAGGATGGTGGTTGACTACTATTTTTCTCAACTTTTGTCTTATTCTCCTATAAGACAGCCAAATGCACAGCAGGAAATACAGCTCCTGAAGGGACCCCATACTTGGGAGACAGAGAATGCTAGACAGCTGTAGCCTGTAGCACAGAAGCCATTTGGATTGGATTTTGAATCATCAGTATGAACTCAAGGTTTTCAACAGATAGAGGAAAAGGGAAGGGTAGAAATAGATATTATGTGTAGGTGTGTTATAGATATGTCCACTGAAAAGGCCTCATAGCAGTAGCACTCAAGTAGCAACTAGAATATCTAGATCCCAGTTTGGGGTTACAAAAAGTAATCAGAGATCCTTAGAACAATGATTCTAGAGAAAATAATAGGATAAGGCCCTAGAATACTGTGAAAGAAAATGTTCAATAAGGATGGGGACATGTCATAAGGACACAAGAGCCAGCCAGAATGGGGTCTATTCTGGGATCATTTAAGATCAAAATAAATTATGAAACAAAGTATAACCAACTGATTAAAACAAGAATCCACAAATTCATAGTGATATCAGTTATGTCCGACTCTTTGTGACCCCATGGACTGCCACACGCCAGGTTTCCCTGTCCATCAGCAACTCATGGAGATTGCTCAAACTCATGTCCATCGACTCAGTGATGCCATCCAACCAACCATCTTATCCTCTGTTGTCTCCTTCTCCTCCTGCCTTCAATCTTTCCCAGAATCAGAGTCTTTTCCAATGAGTCAGTTCTTTGCAGAAGGTGGCCCAGGTATTGGAGGTTCAGCTTCAGCATCAGTCCTTCCAATGAATATTCAGAACTTTCTTCTTTTAGGGATTGACTGGTTGGATCTCCTTGCAGTCCAAGGGACTCTCAAGAGTCTTCTTCAAAACCACAGTTCAAAAGCATCAGCTCTTTGGCACTCAGCTTTCTTTATGGTCCAACTCTCACATCCATTCATGACTACTGGAAAAACCATAGCTTTGACTAGAAGGACCTTTGTCAGCAAAGTAAGGTCTCTGCTTTTCAATATGTTGTCTAGGCTGGTCACAGCTTTCCTTCCAAGGAGCAAGAATCTTTTAATTTCATGGCTACAGTCACCATCTGCAGTGATTTTGGAGCCCCCTAAAATAAAGTCTCTCACTGTTTCCACTGTTTTCTCATCTGTTTGCCATGAATTGATGGGACAGGATGCCATGATCTTAATTTTCTGAATGTTGAGCTTTAAGCCAGCTTTTCCACTCTCCTCTTTCATTTCATCAAGAGGCTCTTTAGTTCCTCTTCACTTTCTGCTGTAAGGGTGGTGTCATCTGTATTATCTGAGGTTCTAGATATTTCTCCTGGCAATCTTGATTCCAGCTTGTGCTTCTTACAGCCCAACATTTCACATGAGGTACTCTGCATATAAGTTAAATAAGCAGGGTGACAATATACAGCCTTGACATACTCCTTTCCCTATTTGGAACCAGTCCATTGTTCCATGTACGGTTCTAATTGTTGCTTCTTGACCTGAATACAGATTTATCAGGAAGCAGGTAAGGTAGTCTGGTATTCCCATCTCTTTAAGAATTTTCCACAGTTTGTTGTGATCCACACAGTCAAAGGTTTTGGCATAGTCGATGAAGCAGAAGTAGATGTTTTTCTGGAACTTTTGCTTTTTTGATGATCCAACGGATGTTGGCAATTTGATCTCTTTTCTAAATCCAGCTTGAATATCTGGAAGTTCTTGGTTCACTTACTGTTGAAGCCTTGCTTAGGGAGAGTATTACTTTGCCTAGCGTGTGAGATGAGTGCAATTGTGCAGTAGTTTGAGCATTATTTGGCATTGCCTTTCTTTGGGTTTGCAATGAAACCTGACCTTTTTCAGTCCTGTGGCCACTGCTGTTTTCCAAATTTGCTGGCATGTTGAGTGCAACACTTTAACAGCATCATCTTTTAGGATTTGAAATAGCTCAGCTCAAATTCCATCACCCCCACTCCATCTTTTAGGATTTGAAATAAGTCAACTTGAATTCCATCACCTCCACTAGTCTTGTTTGTAGTGATGCTTCTTAAGGCCCACTTGACTTTGCACACCAGGATGTCTGGTTGTAGGTGAGTGATCACACCATTGTGGTTATCTGGGTCATTAAGATCTTTTTTGTATAGTTCTTTGTATTCCTGCCACCTCTTCTTGATATCTTCTGCATCTGTTTGGTCCATACTGTTTCTGTCCTTAATTGTGCTCATCTTTGCATGAAATGTCCTCTCGGTATCTGTAATTTTCCTTAAGATACCTCTAGTCTCTATATCTGCTGCTGCTACTGTTGCTAAGTCGCTTCAGTCATGTCCGACTCTGTGAAACCCCATAGATTGCACACCACCAGACTCCCCTGTCCTTGGGATTCTCCAGGCAAGAACATTGGAGTGAGTTGCCATTTCCTTCTCCAATGCATGAAAGTGGAAAGTGAAAGTGAAGTCGCTCAGTCATGTCCGACTCTTACTGACCCCATGGACTGCAGCCTTCCAGACTCCTCCGTCCATGGAATTTTCCAGGCAAGAGTACTGGAGTGGGGTGACATTGCCTTGATATTTTTTAAATGACTTCAAGATTTTGTGCCAAATAAAGCAAGTAAAAAATTACAAATGATATCTAAATTTTTAATCAAGTTTAGAAAAAGATGATCACAGGTACCTATTAGCAGATAAGAGAAAAATATGCATTTATTGTTGATTAATCATAGTTCTTCAACATAACTACTTTATATATATTTACATTCAAATATGTATGTACATTTTCTAAATATGCTTTTATTAAATGCTGTAATAGGCATCATCCATTAACTACAAAAATAAAGTTAATAATAATTAATGATCAAAATTGATCATCTGTTTTTGTGTGTATTTGATTTTAAGCAGTGAATTACTGAACTATGTTTATCATCTCTGATTATATTCTAATACTGAAGATTTTGATTAATTGATTTGGTGTAGGACCCAGAATATGCCTTTAAAAAACACTCTTAAGATGGAGAAGCTCTGTACAGTCAATAAAAACAAGCCCATGAGCTGACTGTGGAATCAGCTGACTGTGGAGTTCAGATCATGAACTCCTTATTGCCAAATTCAGACTTAAATTGAAGAAAGTAGGGGAAACCACTAGACCATTCAGGTATGACCTAAATCAAATCCCTTATGATTATACAGTGGAAGTGAGAAATGGATTTAAGGGCCTAGATCTGATAGATAGAGTGCCTGATGAACTATGGATGGAGGTTTGTGACATTGTACAGGAGACAGGGATCAAGACCATCCCCATGGAAAAGAAATGCAAAAAAGTAAAATGGCTGTCTGAGGAGGTCTTACAAATAGCTGTGAAAAGAAGAGAAGCAAAAAGCAAAGGAGAAAAGGAAAGATATAAGCATCTGAATGCAGAGTTCCAAAGACTAGCAAGAAGAGATAAGAAAGTTTCCTCAGCGATCAATGCAAAGAAATAGAGGAAAACAACAGAATAGCAAAGACTAGAGATCTCTTCAAGAAAATTAGAGATACCAAGGGAATATTTCATGCAAAGATGGGCTCAATAAAGGACAGAAATGGTATGGGCCTAACAGAAGCAGAAGATATTAAGAAGAGGTGACAAGAATACACAGAAGAACTGTACACAAAAGATCTTCACCACCCGGATAATCATGATGGTGTGATCACTCACCTAGAGCCAGACATCCTGGAATGTGAAGTCAAGTGGGCCTTAGAAAACATCACTACGAACAAAGCTAGTGGAAGTGATGGAATTCCAGTTGAGCTGTTTCAAATCCTGAAAGATGATGCTGTGAAAGTGCTGCACTCAATATGCCAGCAAATTTGGAAAACTCAGCAGTGGCCACAGGACTGGAAAAGGTCAGTTTTCATTCCAATCCCAAAGTAAGGCAAAGACAAAGAATGATCAAACTACTGCACAATTGTACTCATCTCACATACTAGTAAAGTAATGCTCAGAACTCTCCAAGCCAGGCTTCAGCAATATGTGAACCATGAACTTCCAGATGTTCAAACTGGTTTTAGAAAAGGCAGAGGAACCAGAGATCAAATTGCCAACATCACAGTGGCCACAGGACTGGAAAAGGTCAGTTTTCATTCAAATCCCAAAGAAAGGCAGTGCCAAAGAATGCTCACACTACCCCACAATTGCACTCACCTCACATGCTAGTAAAGTAATGCTCAAAATTCTCCAAGCCAGGCTTCAGCAATACGTGAACCGTGAACTTCCTGATGTTCAAGCTGGTTTGATAAAAGACAGAGGAACCAGAGATCAAATTGCCAACATCCATTGGATCATGGAAAAAGCAAGAGAGTTCCAGAAAAACATCTATTTCTGCTTTATTGACTCTGCCAAAGCCTTTGACTGTGTGGATCACAATCAACTGCGGAAAATTCAAGAGATGGGAATACCAGACCACTTTACCTGCCTCCTGAGAAATGTGTCTGCAGGTCAAGAAGTAACAGCTGGAACTGGACGTGGAACAACAGACTGGTTCCAAATTGGGAAAGGAGTACGTCAAGGCTATATATTGTCACCCTGTTTATTAACTTATATTCAGACTACATCATGTGACATGCTGGGCTGGATCAAGCACAAGCTGGAATCAAGACTGCTGGGAGAAATATCAGTAACCTCAGATATGCAGATGATACCACCCTTATGGCAGAAAGTGAAGAGGAACTAAAAAGCCTCTTGATGAGTGAAAGAGGAGAGTGAAAAAGTTGGCTTAAAGCTCAACATTCAGAAAACAAAGATCATGGCATCTGGTCCCATCACTTCATGGGAAATAGATGGGGAAACAGTGGAAGCAATGTCAGACTTTATTTTTCTGGGCTTCAAAATCACTGCAGATGGTGCCTGCAGCCATGAAATTAAAAGACGCTTACTCCTTGGAAGAAAGGTTATGACCAACCTAGATAGCATATTGAAAAGCAGAGACATTACTTTGCCAACAAAGGTCTATCTAGTCAAGGCTATGGTTTTTCCAGTAGTCATGTATGGATGTGAGATTTGTACTGTGAAGAAGGCTGAGCACCAAAGAACTGATGCTTTTGAACTGTGGTGTTGGAGAAGACTCTTGAGAGTCCCTTGGACTGCAAGGAGATCCAAACAGTCCATTCTGAAGGATATCAGCCCTGGGATTTCTTTGGAAGGAATGATGCTAAAACTGAAACTCCAGTACTTTGGCCACCTCATGCGAAGAGTTGACTCATTGGAAAAGACTCTGATGCTGGGAGGGATTGGGGGCAGGAGGAGAAGGGGATGACCAAGGATGAGATGGCTGGATGGCATCACGGACTCGATGGACGTGAGTCTGAGTGAACTCCGGGAGTTGGTGATGGGCAGGGAGGCCTGGGGTGCTGCAATTCATGAGGTCGCAAAGAGTCAGACACAACTGAGCGACTGAACTGAAGTGAACTGAACTGAAATATATCCTCAGCCTAGTGAAGGTATTTTTGAAACAATATAGCAATATAGTCTCAATTCAAGACTGAGACTTGAATCTACAATCTTCTATTTAGAATCAACTCATTTGGTGTCTGTACTTCCCAAGGCTCAGGTTTTTGGTTGTGTTTTTCATTCTGGAGGCTGCTGGATTACAGTTCTTGCTTCTTCTGTCTGCCTTCTGGTGGATGAGAGTAAGAGGCTTGTGCAAGCCTCCTGATGGGAGGAACTGCATGTGGGGAAAATTGGATCTTGCTCTGGTGGGCAGGACAGTAAAACTTTAATCCAATTGTCTGCTGGTGGGTGGGGCTGTTCTCCTTGTTAGTTGTTTGGCCTCAGATGGCCCAGTGGGAGTCTACAGGCTCTATGTGAGGGTTAACGGCGACCTCTAAGTGGACTTACCCCAACATGCACCTCCAAGGCCTGCTGCTGCCAGTGCCCCTGCCCCTGAGGCAGGCCACTGCCAACCTACAACTCAAACATTCACAGGTAGATCTGGCCTAGTGCTCTGTGGGGTCACTGCTCCCCTGGGTTCTGGCGCACGCAAGGCTTTGTTTGTGCCCTCCAAGAGCGGAGTCTCTGTTTCTCCCAGGACTGGGGAAGTCCTATAATCAAATCCCACTGCTGCTGCTGATGATGCTGCTAAGTCGCTTCAGTTGTGTCTGACTCTGTGTGACCCCATAGACGACAGCCCACCAGGCGCCCCCATCCCTGGGATTCTCCAGGCAAGAACACTGGAATGGGTTGCCATTTCCTTCTCCAATGCATGAAAGTGAAAAGTGAAAGTGAAGAGTGAAATGAAAAGTGAAAGTGAAGTCACTCAGTCATGTCTGATTCCTAGCAACCCCATGGACTGCAGCCTACCAGGCTTCTCCATCCATGGGATTTTCCAGGCAAGAGTACTAGAGTGGGTTGCCATTGCCTTCTCTGCAAATCCCACTGGCCTTCAAATTCAGATCACTGGGGATTCCCAGTCCCTTTGCCAGATCCCCAGGCTGGGAAGCCTGATGTAGGTCCAAGAACCTTCACAACAGTAGAAGAACTTCTTTGGTATTATCATTCTCCAGATTGTGGGTCACCAGCCCAGCAGGTATAAGATTTGATTTGATTGTGATTGTACCCCTCCTATCTCTCCTTGGGGCTTCTTCTTTGTTTTTGGACTTGGGGTATCATTTTTTGGTGGGTTCCAGTGTCCTCCTGATGATGGATGTTCAACAGCTATTTATAATTTCGGTGTTCTCATGGGTGAAGATAAGCGCACATCCTTCGACTCTGCCATCTTGAACCTGTCTTTCAGTTCTTAGCCAGCTTCTCTACAGGAAGAATAAGGAGATTGCTAAGGATGCCTTTGCATGTTTATCCTATCTCCCCGTGGGATGGTGGGAAGCGTGCTTTGCTCTGTTTCTCAAGCTGTCTTAGTCAGTTCTGGCTTCTATAACAAAAACACTGCAGACTGGGTGACTTAAACAGCAGAGATTTATTTCTCACAGTTCTGGAGGCTGGAAAGTCCAAAATCAAGGTGCTGGGCAATTCAATATCTGGTGAGAGCACTCCTCCTAGTTATATGGTAGATAAAGAGAGAGAAACTGAACTTATTTGTGTCTCTTCTTATTCAGGCACTAATTCCATCATGAGGACCAACCTTCATGACCTAACTACTTCCCAGGGTCACACATCTTATGCCATCACATTAAGGATTAGGGCTTCAACATAATAAATTTGTGGGGGACATAGTGCATAGCATACACCAAGTGAAGGTCTTTAAAAGAACCACTTATAGAGACTGGGGTGTCTTGCATTAAGGATTATGACGTCTCACCACCACTACACTCTCCGTACCATCCCCCACCCCCAGACAGCTGATGCCAGCTAAGCTGGAGCAACTCCAGGCCTCACAGTGGCATTAGCCCTGAGGGGAGTTTCCAAACATGAACTAGAGTTTCCTGGATTTGTGAGGAGGTGAACTCATGTAACTCAGACTGGGACTTGAACCCAAATGGCCAGGACTTGAATCTGGCCAAAACCCACAGTTTTCCAATTGAGATCACACACCTTGTCTCAGGAATTAATGAAGCTCAGGTTCTTAATCTTTCATTGCAGAAAGAATTCAGTGAAAGACAAAGTGATAGGTAAGAAGTGGATTTATTTAGAGAGAAACACACACCACAGACAGTGTATGGGCCATCTCAGAAGATGAGAGTGGCCTCAGAATACGGTGCGGTTAGCTTTTATGAGTTGGATAATCTCATAGGCTACATAGAGAACATAGAGAATTGTTCCAACTATTGCGGGCAAGGGGCAGAAATTTCCAGGAACTGACTTGACTCTATGTCAAGCACTTTTATCACTTATATAACAGCATCTAATGGACAACTTATGTTATTATTTCTAAGAAAATGTCTCTAAACAATGGTTCCCTGGTGGCTCAGATGGTAAAAAATCTGCCTGCATTGTGGGAGACCTCGGTTCAATCCCTGGGTCAAGAAGATCTCCTGCAGAATGGAATGGCAACCTACTCCAGTATTCTTGCCTGGAGAATCCCGTGGACAGAGGAGCCTGGTGGGCTATACAGTCCATGGGGTCGTGAAGAGTTCATCCCAACTGAGAGTAACACACATACACAAATACTATGGAGTTTGTTCTCATTTGAGGTACAAAAGGGCTTTTTTCCTATATACATAAACTAGAGAATAATATTAAGAAATAAAAATATTGCTCTAAATTTTAAGTTAACAAAGGCAAGAACATATTCCTAAGACTTCACTGATATCAGAAGCTTGTAAGAACAGAATATTATTTCTCATTTTAGAGGCAGGCCAAGTTCCCCTGATAACTCTATTTTTAAACAGCCTAACTAGGCCAAAAGACAGGCAGAAATCCAAAGTTGCAAAACTTTTTCCTAGAAGCCTGAATGCCTTTCAGATTGCTTACAGACCATAAAAATTCAGCACTGGGAGGTTCAAAATGTTGAGTTAGTGACCTCATGCATTCAACTTTTTCTCAGAAGCTTTCATGGCTTCTTTTCTAAGCATACAATGCACTTCTTTGTATCACATTCTTTTCCCATATTTGTAACTTTCACTTCCCTTTTACATGATACATAATTTAATGTAATGTAATAAGGTTGTATTATTTACTGATGTGGATACATATTTATGCAAATATTAAAGGAGAGAGAACTTTTAGGAACATTTTTGGAATTCCATCATCTTAAAAGCTGATAAGGGACTTCCCTGATGATACAGCGGTTAAGAATCCACCTGCCAATGCAGGGGACATGGGTTCGATCCCTGGTCCAGGGAGATTTCACATGCCTTGGAGCAGCTAAGCCCAGACACCACAACCACTGAAGCTTGTGTGTCCCAGAGCTCACATGCCACAACTCCTGAGTCCATGTGCAGCAACTCCTGAAGCTCACGCTCCCCGGCAAGAGAAGTCACTGCAATGAGAAGCCCGCAGATCACAACAAAGGGTAGCTCCCACTTACCGCGATTAGAGAAAGCCCGCATGAAGCCACTCAGTGCAACCAAAAACAAAACTAATAAATAAATTATATGTTTTTAAAAGCTGATAAAACTAGAGTTTTTTCTTTGCTTGAAATGAGAAAAATTGCGAGTTTTGAAAACTTTAGAGTTTATTATACAGCTCTTCTTCTCACACCAAAGAACAAGCTGAAAAAATCAGATTTTAAATTTTCTCTAAATGCGTCCTCCAAAAGACTTAAGAGAACAGGGTCATCAAAAAACACATTTGTTGTCTATTGAAGACATGTTCAAAACTCAGAAATTTTATCCAATGTTTAGTCCGAATATGTTATCTATATCTGCCTAGAGTGGGAAAAATCTGTTTAACCTATAGAGTCTTATTATGGCTTTTAAAAATAAAACTGTCAGTGGATTATAGGGAGACTGAGAAGGCATATTCTTTACAAGCAATATGGCCACCAACACAGAGCAACACTTTATATCATCTTGGAGCACTGAAGCCCACAAAGAAACATACTGACTAGAGAATTCTGTATATGTGATGTGTATTGTGGCTACCACTGTACGGCCCTGGCACCAAATTTCTGAAAATAAATTATTATGATGAAAAATGTTTTTCACATATGCAGAATTTTTTTTAACTCTTCAGTTCAGTTCAGTCCCTCAGTCGTGTCCGACTCTTTGCGACCCCATGAATCGCAGCACGCCAGGCCTCCCTGTTCATCACCATCTCTTGGAGTTCACTCAGACTCACATCCATCGAGTCAGTGATGCCATCCAGCCATCTCATCCTCGGTCATTGTGATCCACACAGTCAAAGGCTTTGGCATAGTCGATAAAGCAGAAGTAGATGTTTTTCTGGAACTCTCTTGCTTTTTCCATGATCCAGCGGATGTTGGCAATTTGATCTCTGGTTCCTCTGCCTTTTCTAAAGCCAGCTTGAACATCAGGGAGTTCACGGTTCACGTATTGCTGAAGCCTGGCTTGGAGGATTTTGAGCAGGATAATGCTCAACAATTTATGAAAAGTTTATTAACTTTCTAAAGTTTACTGCAGTCCTTTTAGAATTATCCCAGACATAGCATGGGTTTATATAAAATAAACCACCAATGATATTAGAAACCAGAGAAAGTAAAGAGTATCAAAGATTTGGATTGAAATGAACTGTCAAGATTTTGAATTTCCAGGAAGGGCAACATTGCAGTGAATTCTAAATGAAGTCGGCAGGGAGAGAAGGCGACAGAAATGAGCTAACTTCTCTCAGGGTTTTGTAAGAATGCAAAATGCTGTTTTCAGTGCTTTTTAGACTTTAGAGAGCATAAGAATCAAATCTTCCCAGAATGCAGCTTTTAATAGACTAAGTCTAGATTAGAGCCCGAGATTCTCCATTTCTAACAGACTCCCAACAAAGGTCCATCTATTCAAAGCTACGATTTTTCCAATAGACATGTACAGATGTGAGATTTGAATCATAAAGAAGGTTGAGCACTGAAGAACTGATGCTTTCCACCTATGGTGTTGGAGAAGACACTTGAGAGTCCCTTGGACTGCAAGGAGATCAAACCACTCAATTCTAAAGGAAATCAACCCTGAATATTCATTGGAAAGACTGGTGTTGAAGTGGAAGCTCCAATACTTTGCCCCCTGATGCAAAGAGCCAACTCATTGGAAAAGACCCTGATGCTGAGAAAGATTGAAGGCATGAGGAGAAAGGGGTGACAGAGGAGGAGATGATTGGATGGCATCACAGACTCAATGGACATGAGCTTCAGCAAACTCCGGAAGATGGTGAAGGACAGGAAAGCCTGGAGTGCTGCAGTCCACAGGGTCTCAAAGAGTCCAACATGACAGAGCCACAGAACAACAGAATCCCAGGTAATCCAATGCCTCGTCTCCATAGACATCATTTTGAGTAACAAAGAAAGTTGTGATAGATTCAGCTATCACAATCAACAAAGAACTCACGTTTATATCGATGCTTTGTTGTCTAAGCCCAGTCCTCATATATTTTGTGTCATTTGATTTTAAACAAATAAAAGAGGATTCTGTATCTGCTCTTATATATCACCTCATATCTTCTATAGTGCCTTTCCCAAATTGAACCCAATTAGATATGCCAGCAATAAAAGTGTGCCACACTCAAAGAGGTTTAGAAAGTGTTGAGTTAAGCAGTTAGATAAGCTCCTTATCTACTACAGGACTTTAAGAGCCTTTAACCCAAATGTACGTTATGCATCTTCAAGAAAGAGAATTGATCACACATAATGCTTTCTTAGTAAACTTATTCATACTTACTGGAGTAGCTTCCATATGCCGTGAATACTGAGGTTTTGAATACAAGTTCTGAGGTCTCCTTGGTTTTTAACGTTTATAGGTACCACTTTGCTCAGCCCAAGTGATGACCTACACTTAACTGAAAGTTGCTGATAAGAGTTTTCAAAGATGACTAAGGTATCAGGTTAAAAATAATGATTATCTTTGGACCAATCAGGGCAATCTTTGCAATCAATCAGATGAGGTTCAGCAAGGAGTGACTTCTGTATTAAACACCAGAAGACATGTTATAGAATTAGGACGTTACCATTTCATACATTACAACAGAGCTCCTATAACCTGTTAAGAAATGATAGTGGCAAACAGGACAGGCCGGTCTTCTGTGTACCGAACAGAAATAGAACATGAAAACTAAGGCGAGAAAGTGCTCAGTTCAGGGATATGGTTTACTCAGAAAGTTTTCCAATCGTGCTGCATAGCACCTTGCAATCATTGCCTTTGTAAGTGAAGAGTAAAAGCAAATGTTTACCAGCATGAAATATGGGAAGTCTGATCTCACTCCTGCCCACTATGATGGCTGGATAAGAAGCTTCTAGCTATATAAAGCATGTGAAATTCAAAGCTTCAAGAAATACTTCAACCTTTCCTTGGACTGGTCATGCTGAAATAAATGGTAGACTGAGTTTGCCTACAACAAATGGACCCAGGGTGCTGACGGGTCCCTCCTGCCTGTGAATTCTGAGTGTATAATGAACTTCCTTTTAACATAAAAAATGAATAGAGCTTTAACCAAATTGGCTTTATATTTTATACATATGTAGAATTTCACACCTTCAAACTTCAGGCAGAAGTAGCAAATACACTTTCATGGCAGCTACTGAGGCTCCTTGATAACAAAGTTTCTTCTCATAGGGGACTAGAATATGATGATTCTCAACATTTGACTGCAATAGAATCACCCAGAAAGCTTGTCAAAACACAGATTACTGCAACTCATCCTGGATTTTCTGATTCAGCAGGACTGGGATAGTACCTGAGGATTTACATTTATCACAAGATCTCAGATGCTGCTGCTGCTTTGAAGAGGGCATATGCAGGTCAGGAAGCAACAGTTAGAACTGGACATGGAACAGCAGACTGGTTCCAAATAGGAAAAGGAGTACGTCACGGCTGTACATTGTCACCCTGTTTATTTAACTTCTATGCAGAGTATATCATGAGAAACGTTGGGTTGGATAAAGCACAAGCTGGAATCAAGATTGCCGGGAGAAATATTAATAACCTCAGATATGCAGATGACACCACCCTTATGGCAGAAAGTGAAGAGGAACTAAAAAGCCTCTTGATGAAAGTGAAAGTGGAGAGTGAAAAAGTTGGCTTAAAGCTCAACATTCAGAAAACAAAGATCATGGCATCCGGTCTCATCACTTCATGGGAAATAGATGGGGAAACAGTGGAAACAATGTCAGACTTTATTTTTCTGGGCTCCAAAATCACTGCAGATGATGATTGCAGCCATGAAATTAAAAGACGCTTACTCCTTGGAAAGAAAGTTATGACCAACCTAGACAGTATATTCAAAAGCAGAGACATTACTTTGCCAGCATAGGTTCGTCTAGTCAAGGCTATGGTTTTTCCTGTGGTCATGTATGGATGTGAGAGTTCGACTGTGAAGAAGGCTGAGCGCTGAAGAATTGATGCTTTTGAACTGTGGTGTTGGAGAAGACTCTTGAGAGCCCTTTGGACTGCAAGGCGATCCAACCAGTCCATTCTGAAGGAGATCAACCCTGGGATTTCTTTGGAAGGAATGATGCTGAAGCTGAAACTCCAGTACTTTGGCCACCTCATGCGAAGAGTTGACTCATTGGAAAAGACTCTGATGCTGGGAAGGATCGGGGGCAGGAGGAGAAGGGGACGACAGAGGATGAGATGGCTGGATGGCATCACAGACTCGATGGACGTGAGTCTGAGTGAACTCCGGGAGATGGTGATGAACAGGGAAGCCTGGCGAGCTGCGATTCATGGAGTCACAAAGAGTCGGACACGACTGAGCAACTGAACTGAACTGAACAGGAAGGGAAAAAGCCTTACTGATCAGCTGAAGCATCCCCTTTTCCTTACAGATGCAGAATCTGAGGCACACATAAGTCAACACCCAAGCTGGGGTCAGAAGCAGTCCTTTTGACTACAAGTCACGTGGGCCGTCCTTGGAGTACATTCCAGATCGCCTCCACTGCTTGTCTTGTGCAGTTTCTCAGAATGTCACACACCTCCTCCCTACACACTCCTCCTTTCCATTCCTGAATCAGGAAAAATTGTGAAAGACTTTGATATGAGCAAAAAAAAATCACTGGGTGTCCTGTCTCTCTACCCTTTTGGTCTGTCTTTGCTTTTTAGTGTCTTTCAGCTATCTTATGACTCTAAAATTTGTGGAAAACTATAATGATGCAAATGATTCTTGTCTGTAGAAATGCACGTGAACTGGGACTTTTGAAATAAAACTGAGCATTGGGTATTAACCAGGCATGTATCTATTTGTAAAACTATTTCAGCATTCTCAATTGCCTGTATGTATATGTATGTGTTTCTTTTAATTCTCTCTTGAATCTGTAACATCTTACTGAATCCCACATTAAGTAATGAATTAAATAAAATCCTTGGCATTAGTTCATTTACTATTTTGTATAATTTGTCTATCACAACTTTACACTTTTTTAAAATTATCTTTTAACATCCTAAAAAAGAAGAGTGCTTCTTGAATGACAGATTAAGGGTCTTCAAAAATCTGCTCCTGCATAAAAAGCAATAAAAGGAGTGGCAAAAATTGTCCAAATTAACTTTTTCTTGGAGTTTGGAAATTAACTAAAGGATTGCAAAATTTCAAGGAGTGTTTATCAAGAAAAATTGCTGAATTTTGGTAAGAGAAGCTAGCTGCTTTGTGATATTTTTAAGTTGACCTAATCCCATCTTCCTCTTCACGTCTCCATGGTAGCCTTGAAAACAAAAGACCTCACAATTATGGTAGTTGTGCAAATGAGCAGTCTAACAACCACTGGAGAGGACAGAATGAATTTGGAACTTCCCCAAAGCCCCGTAAGTGCTCAGCTTTAACCACTGTGGAGGCTCATTGAAAATCCCCATTCTCAGGCTTTATCTTTATTTAACCTGACTCAGAACCTGCTCTGTGCCAACAGCCCCATCTCTAGGTAATTTGCTAGAAAAGAAAAATCAGTGAGAATATTTCAGCACCTAAAATGATGTTACTAGGTTGGGCTAACGAAAACACTTAAAAAGAACAACTGGGAAATGAGAGATTCACAAAGGACTTTGAAAAACTCACACCTATTCTTTAGAATCTATAAGACCGTGAATAGGGCTATATGTTTGCACAGGAAAGACCTGATAAGGTTTTAACATCTCATCACCAGACTGCCTTGACACTCTCCACAAGCAGAAAGTAAAGGCTAGGGCAGAGGTTTAAACTGCCTGCAAGATTGTAGAAGATAACCCCCAGCACACACACAGAGCCAGTCAGCAAAGACTGAGAGAGTGATTGGTTCAAAGCATTTATGGAAATCTCTCTACTCATTTGCTGACATTAAGCTAAACAGGCAGACTTCAATGGCCACACGTGACAAAGAATATACTTTATAAAATTGGTCCAGAAAAGTCACAAATGAATAAAAAAAAAAAAAAACAGCAACAAAAATAACAAAAAACAGCACAAAAACAAATCCTGGAGGGAAGAGAGTGATTTTCAGAGTCACCACCATATGTTATTTTAAACATCTAGTTATCAACAACAAAATTAAAAATAAGGGACTTCCCTAGTGGTCCAGTGGCTAAGACTCTGCACTCCCAATGCAGGGTATCTGGGTTTGATCCTTGGTTGGGGAACAAGATCCTACAGGCTGCAACTAATAATTTCCATGTTCCTGAATGCCCTAAGGCTTGGTACAGCCAAATAAATAAAATTAATTAATTAATTATTTCAAAAAGCAATGTGTACTTTAAAAAAAAATGAAGCACACAAAGAAATGTATAGCTCATGGGAAAGAAAGTATCCCATCAATTCTCCCTGACAAACTCCAGATTTGGACTTACTAACCAAAGACTTTAAGAAGAACTTTTTAGTTTTTCTAATGAACTAAAGGAAACTGTGTCCAAACAATTAAAAGTATAATAATTCAAAAATGAACTCAAGAAAACAATCCCTTCAAAATAGTATAAAAATGCAAAATATTGCAAAATAAATATTTTTAACCAGAAGACTTGTACTGACTCTGTAAAGCATTACTGAAATAAATAAATAAATGCAAAGGTAGCCCACATTCATGGATCAGAAGACATTATCAATAGGATGGCAACATTCCACAAACTGATCTATAGACTCAACTCAATTTCTATCAAAACCACATCTGACCTATTTTTGCAGAAATTGACAAATTGATTCCAAATTTACATGGAAATTCATGGAAACTGAAATACCCAAAGCAATCTTGAAAAAGATAAAGTTGTAAGATTTAGAATTCCCAGTTTCAAAGCTTATTATGAAGTCATGGTAATTTAGACAATGTGGTACTGGCATAGGATAGACATATAGATCAATGGAGCAAAACTGAGTCCAGAAATACTCATATTGATGGTCAATTGATTTTCAGCAAAACAATTCATTGGATAAACAATAATACTTTCAACAAACGATGCTGAAACAACTGGGTGCAAAATAATAAAACCAAACCCCTACCTAACCCCATACATAAAAATTAACTTAAAAATTACACTGGGCTCAGCAATGGTTTTTTAGATATGACAGTAAAAGCACAAGCAACAAAAGTAAAAATAGATTAACTCAATTTCATAGAAAGTAAAACGTTTTGTGATTCAAAACAATAAAGTGAAAAGATAGTCCACAAAGGGAAAATATATGTAAATCATATATCTGATAAAGGACTTGTACCTAGAATATATAAAAAAAAAAAAAAAAAAACTCTTACAACTCAACAATAAAAAGAGCTCAAAGAAAAAGGAGGAAAATTTTTCTCCTTTAAGTGATACTCATTGTTACTATTCAGTCATTATGTCATTATGTCATGTCTGACTCTTTGAGACCCCATGGACTACAGCATACCAGGCTTCCCAGTGCTTCACCATCTCCCAGAGTTTGTTCAGATTTATGTCCATTGAGTTGGTGATGCTGTCTAACTATCTCATCCTCTGCTGCCCACTTTCTTGCCTTCAGTCTTTCCCAGCATCAGGGTCTTTTCCAATGAGTAGGCTCTTCACATCAGGTGACCAAAGTATCAGAGCTTCAGGTTCAGCATCAGGCCTTCCAATGAATATTCAGAATTCATTTCCTTTAGGATTGACTGGTTTGATCTCCTTGCAGGCCAAGGGACTCTCAAGAGTCTTCTTCAACCACAGTTCGAAAGCATCAATTTTTTGGTGCTCAGCATTCTTTATGGTCCAACTCTCCCATCCACACATGACTACTGGAAAAGCCATAGCTTTCTCTATATAGAACTTTGTCAGCAAAGTGATGTCTCTACTTTTTAATACACTGTCTAGGTTTGTCACATCTTTTCTTCCAACAAGCCAGTGTCTTTTAATTTCACTGCAGTCACCATCTGCAGTGATTTGCGAGCACAAGAAAATAAAATCTGTCACTGCTTCTACTATTTCCCCTCCTATTTGCCATGAAGCAATGAGACCAGATGCCATGATCGTAGTTTTTTAATGTTAAGTTTCAAGACAGCTGTTTCACTCTCCTCTTTCACCTTCATCGAGAGGCTCTTTAGTTCCTCTTCACTTTTGCCATTAGAGTGATATCATCTGTATATCTGAGATTGTTAATATTCCTTCCAGTAGTCTTGATTCCAGCTTATGATTCATTCAGCCTGGCATTTTGCATGATGTACTCTGCACAGAAGTTAACTGAGAAAGTGACAAGATACAGCCTTGTCGTACTCCTTTTCCAATTTTGAACCAGTCCATTTCTCCATGTCCACATACAGGTTTCTCAGGAGACAGGTAAGGTGATCTGGTACTCTCATCTCTTTAAGAATTTTCCAGGAGCTGATGACCTTCATAACGTCTGACAATAAAGGAATTTCTGCTTTCCTTGAATTGGACAACCTTTTCAAATGGGTAGAGACTGCTCATGGAACAGCTGGCACTGAGGTATATGAAGACCTGAGGTATAAGCTGTCCCTGGAGTTTCCCAGTGGCTACCCTTACAAAACTCTCATGATGAAGTTCTTCACACCCTGCTGCCACCCCAGCGTGGAGACCCAGGGTAACATCTGCCTGGACATTCAGAAAGGCAAGTGATCCGCCCTGTACGACATCAGAACCACTCTGCTCTCCCATCCAGAGTCTGCTCAGAACTCAACATCATAGCCCTTTGAACACATATGCTGCTGAGCTTGGGAAAAACACCCACAGCCCTTAAGAAGAACCTCCAAAAAAACCACTCAAAGCACGTCTCCAGCCAAGAGTCCTGACCTGGGAGGTCCAGCCGTCCTTGTGTTTTCTTTTTATTGCTTTTCCTTAGCTGGTCTGCCCTTTCCTCGATTTCTGTACAGGACTCTGTAGTTTTCTCTGCAGTGTCATTTTCATTTTATTTATGTTTTTTAAATTAAGTGTCAGGTTAAGCCCTTGTGATGAATATATTAAATAAGTACAGTTTGGGTTTTCTTAAAGAACTATTGAGAAGGATGTGAAAAAGTTGAAACCCCCAGACATTGCTGACAGGAATGCACACTGATGCAGCCACATTGGAAAAGAGTTCCTCAGAGTTAAGCATAAAATTGACCCAGAAATCCCTAGGTATACATCAATTTTTACTTCTACCCAAGAGAACTGAACACATATGCTCCCCTCAGATTTATAAATTAATATCCACAGCAACATTTTCATAATAGCTAAAAAGTGAAAACAAATCAAATGTCCATCAGCTACTGAATAGATAAAATTCGGTAAATCTATGTAATGGATTATTATTTGGCATGAAGTACTGAAGATCATGGCATCCGGTCCCATCACTTCATGGGAAATAGATGGGGAAACAGTGGGAACAATGTCAGACTTTATTTTGGGGGGTTCCAAAATCACTACAGATGGTGACTGCAGCCATGAAATTAAAAGACGCTTACTCCTTGGCAGAAAAGTTATGACCAACCTAGATAGTATATTCAAAAGCAGAGACATTACTTTGCCGACTAAGGTCCGTCTAGTCAAGGCTGTGGTTTTTCCTGTGGTCATGTATGGATGTGAGAGTTGGACTGTGAAGAAGGCTGATCACCGAAGAATTGATGCTTTTGAACTGTGGTGTTGGAGAAGACTCTTGAGAGTCCCTTGCACTGCAAGGAGATCCAACCAGTCCATTCTGAAGGAGATCAACGCTGGGATTTCTTTGGAAGGAATGATGCTAAAGCTGAAACTCCAGTACTTGGGCCACCTCATGCGAAGAATTGACTTATTGGAAAAGACTCTGATGCTGGGAGGAATTGGGGGCAGGAGGAGAAGGGGACGACCGAGGATGAGATGGCTGTATGGCATCACGACTTGATGGACATGAGTCTGAATGAACTCCGGGAGTTGGTGATGGACAGGGAGGCCTGGCGTGCCGCAATTCATGGGGTCGCAAGGAGTCGGACATGACTGAGCAACTGAACTGAACTGACATATGCAACAACATGGACAAAACTTAAAACTTATTTTTGTAAGTGAAAAAAAAATTCAAAAGGCTACAGATGGTATGACTACATTTATATAAAAAATCCACAATAGGCAAATCCATAGTAACAGAAAGCAGATTAATGGTTGCTAGGGGTTGAAAAAGGAGAAATGATTGTTAATGACTACAATGTTTTGTGGGGGAGTAATAAAATGTTCTGAAATTAAATAGTGGTGATAGTTGCACAGTTTTGTGTGTTTACTGAAAATTACTGAATTGTATACTCATTTCTTTCAACTTTATTGATATATAATTAACTTACAGGATTGTTCAAATTCAAGGTGTACAATGTCTTGATTTGACACCACTTCTGTATTGTAAAAAGATCACCACAGCAGGGTCAGTTAACAACTCCATTACCTCACATTATCACCATTTCTTTTTTATGATGAGAACATTTAAGATGTACTCTCTTAACAACTTACTAGAATATAATATGTTGTTGCTGTTGCTGTTGTTTACTCACTAAGTCATGTCTGACTCTTTGTGACCCAGTGGACTGAAGCCCACCAGGCTCCTCTGTCCATGGGAGTTTTCAGTTAAGAACATTGGAGTGGGCTGCCATTTCCTCCTCTAAGAGATCTTCCTGACCCAAGGATTGAACCTGTGGCTCCTGTATAGAAGTTGGATTTCTTACCACCGGGCCACAAGGAGAGCACTTATATACTATGATAATGTTAACTGTAATCACCATGCCGTATGTTAGATTCCTCAGAACTTATTCCTCTCACAACTGAAGGTTTATACTCTTTGACCAATAACTTCTCATTTTCTCTACCCACTACCCCTGATAACCACCATTCCCTGTTTTCATGAGTTTGAATTTTTTTTTTTTTTAGATTCCACATGTAAGTGAGATAATACAGTATTTCAAGGTCCATCCATGTTGTCACAAATGGCAAAATTTCCTGCCTTCTCTGGCTAAAGAACACTATATACAAAGGAAATATATAGTATTTACAGCTTCTTTGTCCATTCACATGTAGACAAACACTTGTTTCCTTACCTTGGCTATTGTGAATAATGTTACAGTAACCATAGGAGTGTAGATATGTCTTCAAGATCCTGATTTCATTTCCTTTGACTATATTATGAGAAGTGGGATAGATGGGTCATATGATGGTTCTATTTTTAATTTTGAGGAACCGCCCCACTGTTTTCCATAGCAACTGCACCAGTTTATACTCTCCCCAACAGTGCACAGGGGTTCCCTTTTCTCCACATCCTTGCTAACACCTGTTATGTCATGTCTTTTGATATTAGCCATTCTAACATGTGTGAAGCGATACCATGGTGATTTTGAGTTGTATATCCTTGATGATTCGTGATGTTGAGCATCTTTTCATGTACCTGATGGCCATTTGTATATCTTCTTTGGAAAAATATCTATTCGATTCCTTTGCCCATTTTTTTAATCAAAATTTTTCCATTTTTTTTTTTTGCTATTGAGTTGTATGAGTTTCTTACATATTTTGGATATTAACCCCTTATCAGATATATGGTTTCCACATATTCTATCCTATTTCATAAGTTACCTTTTTATTTTGCTAAATATGTCCCTGTTAAACAAACTGGAGAGCTGAATGTGTCTTCCCCCACTACAATACTGCACATACTTCAGCCACTTGGCCATAGGATGTGCATGAGTGAGCTAATCCAGAAGTCCTCCTAACAACCTTAGAGGGAAGCTACACTTCCACTTGCAAATAATCAGTTTATTAAATGTTTAAATTAAATTCATTCTTCTGTTCTTCGATCAAAGTTGTTTTTGTTTTTTTTTAACATCTGTCCTTCTTTCTGTTTACAAGCAAACTGATGTTGCATTTTTGCACAAAACTCCTGAATATGTGCCTTGAAAACTGTAACCCGGGACCTTGGCCAGAGAGAGCAATAGGAGGAAGGTTGAACAGGGGTTTTCCTGAGGGTGTGTCAATAGTAATGACTCACGCTACTTCCTCATTCTAACCCTTTCCATCGATGGGGTGGAGAAAGTCCAGTCAGGCCTGGGGGAAGTCATCTTTATTTAGAGGGTGCTCTTCCTATGTGTGCTAGTTGCTCAGCCGTGTCCGACTTTTTGTGGGGCTTCTCCAGGCAAGAATACTGGAGTGGGTTGCCATGCCCTCCTCCAGGGGATCCTCCCAACTCAGGAATCGAACCCATGTCTCCCACGTTGCAGGCAGATTCTGCACCATCAGGAAGCCCTTGCTGTAGTGACACCTTTTTGCTTTCCTTATACCACAATGCAAAGCAGGGAAATTGAAATGAAGGGCAAGATAGAGTTTAAGACAACACTAGTCACCTGCAAAATAAAGGTGACATATACTAAAATTAATTCCTCAGTGTATGCAAAAGAGAAAGGCAAATTCAGCATACTTCTTTGTGTGTGTGTAGTCTGGTACTAAGTGACTCTTGAGTCATGCAAAGCCAGTAAAGAGAAAAGAGACAAAGAAGAAAAAAGAAGAGAAAGGAATGCGAAGAAGATAAGTGTGAACATAAATTATCTTTCCAGTGTGGGCAGTCTAGATAGTATCTCAGTTCCCCAAACAATGCTTGCTTTGTAATTTCATTGCATTACTCATTCAAATGTTTTCTCTCGAGATGGTTCAAAGTCCGCAGTTCCAGACCTGAAATCTGTCTGTTAAGGTAAAGCATTCAAGTCCTTTCAAAGACTCTCCACTCATAGAAAGAGGAATAATTGAGGTTTTTATACCTTGAGAGATTTCTGAAAGCACTGCACAGAGATTAAACATCAGCAACTATACAGTGCTATCCATCGCTTAAAACTGAGGAGAAAGAAGCCAAGTTGTTGAAGCCAGAGCCAGGAAAGGACTGTTGCTTGGTTTGCTGAGCCATACTGCCTTTGAAATAAAAGAATGCAAATAATTCAACGAAACGTGTTTGCTGAAATTTTTTTCTTCTTTACTGAAAAGAAAGACAGAGTAAGGATGGCATGAATTGCTATCCATGAAACAAGGATAATGATACCCACTGAATGTGGTGTTATAAAAATTAAAATTTAAAAGTTACAGGTCAAACAGCTTAAGAAAAATTAGAGATAAAACACAGTGCCTGGCATATGTATCAGTAAGACTTGGCTGCCAGAGTTTTTACTTTTATTGTTCTTATTCACTGGTTACTATTATAGAGGTGGATCTGTGAGTGGCAGAGAGCCTGCGATAGCCAGATAACTGATCCAAGTCATTCATCATGCTCATGTTGAAACTCATGAACCATGTACAGAAAATAGAATGATATTTCAGTTTGCATTTGAAAGTATAATTAGTAGATACCAGACCCTCACAAGAATGCTTATTTTCATGTTATTATCCGAAATGAATTTCAGTACCAAATTCTGTGTGTGACTCTTCATTGCCGCTGCTTAGTCATTCAGTCGTGTGTGACTCTTTGTGACCGCATAGACTGTAGCCTGCCAGGCTCCACTGTCCATGGGGATTCTACAGGCAAGGATACTGGAGCAGGTAGCCATGCCCTCTTCCAGAGGATCTTCCCAACCCAGGGATCGAACCCAGGTCTCCCACATTGCAGGCAGATTCTCTACCCTCTGAACCACCTGAGAAGTCCTATGTGAATCTTTAGCCCCCATTAATTAACTTTATTCACTAGCTACTTCTGAATCTTGAATTATTTATAAATACAAAGATGTCAGATGCACCAAAAGCACCTGTTAAATAAAAAAATACATGAGAAAAAAAATGTTAGATTTTGAAATTTACTAAGTGTCCTGTCCAGCTCATCCATCTGGGTTATCTACACCTTTGTTTTCCACTAACTGGGCTATTTCAGATCTTTTTAGATATAGAAGTTAACTTAGAGAAAAGTAACTGTAATGCAAGTGATTCCTGTCCATAAAAGTGCAAACCGCACTCCTGTGAATATTAACCAGTTTTACCAGTTTTGCATCTATTTATAAATTCACTTCACGTTCTTTATCCAACTATAAATGTGTACTTCGCTTTTGAACTGGTTGAAGAATCTATCGGTCTCTCGTTAATTCCTGAGTTAAAATATTTGATACATGTTCATTTTATATTTCATGAAAGTCATAATTTTATCATCATAGAAATTTTATCCTTTAATAAGTATAAACTTCAAATTTATAGGACTCCCTGAGGACACATCCAAACAAGTTACCTTCCTTGCAAATTTTCTAGCCAAGGCCAGAATTATCTTCTTCTTTTGGTTTCTGAACAGTTATTATTTGAAAACCTGTCTGTCAAATATGGCTGTGTAAGCTCACTAAGTAAAGAGCAGTGCTCTGGGCATTTTTGAATAGCTTCTTCTACACCCATAAAAAAAAATTTGCAAAGCTTCTAAGGCAACAGACAAAAAGTTTAACCAAAATGAGTTAAGATTTGTTGAAAAGACTTCCTGGAGAGAGGATGTGGAAGCCAGATTTAAATTTAAACAGCAATATTAGCCCATCTCACAAGAGTATATTCAAGACTAACACTCTGGTATTTTAAATGAAAGTTTAATTAATGTCTAGAGATAAAAAAGATTCAAAAGCATTTTGCTTTCAAGTTTTATTACTACAGTTGTATTTTTATTTTTAATATAAAAATAGGACTGTTCAGATGTTCTCCAGGGAATAGGTTGCTAAAATACCAGGTCTTTTTTTTTTACTTATTTCAATCCTACATAATTACAGAATTGAATATTTTACAGCTATAATATCATTCCAGTTATGTAAGTAAAATTTTATATAATTGAAATAATTATGTGGGAGGAATTTAGTCAACTCAACTATATAACTATTCATGTAGGTTATAGAATTGCAAAGACATTTAAAATATTTCTATGTGAAAGTATAGTGTTTCTAACAAAATTGGTACCAAACTATAATCATAAAAGTAGCTGAAGATTATAAATAATGACCATTTAATGACTATGACTAATGATATTAGTGGGTGTTTCACCGAAAAAGGGAACAAGTTTGAGAATTTAAGTGGGTTTCGTCAATGTGGCGCACTTAACAGAAGATTACAGAAACATGAGAGGTGTTTAGAATGAACTTCCATATCTGTTTTTAAAATTACTAATGCTTCTTTTACTTGTGAGTATTCATACATTTCCTGTTATTAATCTCATTAGAAGGTGAAATAATCTTGCCCATCACTGCTCAAGCATCACTCCCCCTGCAAAATGATCCTTGATGTCTACAAGACAGAATTGGATGCTCTCTACTTTCTGTTCCCACACTGATTATGCCATAGTTCAGTTCAGTTCAGTTCAGTTGCTCAGTCGTGTCCAACTCTTTGTGACCCCATGAATCACAGCAAGCCAGGCCTCCCTGTCCATCACCGTCTCTCGGAGTTCACTCAGACTCACGTCCATCGAGTCCGTGATGCCATCCAGCCATCTCATCCTCTGTCGTCCCCTTCTCCTCCTGCCCCCAATCCCTCCCAGCATCAGAGTCTTTTCCAATGAGTCAACTCTTCCCATGAGGTGGCCAAAGTACTGGAGTTTCAGCTTTAGCATCATTCCTTCCAAAGAAATCCCAGGGCTGATCTCCTTCAGAATGGACTGGTTGGATCTCCTTGCAGTCCAAGGGACTCTCAAGAGTCTTCTCCAACACCACACTTCAAAAGCATCAATTCTTCGGCGATCAGCCTTCTTCACAGTCCAACTCTCACATCCATACATGACCACAGGAAAAACCATAGCCTTGACTAGATGGACCTTAGTCGGCAAAGTAATGTCTCTGCTTTTGAATATACTATCTAGGTTGGTCGTAACTTTTCTTCCAAGGAGTAAGCATCTTCTAATTTCATGGCTGCAGTCACCATCTGCAGTGATTTTGGAGCCCCAAAAAATAAAGTCTGACACTGTTTCTACTGCTTCCCCATCTATTTCCCATGAAGTGATGGGACCAGATGCCATGATCTTCATTTTCTGAATGTTGAGTTTTAAGCCAACTTTTTCGCTCTCCTCTCTCACTTTCATCAAGAGGCTTTTTAGTTCCTCTTCACTTTCTGCCATAAGGGTGGTGTCATATCCATATCTGAGGTTATTGATATTTCTCCTGGCAATCTTGATTCCAGCTGTGCTTCTTCCAGCCCAGCATTTTTCATGATGTACTCTGCTTATAAGTTAAATAAGGGTCCAGTAATTGTTTATATATGAGTCTATAAGTGTGATAGAGGGCTTCCTTGGTGACTCAGACAGTAAAGAATCTGCCTGAAATGTGGGAGGCCTGGGTTTGATTCCTGTATGGGGAACATTTCCTGGAGAAGAGAATGGCTACCCACTCCAGTAGTCATGCATGGAGAAAACTCCATAGACAGAGGAGCCTGGTGGGCTACAACTCCCAGCAAAGAGTTGGACATGACTGAGTGACTAACACTCTAAGTGTGATATAATGGAAACAATGTAGATGCTGGATTAAAATCAGATTGAATTCCAAAATAATTAATTGCTAGTTGAATGATCGTGGATAAGCAAATAAACCTTATGAACCTTAGCAAGATTTGCGTGACAACTTGTTACAGTATTGCATGTATTTATATGGGCACGTGTGCATGCTCAGTCATTCAACCATGTCCAACTCTTGACCATAGAGACCCTGTGGGGTATGGCCCACTGGGCTGCTCTATCCATGGGATTCTCCAGGCAAGAATACTGAAATGGGTTGCCAAGATCCAGGGGATCTTCCTGACCCAGGGACTGAACCCATGCCTCTTAGATCTCCTGCATCAGCAGGTGGATTCTTTACCACTGAGCCAGCTGAGAAGCCCATGAACTTATATATACAATAGTATTATTGTCAAGATTAAGGGAAATTACATATGCTGTTACCTGGAGCATAGTAAGTATTCAATAAGATTATAAAAATAAGACTTCCTTGGTGATCCATTGGTTAAGACTCTATACTTCCAATACAGGGGCCATGAGTTCAATCCCTGATCAGGGAAATTCTTCATACCTCAGGGTAAGGCCAAAAGCAAAATTCCCAAAGATTATAGAAGCATTGTATTTCCACCTCTTTCCAACTTCATGAATAAGCTGTTTTTGTCTGTTTCATTATATATTTGCCATATAGCATATTACTATATTTATTATATAATGCTATTATAAATAAATGTTTTAATAAAAAATTGGGGAAATCTAACATTACAAATTCCATTGAAGTTGTTAGTATTGTTAGTATTTCCCATGTCATTCTTCTTGTTTTGATAAGTCATTATTAGTGTTCACTTCTTCCCCGCTAGAAATGCTGTTTTGACACCAGTGTTTGAAAAAAATGCAAATGGTTGAGCAATTCATGACCCTTGCAAAATGCTCCTGGTGTTTCTTCTTCATTCTTTAGAAAGAGAGACTAATGCCCAACCCTGCTCATCTGGGTAAGGTTGGGACTTTCGCCCGGGCTCCACTGTGTCTCCTCACAATCTTTGGCCGAGATGAAGGGGGCGGGAGTGCTCGAAAGAGTGAGACTTTGACTCATGTGGAGTCACCCAACTCTACTCAACCATCTAGCTGGGTTTCTCACACTTCTCATACTGGCGAAACCAGATTCCAGCCTGTCCTGAACCTCCCCTGTCTTTTCCTCTGAGATGTCTCTGTGGGAACTGCGTTCCTCACATTTTGGCTTGTATCTTGGCAATTCAACTCAGTTGGTATCTTTTCTAGAAAATCTTTCCTGAATTATCTCTCTTTCTCGAATATAATCCCTTGCATTCCCCCCATAAAAATACAAAACTCATCCCTTATAAGCCACATTGCTTTCTCATGAAGTGGATAAAATACATGAGGTCCAGTCAAATCTTAGTGTTAATCAGCAACAGCTTTCAGTGGTGGTGTTGGTCAGTTGCTGAGTCCTGTCTGACTCTTTGCAGCCCCAGGTACTGTAGTCCTCCAGGTTCCTCTGCCCATGGGATTTTTCAGGCAAGCATACTGGAGTGGGTTGCCATTTCTCTCCCTTCTCCAGGGGGTCTTCCCAACCCAGGAATGGAACCCATGTCTCCTGCATTATTGACAGGTGGATTCTTTACCACTGAGCCACCAGGGAAACCCAACTTTTAGTATTAGTATGTCCCAAATGTTTCATGAGACTTATACATATTACTTGTTGTTTATCTTGAATTCAAATTTAATTGGGCACTCTGTATATTTATTTAGTAAATTGAGCACCTCTCTTCTCCTACCTTGCTCTGTCATACTGTATTATGTTACTTGTATTACACCGTGAGTCACAGGTGTTATCCAGGCTGCAGGCTCTCAAAGGCCAGGAACAGTGTCCAATTCCTCTGTTTCACCACCATTTCTACCTCACCTTTCCTGATGCTTCACACCAAACAGTGTCTTAAATGCCAGTGAGAGAGCAGGAGTAGGGTCTTCATTCAACCTTTCATTCCTTCCTTCAGCTATCAAATATCCATTAAATTCCCACCAGGTGCCAAGCCCTAAAAAACATTCTGGAGATACAACTTTAAATGAGACACAGCGACTGTCCTCAAGGAGCTCCCAGCTCATTCAGAAAAACAGGCAGGTCAGGATGCTATTTCCATCAGTATGATAAGTTCTAAAAGAGGGTAAGATGAGAATCCAAGGGAATGGCACCAAACCCAGTCTCCAGGGGTCCAAGGAGACATTTGAGCAGAAATATTATATCAGTGGGGCTTCCCTGGTGGCTCAGAGGTTAAAGCTTCTGCCTCCAATGCAGGAGACCCAGGTTCGGTCCCTGGGTCGGGAAGATCCCCTGGAGAAGGAAATGGTAACCCACTCCAGTAGGTGGAGACCTAACCATTAATAAGAGTTCAGCAGGGAATGGCAGAGAGAGAAGGCACCCCAGGCAGACGGAGCAGCATGAACAAATGCGTAAAGTAACAATGAATATGGCAGTAACGTCTAATTAATTAATCGAATCTTCCTCTTAGTTCAAGCTTGCTCTGGCTCATGGATGCCACTGTATCTTGAGGCCTCAAACCTCTTGACAGTTTTTCTCAAAGAATTCAATGATGACATCTCTTCCTTCTCTCTCACCTCATCACCTCTATTCTCGTTTCTTTTCTCCTTGTAGTGTAAGCATCTGAGGCTGTTGTAGAGCACAGGTTGTTCAGCTCTGTGCTCTGTGATGACCGAGGCAGGTGGAATGGGGAGGTGGTAGGAAGGGTCACAAGAGAGCAGATATATGTATACACATGGCTGATTCATGATGTAGTACAGCAGAAATCAATGCAAAGTAAAGCAACTATATTCCAATAAAAAATAATTTTTTAAAAAAAAAAAGAAGGTAGAACCGATCTGTGATGACCTAGAAGGATGGGACGACAAGGGGTGGGACAGAGGCTCAAGAGGGAGGGGATATATGTATACATATAGCTGATTCACGTTGTTGTAAAGTAGAAACCAACGCTGCATCATGAAGCAATTATCCTCCAAATAAAATTAAATTTTAAAAATGTTAATACATTAAAAAAAAGAAAGAACATAGAACCAAAAGTGACCACCTGTCTTGGCTTCCTGACCTTCTTTCTGTCAGTCTTGCTCTCTCTGCTCCATCAAAGATTTTCTTATTTTTCCCTCTGCTTACTCTTTCCAATTCTTGTTACCCCACGGAGACCGATGCCTCTAGCCATCGCTACTTTCTAGTCCTCTTTGGGTGATTCCACTCACTCCTCATTCTCTCCTTCCTACATAACCTAACCACACTCCACACAGTGGTGGCAAGACAACTATAGGGTTCCAACATTTAAAAGTCCCACTCCAGTACTCTTGCCTGGAAAATCCCATGGATGGAGGAGCCTGGTAGGCTGCAGTCCATGGGGTCGCTAAGAGTCAGGCAAGACTGAAGCGACTTAGCAGCAGCAGCAGCAGCAGCAATATTTAAAAGTGAAATTACAGGGGAAAAGAAAAGCACATCCCTGGTAAGAGGGATAAAAAGTAAAGGAGGAAGTTGTCAAGTGAAATCCTGTTAAATAAAATTGCTTCTCCATAATGCCTATTTGGACTAACCAACCATTCTTAGTCATTTCCACAGCCCAAGCTTGCCACACAAAGCAAGCATTCAGTAAACTGTTGATGCAAGAATTTACCTTTTTCTAATTTTCTCATTGACCTTGTTCTAATTAAATCTTCAGTTCAGTTCAGTTCACTCGCTCAGTCATGTCCGACTCTTTGCGACCCCATGAATCGCAGCACGCCAGGCCTCCCTGTTTATCACCATCTCTCTTAGTTCACTCAGACTCACATCCATTGAGTCAGTGATGCCATCCACTAAGGTCCGTCTAGTCAAGGCTATGGTTTCTCCTGTGGTCATGTATGGATGTGAGAGTTGGACTGTGAAGAAGGCTGAGCACATCACATGCTGTAGAGTAACTAAGTCCATGCTCCACAGCTACTGAGCCTGTGCTCTGGAGACCAGGACCTGCAACTGCAGAGCTCATGTGCTACAACTATTGAAGAGCATGCACCCTAGGGCCCATGCTCCACAACAAGAGGAGCCATGGCAACAAGAAGCCCGAGCAATGAGAAGCCCACGCACTGCAACCAGAGAGTATTTCCTGCTCACCACAACTAGAGAAAAGCCAAAAATAATAAATAAGCAAATGAAATTATTTTTTAAAAGGGTCATAAGTAAACCCATAGACTTAGTAAAGCAGATTGCTCTCCCTAAGTTGGTGGGCCTTACTCAATCAGTTGAAAGCATGAATAGAACAAAACGGCTGACCCTCCACCCAAGTAAGAGATTCTTTCTGCCTAAAAGTTATCAAATTGGGACATCAGCTCCTCCTAGGGCTCAAATATGCTGGCCTTGGACAGTAATTGGTGGGCCTTACTCAATCAGTTGAAAGCATGAATAGAACAAAACGGCTGACCCTCCACCCAAGTAAGAGATTCTTTCTGCCTAAAAGTTATCAAATTGGGACATCAGCTCCTCCTAGGGCTCAAATATGCTGGCCTTGGACAGTAACACCACCACTGGCTCTCCTGGTTCTCAGACCTTCAGACTCAGACTGGAATCTACACTATCAACTCTCCAAGTCTACAGTTTACAGACATACCATGAAGATATTGTAATTTGCCTGCCTTCATGATTGCATGAGTATATACACTGTTTCTCTGGAAAGCCCTAACACAGTAGCATAGGAAATAACACAATCAGACGCTACTTTGATGATAATATCTGCCTCTAATTTGCCTCATAAATTTTTCATGACCCAGGTACATTTCATCTCCCCAGGTAATTAACTCACTCTTCATTCCATGTGAATGATTTGATTCTTATAGGCCATTTTTCCATATTAAATGTCAAGGGCCTTTGAAGAATATTCTTAGTTTCTTTGATAGGATTCAATTCCCTACAAACAGCACCACGTATGTTCACTACTTGTGTATCCATGACGATGAAGCTACCTAAGGTACCACATCATGTTAGGATCCAAAGATAGGGAAGTGTCTGTGAGCTCTGATATTCAGGAATAAAAGAGGGAAAAAAGCTAGGTTAAATCCAATTAATGCTTTCTTATCAGGTAAGTCCCATGATACTATACAGAAGTAAAGATTTCAGAAGTAAGAGAAGAGGCAAGGACATGGGATGAGGGTATGAAGTGAGAGTTTGGTGGGGACTTCAAGGACTAAAGGACGCTAACGTGCTGAACATACAGTGCTAATCAGGGCCGGCATCATAGATGTGCCACCTGTTCAGATGCTCAGAAGGGCCCCACACATTGGTGCTCTACTGTCTACTGTCACCATCTTGAGACTCTTAATAATTTCAAAACAAGGGCCCCCAAATTTTCATTTTGTACTTGGTCCTGCAAATTATACAACTGGTCCTGATGCTAAACAAATTTTTCTTTCAGTTTGGTAACCAGTTAATTAAAACTACTTTCCACCTACTGATTGTTCTAATGATCTTATGATAGGATCCAAGAATAACAGCAAACCAAACTGAGATCCCATCATCCCATATTCTTCCCATAGATGGAAAGAACCGGAGGCAAGAGATGACCTTGAGCAACAACCATCAGGAACTAAATACAACTGGTCCTTGTGCAGAGCTTGAGAAGAGTTGCAAGCTAATTGGCAGTGTTCCTAAGAACTTGAATAACCACTTCTAAAATCAAGGACTAGACCTCTAATAATTGGATGACACTAACGCAAAGAAATAGAGGAAAACGACAGAATGGGAAAGACTAGAGATCTCTTCAAGAAAATTAGAGATACCAAGGGAACATTAGGCTATGGTTTTTCCAGTAGTCGTGTATGGATGTGAGAGTTGGACTGTGAAGAAGGCTGAGCGCCGAAGAATTGATGCTTTTGAACTGTGGTGTTGGAGAAGACTCTTGAGAGTTCCTTGGACTGCAAGGAGATCCAACCAGTCCATTCTGAAGGAGATCAACCCTGGGATTTCTTTGGAGGGAATGAGGCTAAAGCTGAAACTCCAGTACTTTGGCCACCTCATGCGAAGAGTTGACTCATTGGAAAAGACTCTGATGCTGGGAGGGATTGGGGGCAGGAGAAAGAGACGACCGAGGATGAGATGGCTGGATGGCATCACGGACTCGATGGATGTGAGTCTGAATGAACTCCGAGAGATGGTGATGAATAGGGAGGCCTGGTGTGCTGCGATTCATGGGGTCGCAAATAGTTGGACACGACTGAGCGACTGAACTAAACTGAACTGATGGTGTAACGCTGGTCCCTCACCAATGAAATGGCTTGAAAATCCCCAATCTAGGAACTGAGTAAAATAATTTGGCACCATTGTCAAAACCTTCCTTTGACATCCTTCACTCATAACAAACTTTACTTGGTGTAAGGAAGAAAAAACCTGCCTACAACCTGTGAGTGTATTACTTGCTGTAACTAACACTGATTTTCATTTCAAGCATTAAGACAGACAAATAACCTATAAATATTCCCAGGTTTTATAAACACACACATTCATATAAACACAAATGTGCATCAGACTTTTCCATCTGTAGAAGTATTTGTATCTAACATATTCTGGATAGACATTAAAAGTAAAGGAAACTGTGGAGAAGGAAATGGCAACCCACTCCAGTATTCTTGCCTGGAAAAGTTCATGAACAGAGGAGACTGGCAGGCTGCAGTCCATGGGGTTACAAGACTGAGCATGCATGCCTGAGGGTGGAGGGAGGTGGGTTGGTAGCAATAAACTGGTAGAACTAAAAAAAAAAAAAACAACAAAGCGACGGCATCTGGATATGATTAATATCTTCCTAAAATTCCCATCTGGTGGGACAGAGGAAGACACTGCCTTCCAATTTGATAAATGGAGAACTTGACCTGCTGATTTGGCAACACTCTTGATCATTTCCCCAAATAAAAAAGACCGGGCCAACATCACTGCTTACTCATAATTGCCCTGAACAGTCTGAGTTTCCCTCTTGTAGCAGAGTATCCTACTTTTACCCCATGTGTTTCACCCCATATACTTCTCTCCTTTGGTCCTAAGTTCCAGGCAATAGCATTGTATTAGTCAGAGTTTGCAGAAAACAGAGCAATAGAGGTATATAGAGAGATAGCTTTATTATAAAAAAAAATTGCCTCATGTGATTATGGAAGCTGATAAGTCCCAACATCTGTCATGTGCAAGCTGAAGACTCAGGAAAGCTAGAGGTGTAGTTCCTATCTGAAAGTCAGCAGGCTTGACACTCAGAAAGAGCCAATGTTTCTCTTCTACTCTAAAAGCAGGAAAAACTAATGTCCCAGCTCAGTGCAGCCAGACAGGAGCAGTTTTCATAGAAAAGTCAGACTTTTTGCTCCATTCATGCCTTCAACTGATTGAGAGGGGCCCACTCACATTAGGGAGGGCAATCTGCTTTATTCAGTCTTCCTATTTAAATGCAAATCTTGTGCAAAACACTCTCACAGACTTGTCCAGAATAATGTTTGACAAAATATCTGGGCACTCTGTGGCCCAGTCAAGTTGACACATAAGATTAACCATCTCAGGAATGTCACTGGAAGCATCTTGTATCAGCTCCCAGGATAATCAGCTCTCTCCTAGACTGCACCCCTTCTTGTCCCTTCCTCCTCTAGCAGCCACTATCTTAGACTGTGAAAACAAGGACATCCCTAAATAATGGCAGAAAAATTTGAGGCCCTAAAGATTTTATTGAGCTTCCCCGATAGCTCAGCAGGTAAACAATCTATCTGCAATGCAGGAGACACAGAAGACCCAGGTTTATCCCTGTTTCAGGAAGATCCTCTGGAGGAGGAAATGGCAACCCAGTCCAGCATTCTTGCCTGGAAAATCCCATGGACAGAGGAGCCTGGCAGGCTATAGTCCATGGGACCACAAAGAGTCAGACACGACTTAAAGACTCAGCTACAACAACCAAATCTAAATTGCATTTCAATGGAAACTCATGGTCACTGTGGAACCAAACGATATTGAGCTGTTATCTGTTCACTGTGATTTCTTATAAATATTTATTTATTAGATTGCACCACGTTAGTTGGGGCATGCAAACTCTTATCTGTAGCATGTGGGATCTACTTCCCTGACCAAGGATTGAACCCAGGCCCTCTGCATTGGGAATGCAGAGTCTTAGCCACGGGGCCAACAGGAAAGTCCCTGCTGTGATAGTTTTTAAATAAAGTGAGAAAATACTATTATTGGTGCCACAATGTATGTTAGTATTAAATGCTAGGAGAAATCCTAGAGCTGTAAAACTCTTTAATTTAGCCCCGTGTTTCTCAAACTTGTTTGACTATGAATCAATGCTTTGTTGTTTTTTTTTTATTTCTGGTTCTGTTTTTTATAAATACTTTACATTTCAAACACTGGTGTTGCAAGAGCATATTTTCAGAGGTTCTATACTACTTTCTACTTAGAGGGTACTTTCTTTGCACTAAACACACTTCAGTGAAGGACAAGGTTGGGGGCAAGGGGCAGGGGAGAGCAGATTACATGGCTCCATTCGCAGGGTCTTCACCACCTTACCCCCTAATTAGGATTGCTGCTGCTGCTGCTGCTAAGTCGCTTCAGTCGTGTCTGACTCTGTGTGACCCCATAGACAGCAGCCCACCAGGCTCCCCCGTCCCTGGGATTCTCCAGGCAAGAATAATGGAGTGGGTTGCCATTTCCTTCTCCAAAGCATGAAAGTGAAAAGTGAAAGTGAAGTCGCTCAGCCGTGTCCCACTCTTCGGGACCCCAATGGATTGAAGCCCACCAGGCTCCTCCATCCATGGGATTTTCCAGGCAAGAGTACTAGTATTATCCAATAAAAATACAGGATTCCCAATTAAAAATTGAGCTTCAGATGAACTGCAAAAAAGAATTTTCTGTGTAAGTATGTCCCAGGTAATGCTTCGGTGGAGAAGGGAATGGTTAACCACTCTAGTATTCTTGCCTGGAGAATTCCATTCCATGGACTTAGGAGACTGGTGGGCTCAGTGATGCTTGGGACATACTTATACTAAAAATCTATTTACTGTTTATCTGATTTCTGAAATCCAGCTTACCTGGACATCTTGTATTTTGTCTGGCAACCCTACTCCTGCTCCATCTCTAGGGAGGAGGAGCTTCTGGTCCTCCTGATTCGTATTTGCAGACATTTAATGGGGCTTTACGACATGGGCTTCCCTGGTGGCTCAGACAGTAAAGAATCTGCCTACCACGTGGGAGACCTGGGGTCAGTCCCTGGGTCGGGAAGATCCCCTGGAGAAGGGAATGGCAACCCACTCCAGTATCCTTGCCTGGAGAATCTAGTAGGCTCCCCATGGAATTGTAGCCCACCTGGACAGAGGAGACTGGAGGGCTACAGTCCATGGGGGTCACAGAGTCAAACATGACTGAGCAACTAGCAATTTCACCTTCATGATATGACAAGGAGAGAACACAGGGGTCAAATCAGAAACCTCTGCCCCCAAGTTTGTAAAGAGTCCACTCATGAAATTCGCTTCTAGCGGCCTCTTTTGTGTGTTCCTTACAAAACCCAGGGAGACTGAGATTTAAGGCAGATGGAGATGCCCTGCCTGAATTTCAATCTCAAATTCAAACCTAAGATGTGTATAAGAGACAGCATTCATATAAACACAAATGTGCATAGGGGGGAGGGGTTGCACCAACAATAAAGAGATTGCTTTTTAATTTCTGGGCCAGCAAGCTACAGATCAATGAATGCTACTCAGTAGACATAATATAAGCTATTGCTAGCCCTACCGCTATTATTCTTTTAGCACCTTACATATCTGTATTGATGATATTGCAATGGTTGTATAACAGTTTGGGGGTGGGGGCTGTATATACAAACTATCAACACTCATCTCTACTTAAGAGAAAAGGAGAATTTGCACACAGGCTACAATGGCCCCGTGGTAAGTATTGGGGTTTTTTTTCCTGCCTGGGGTCTGAGATCTGCTCGCTGTGTTCACTGCATTCATTTCCAGAAATCATAAAACCCCCAAATTTGGCTGATAGGCCAGATGTTCAAGAATACTTAGTGCTGGGCATAATAACAAGTTCAATTTTCAAATTTTTTAAATTAAAAAAAAAAATGAAAACACCCCAACTTACCCATGGTCAATTTCTTGCTCTTTTTCTCAGCTATTTTTAAATAACCATATCACCATAGTCTCTATGGCACTCTGGAGATTGCAGAGTTTGTGAGTCATATCCTTATTTACAGGAATGATGGGGAAAGTCAGCCACTTCAGCATTTACTCCATTTTTGAGAAGTGAGCAGGCAATTAAGAAGCCGGGGGTGGCAGGGCGGGGAGCTGTTTTCATAATTTTACCTCTTCCAACTATTTCTTGATCTTTTGCTTTTCAAGGTTCAAACCTTGAGAGAACAGCCACTGCCCAGACATGTCCAGAGACGGATAAAATAGATCAGTGTAGCAGATGGCAGACGCAAATTCTGCCTCATTTGGCTGTTGAAAATTTTGATTCCTTCTAGAAAAATGAACCTATTTGCAGGGCAGGGGTAGAGACAGAGACGTAGAAGATGGACTTATAGAAACAGCAGGGGATGGAGAAAAATGAACAAATTGGGAGATTGGGATTGACATGCATGCACAACCTTGTGTAAAATAGATAGCTAATGGGAAGCTGCTGTATAGCACCGGGAGCCCAGCTCAGTGCTCTGTGATGACCTAGAGGGGTGAAGTGGGGGACGGGGGGAGGAGGAGGAAATATATGGATACACGTAGCTCGACAGATATACCTCTATATGTATAGCTATGTGTTTATATATGTATAGTTATACATATATTCCTCTCAAAGAGGAGGGAATATATGTATACATATAACTGATTCACGTTGTTGTACAGCAGAAACCAACACAATATTGTGGACCAATTGTTCTCCAATTAAAAAACAAATTTTAAACAATTAATGAAACGAAACATGATTCCTCTTTTGTTCACACTGGCTCAGTTCTTCTGCTCAGAATTTCTTGTCTTAAACTTTTGAGTCCAAAAGAAAAAGAAGGTTTTAAAAGACAAACTCCTTGGGGAAAACTTTGCTTTCCAGCTTGTGTGACTCAGGTCATCATCTCAAGGGCGTTATCTATGCTTGTAAAAGCTGCTGCTTTTATCAATCCGCCCCAGAGCACTTTGAGAAACATGCAAATATGAGGACTCATCAGGAACATGCTCAAAGTTTCAGGGAGCAAATGGAAGTGGATATGATTTTGACACTAGAACTTCAAACTCTCTTGAATATAAGACACTTTTCTTTCAGGGAGTATTTGCTTCTAACCATGGGAAATAATTGGAGAAGGAAATGGCAACCCAGTCCAGTATTCTTGCCTGGAGAATCCCATGGACAGAGGAGCCTGGTGGGCTACAGTCCATGGGGTCACAAGAGTCGGACACGACTTAGCGACTAAACCACCACCCTGGGAAATAATATATTCCCGGTAAATGGAAACATAGAATGTAAGAACTGGAAGGATGTTCAAAGAAGCTGAAGATTAAGGCTGTCAGCTTTGTGGGTGATTTCATCTCTGCCCTGAGGACATTTCACACATGTGTGACTCGATCTAAACATCCACTTTTTATCATTATCATCCTTTAAAAATAACATGGCGGGAGGGTAGGATAAACTGGGAGGGTAACATTGACATGTATACACTGCCATGTGTAAAACACATAGCTCGTGGGAAGCTGCTATATAGCAGAGGGAGCTCAGCCCATTGCCCTGTGATGACCTAGAGGGGTGGGATTAGGGGGAAGGGGTGGGAAGCACAAGAGGGAGGGGATATCTGTGTATATATGGCTGATTCACTTTGCTGTACAGCAGAAACTAACATAATATCGTAAAGCAACTATACTTCAGTTTAAAAAATAATAAGTAAAAATAACACAGACAGGTGAAAAAAATTGTCTCCAAAGTTGTTATTGCTTAAGATCTCCTGGTGGCTAAGATGGTGAGGAATCTGCTTGTGATGTGGGAGACCCATGTTTGATCCCTGGGTCGGAAGATCCCCTGGAGAAGGAAATGGCAATTCACTCTAGTATTCTTGCCTGGAGAATTCCATGGACAGAGGATCCTGGCGGGCTACTGTCCCTGGGGTCACAAAGAGTCGGACATGACTGAGCAACTAACATACTCCCAACTTATATTTGTTTATCAGCTCTGAGTTTGGCAACTTTTAAATATGAGTGAAAGCGTTGAAATATGAAGTAAGTGCCCCCCCTCAAAAAAAAAAAACAGGTAGATCACAGAACTCTTTGTGAAAAGCAGGATTTTGAGTGTCATTCAATTATATTCATTAATGATGACAGTGGAGGTAGACCATCTCCTGTTCTAAGCCAGGCCACGTGATACCATTAAGGGTTAACTTACTCAAGAAGGAGAAAAATGTTCTCTGAAATGACTTCTCAAGTTAAAGGTAACCCTATACGAATAATCCTGTCATCTGTTTAGCAAGCTAAACCTGTGTAGCATAAATGACTCTTTAAAGTATAGCACTCTAAGCAACTGAAAATGAAGTAACTTAACAAAGAAAACTCGTAAAACATGTTTCCCTAGAAGATAATATGTTAACATGTGACCCCTGTGCTTTCAAGTCTTCATTGTTTCCTACTGTTTTTAGGATTTCAGCCAAAATTCTTGATGTGAACGTCAAGGTCCCGCCTTATTCTGCATCATCTCACCCCAGACTCTGTATACTTCGCCATGCTCAGCTACACGGGCCCCCATGCAAGTCTTTGAACATGCTGGAGGGCCTTTGCATGCATTTCACTCCGCCTGGACTCCCTCCCCCTCCTGCTTTCTTTGCCTCTCCAGCTCTTACTCATCCACCAGATCTTAGCTCAGTAGTCACCACCTTAAGGAAAGCATCCCAGACTCCTATTGCAATTAGATTCATTTTCTTACGTGAACTCATGTGTATGTGCCTTCTAAGTTGCTTCAGTCATGACCAACTCTTCTGTGATCCCATGGACCGTAGCCTGCCAATCGCCTCTGTCCATGGGATTCTCCAGGCAAGAATACTGGAGTGGGTTGCCATGTCTTCCTCCAGGGGATCTTCCCAACCCTGGGATCAAACCCATGTCTCATGTCTCCTGCTTTGGCAGGCAGGTTCTTTACCACTAGCTGTGAAGCCCATATGAACTCATAGACTATATATATATATATATATATATATTTTTTTTTTTTTTTTTGGTTGGCACTTACCTCATTTATTTGCTGTACTTTTTATCCATTGCTGCATAACATATCACCCTAAGACCCCATGGCTTAAAACAACATTATCATCTCCAAGATCCTGAGATTCAAGAAACAGGAGCAGCTTGGCGGCTGATTCTGGCTCAGAGTCTCTCATGAGGCTGCAGGCAAGAGGTCAGCCAGGCTGCTGCCATTTGCAGTCTCGCCGGGAACTGGAAGACCTGCTTCCGTGTGGCCTGCTTCTTATCACGTGTGCCTCGTCACGAGCTTCCCAAGTCTCTTCAGAACCGGGCAGCCGGCTTGCCTAGAGCTCCCGATTAAGACAGAGCAGATGAGAAGGAAGCCGTGTGTCTTCATGACCTCGGCGTAGAGGACACATACTGCCACTTCTGCTTTATTCTCTTTGTTAGAAACAAGTCGTTAAGTCCATCCCACACTCAGTTCAGTCGCTCAGTCGTGTCCGACTCTCTGTGACCCCATGGACTGCAGCATGCCAGGCTCCCCTGTCCATCACCAACTCCCGGGGCTTACTCAAACTCATGTCCATTGAGTCGGTGATGCCATCCAACCATCTCATTCTCTGTCATCCCCTTCTCCTCCTGCCTTCAATCTTTCCCAGCATCAGGGTCTTTTCAAATGAGTCAGTTCTTCGCATAATGTAGCCAAAGTATTAGAGTTTCAGCTTCAGCATCAGTCCTTCCAATGAACACCCAGGACTGATCTCCTTTAGGATGGACTGATTGGATCTCCTTGCAGTCCACATTCAAGAGGAGGACAATTAGGTTCTACCTAGTGAGGGAATTTGGGGATAGATTTAAGACTACCCAGGGTAAGTATTTTGGGGGCTTCCTAGGTGGCAGCAGCAGAGAAGGCGATGGCACCCCACCCCAGTACTCTTGCCTGGAAAATCCCATGGACAGAGAAGCCTGGTGGGCTACAGTCCATGGGGTCGTGAAGAGTCGGACACGACTGAGCGACTTCACTTTCACTTTTCACTTTCCTGCTTTGGAGAAGGAAATAGCAACCCACTCCAGTGTCCTTGCCTGGATAATCCCAGGGATGTTGGAGCCTGGTGGGCTGCCATCTATGGGGTCGCACAGAGTCAGACACGACTGAAGCAACTTAGCAGTAGGTGGCAGTAGAGGTAAAGAACCCACCTGCCAATACAGGAGACGCAGATTCAATCCCTGGGTTGGCAGCCCACTCCAGCATTCGTTCCTGGAGAATCCCGTGGAATGGATAGAGGAGCTTCGTGGGTGCTACAGTCCATGGGGTCGCAAAGAGTCGTATGCAACAGAAGCGACTTAGGGCACACGCACGCACGAGTAAGTATTTAAGTAAATGGTTACCTCTCTTACTAGACTAAGGGCTCCTTCAGTACTGGACCCACATTTCTGTAGTTCACTGTGTATCTCTGGCACTTTCCAGAATGCCTGGCAAAGTACAAGGATTCAATGAAAGAGAGAAGGAAAGAAGGAAAGAAAGGGAGAGAAAAAGAAAGAAGGAAGGAAAAGGGAAGGGAAGGAGTGAAGGAAGGAATGGAGAGAGGGAGGGAAGAAGTCAGTCTTCATTTGAATCCCAGCCCTGGTGAACACTGAACACTGTACAAATTCTGGGTCCTTATTTCTGGCTTTGGAGAATGGGGATAATTACAGCTACCTCTCAGGCTGTTCTGAGAAATAATACAGCCAATGTGATGAACCTGGATGGTCTGGCATGGAAGGGGCTCATCAAATGTCACTTCTCTTCACCTTCAGCGACACACGCCATCCATCCCAAGGCACCTGGATTCTCCTTCTCACTATGACTGTCCCGACGCTCCTAGTCTGTGCTCCATCCCTGCTGTTGCCTCCACACCCCTTCCTACTGACCTCCTAACAATTCCTTGTGTCTCTAGTTCCACGCAGTCTGTGCCCCGCAACCTTATTCATTATCTTCAAGTCCAGCCCTGAGCATTCACTCCTTTTTGAAAGTGTTTGTTTTGTCCAAACCCTCCCACAAACAGGGCCCAGTGGAACTTTCCAACTTCATTTCTCACTAACACCCTAGATATACCCTCTGGGAAGACTGCCGCTCCTCAAAGGCTGGAAGGCTGGCATTGAGTCATTCATTCACTTTTGGGTTCCTATTGTGGCTATTCTGCCTTGCACTTGGTAAATAAATGGTAAACTTCTGTGGAACAGAATTCCAGATCCCTCTTAGTTCCTTGTTTGCACCGAGTTAATAATACATCCCAGCTAAGACACCAGAGTGACAGAGACACCAACACCGATGACTAGAGATTGGACTTTCAGTCACCTTAACCACATTCTTCTCATGTCTACACAAACTGAACGGCTCACAAACAGCAAATTCTTTAGCAGAGCAATTACAGAGTATAATGTGGGTTACATTTTTCTCGCATTCAAGTACCTTCATTTTAATGCTAACAGAACCTCTGTGCTCATTTTTAATGCTCTATAAATTTTTCATTACTGCTAATCACAAGAACATTGCAAATATATTTGAAGAGAGAAAATTCTTAAATGATTCTGTGTTGGATAGATGATAAGCAGTGTAAATAGGATTGGCGGGGGGGGGAATTGTCAAATGAATGAAAAGATGAAAATGACAATGAGAAATTTTGCCTTTAGATTTCCCTGGCAATGCTACAGAAGTAGATGATGCTTGCATTTTTTTTCCCTTAATTTTACCTATTTCTATTTATGGTTGTGCTGGGTCTTCGTTGCTGCATGTGGGCTTTCTCTAGTTGCGGTGAGCAGGGGTGTGGGCTTCTCTTGAGGTGGCTTCTCTTATTGCGGAGCACAGGGTCCAGAGTGTGTGGGCTCGGTAGTGGTGGCTCACAGGCTCTAGGACTCACGCAGGCTCGGTAGTTACAACGCACTGGCCTAGTGGCCCTGTGGCGTGTGCAATCTTCCTGGACCAGCAATCAGACCTGTGTCCCCTGCACTGGCAAGCGGATTCTTAACCACTGGATCACCAGAGAAATCTTGTTTCCATATTTTTAAATAATAAAATCTGCTTAAAACTCACACTCCTATAATGAATCACTGTGTTGTATACCTGAAACTAATATGACACTGTTAAAAATCAATGATACTTCAATTTAAAAAATATTAAAACACATACAGGCAAACTTAGAGAGATGATGGCTTTTGAGTCATGAATAGATATCTTTTGGGAATATAATAAAATTTCAGGCTGAGACTGATATGAAAACTATTTCGATATGCAGAGATATGAAAACTATTTATTTAGTGTCTCCTTAACATTATAACAAGTGTGTTCAAGTACTTTGGCCTTGTAAGACTATTTTCATTCTAGTAGAGTGGAGAGATTTTGGAACTTTATTTCCCTTCTCCCCCCCATCATTTTCTATAAGGTGCCATGACTGCTTGAATTCTGTAAATATGTGTAACCTTCTTCAGGTGGGCAGTGAACAAAAACTAATCCTTGTATATAAAGATCAGTAACTTACCATCGATCCATTCCATTAACCTTAGAAACATATAAATTCAGTGAACAAATCCTCGTCTATATTAGTATGTATGTCTTGAGGTTACTGAAAAAAGAAGATTCTAACAGGATAATAGGGACTTTCACCTTAGGTTAAATGTTTGTTTAGTTGCTGTTGTTTTGCTTTGCTTTTGCTATCTTTGGCATTTTATTTTTGCTGTTATTTTAATTGGGGTATAGCTCCCTTACAATGAGGGTTTCTGCTGTACAACGAAGCAGATCAGCCATATGTATACATACATCTCCTTCTTGGACCTCCCTCCTCTCCTCCCCCCATCCTGCCCACCTAGGTCATCACAGAACCCCAAGCTGAGCACTCTGCGCTCTACAAAGCAGCCTAAGGGTGAATAGGCTCGCATAACATTTCAAATTTGAGATCCATCAAAAAGCTTCATCTTACAAATGAGAAGGCAGAGGCTGAGGATGCTAAGGACCTTATGAAAACACAGCACAGGACAAGAAACCCATGGCCCTGCCTCATGTTTCCCCTTGGCATTTGCCCGACTGTCCAGTGATTAGTCTAAGGCACACCGACCTCAGCACCATTGGCACATTGAAAGTGAAAGTCGCTCAGTCCTGTCTGACTCTTTGTGACCCCGTGGACTATACAGTCCATGGAATTCTCCAGGCCAGAATACTGGCGTGGGTAGCCTTTCCCTTCTCCAAGGGATCTTCCCAATCCAGGGATTGAACCCAGGTCTCCCGCATTGCAGGCGGATTCTTTACCACTTGAGCCATAAAGAAAGCCTGGGCTAAACAGTTCTTCATTTTTGTGATGTCCTGTGCATGGCAGGACGTCCAGCAGCATCCCTGGCCTCTCCTCTCTAAAGGCAAGTAGCACTCCCCACTCTAGTCATGACAACCAGAATTTGCCAAATGTCCCTTGAGGGCATCGACCCCAGTTAATAACAACCGGTCTACCCCAGGCCATCTTAGCGCTTTAATCAGCTATTCTGTTTTATGTTTTCTGGGCAAATACTTTAAGACATTAATGCATCATTGCAGGATAGAGGTCTAAATTATTTATATGAGAAGCCACAATCTTACCAAGTAAAGAGACTTCACTGCTTTTTTGGCACTTGCAAATATAACTAAGAGCAAATTCTGACTAGGGTTAGCTTATGCCAACTTTTAGCATAAATTAAGGTATAAAAAGGAACAAAATACAGACTGGAGAATTTTGATCCATGTTTAATGAAAAAGAAGTTACAAGAACAGAAATGGACATAAAAGAAAGAGATCAGTTTGGGGAAATATTGTGATAGATAGAACAGGGGAAGATCATATTAATCCTGAATTTACTCATGTATTCTTATTAGTCACCATTGACCCAAAACATCTCCTTAAACAAAACAGAGGGGTAGTTAGAATTTTACTGATGTTTACATGGGAACTCACCAAAATAATGTCCAAACAATATCTTTCCGTTTCCCCCAGAACACACACAAGCAAAGGCAGAAATGTTTACCAAGAGGTAACATGGCATGAAGAAAATACACCTTTATCAGTTTTTTATTACAACAGCAAGTTAGCACTGCAAATGTGCACTGACACAAACATGCTTGCTGCTAATATTTTCATGAGAAAGCTTTTATGATATGCAACCATGTACTCTTAGGGCAATCAATCATTGAGGGATTAAACCTAACTGGTGAACATAAATATATGTAGTGAAGTTTCTGACAGTTCACATTGGAGCACAGTTGAAATATTAAAGACATTAAATTAAAAAACACACCGATGTGAAACTGCAGTGAGCATCTTACTAGTCTGTTTCATGGCTGAATTCTGCTCGTGGATGTTCTCTATCATTTTCTACCCAGATATATACAGTATGATCATACCTTGTTAAATAAGGAAAAGCAAATGTTTTGAAACGAATTATGATCTCTAAAAACATCTGATAAAGGTTTGCTTTCATTATCTTATTTAAAAGAAAATAGCCCTTCTGTCCAACTAGACCGGCAAGCATGCAATTCATTAGTGTAGACCTTGGCCGTGTGTGTAGTAAGGAGAAGCAACAGATTTTACTCGCTACCCCTTTAAAATAAAAAATCTTTTGGCCAGTGCACAGCAGTCACAGCCTCTTACGCTCACATTGAATCATGTCAAGTTAGGACGAGCCCTGTCTCTTCTGATACTGGATTCTCAGTTTCTCCAGTTGTTCTACACACTGGGACTGGGCCAGCTTCAGTGTCCGATTCTCCTCCGTCAGTGCCTCGAATTCCCGGGCCAGCTGAGCGGCATCCAGCTTCTCCTTTTCTGCCTGATCCAGCTTTGCAATGAGCTCCTTTCTGAAGATGCACGGGGCAGGTGAGGCAGAAGCACAAACCGTAATGAAACAAATTAAATTACACAGCAACAGCATACAGGAAGCTGAATATGTCATTCCGCTCTGCTCAATCGGACCCATCTCTGCTTCTCCAGTGACTTACTGTCATTTTTCCAGCTTCACAAATGTTATCTCCCTTTATTTTATCCCACCACCTCTATTAGGTATATCCAAAATACTTAAAAGACACTTTCAAAAAGCTCAATAAGTCCATCGACAGTCAGAAAGGTAATCCTTTAAAGAGTTCAACTAACTGTAAATGTTACCACTATTTTGGAGAAAAAAGCAGAAAAATTTGTTTACAACTTAAGATGCTACTGTCTTAAGGGTAGGGGGACTATAGTTTGTCCCATATCTATTAATAAGTTTTGTCTTCCAAGTTCAGATATTACTTCTTTTGTTTTCTGAGTTTAACAAACTTTGACTAAGTTTCTTTGAACTAAGAAATTCCAGTTGCTTCCTGCAGGGTTTACTTTCCATGTCTTTCTCTAGTTCTTATGTATATCTTGTCACTTTAACTACAAAATGATGTATCTACATTTGGTAGGAGTCTGACTCGAGAATTCAGGAAGCAGGCTAAGGTTATTGGAGGGAGCCTGTAGTGATAACGCCTTAAACAAAATCAGTTTTCAATAAATATTTGTAAGTAATTCATTAATGTAAATACACATAATAAGGAGTTAAAGATGTGTAGTCCATGTTTAGATTTAATAAATTGGGGGTGGGGGGCACACGATCCCATGGACTGTAGCCTGCCAGGCTCCTCCCTCCATGGGATTTCCTAGGTAAGAATCCTGGAGTGGGTTGCCATTTCCTATTGCAGGGGATCTTCCCAATCCAGAGACTGGGCCCCAATCTCTTGCATCTCCGGCATTGGCAGGTGGATTCTTTACCACTAGCGCCACCTAGGAAGCCATTAATAAACAAGACGACCCAAAACAGGTCCACTCCCCTTACATGTGTCAGTTAGTCCTAAACTAGATTTAACTGAATTCTCCTTTATCTCCATATAAGGGTATGTCACATTTCTTCCTCCTCTGTAGGAAAAAGTGCAGAGACCTGGAAGACCACTTGATCCAAGTGATCAAACTTGACATTTCTAGTAACGAGATCAGTAGATGTTGCATGCATCATCAAAGACCCTACATCTTTTCTGAGGTGTGTGCATGCTCTGCTAAGTCGCTTCAGTCGTGGCTGACTCTTTGTGACTCTATGGACTGCAGCTGTGCAGGTTTCTCTGTCCATGGAATTCTCCAAGCAAGAATACTGGAGTGGGATATCATGCTCCTCCAGGGGATCTTCCCCCACCCAGGGACTGAACCCACGTCTCACGTCTCCTGCATTAGCAAGCAGATTCATTACCACTAGCGCCACCTGGGTATCTCTTCCAAAAAAATGCAAATACCAGACAACCTCAAATTGAGGGAAATGCTAAAATAAATAGCTAGCCTGTACTTTTCAAAATGTTAAACTGTTTCATATGTTAAAAAAACTAAAGAGAAATGACAACAAAATCAATATGCAATTCTGGACTGGGGGGAAAAAAAAGCTGTGAAGGACACTATAGGGAACGTGATGCAATTTGTTGTTGCTGTTGTTTCGTCACTAAGTCATGTCCAACTTTTTGTGACCCAAGGACTGTAGCCTGCCAGTCTTCTCTGTCCATGGGATTTCCCAGGCAGAAATACCAGAGTGGGTAGCCATTTCCTTCTCCAGAGGATCTTCCAGACTCAAGAATCAAACCTGTGTCTCCTGCATTTGCAAATGGGTTCTTTACAGCTGGGCCACTAGGGGATGCAATTTAAATACAGGCTATGAATTAGATAACAGTACTGTGTCAATGCCAAATTTCTTAATTTTAATTATTGTACTGAGGTCAAGTGACAGAATGTCCTTGTCCTTAGAAAACATCACTGAAGTATTTAGGACAATGGAGCATGATAGAGATATAGATAGACAGACACATATATATCTGTATATATATGGGATTCCTTGGTGGCTCAGACAGTAAGGCGTCTGCCCGCAATGCGGGAGGCCCAGGTTCAATCTCCGGGTCGGGAAGATCCCCTGGAGAAGGAAACGGCAACCCACTCCAGTACTCTTGCCTAGAAAATTCCATGGATGAAGGAGCCTGGTGAGCTACAGTCCAGACACAACTGAGTGACTTCACTTTCACTTTTCAATATTTATCTGTATGTGTACATGTGATATAGATAGATAGATATCCTACCTCTCAAAGAGAGAAAGAACCCCAGTAGTCTGCAGCTTTGGGAAGAGGGAGAATAAAGCACAGCTGGGGAAATTTTTATAACTAGTGAATACAATAAAGGAAATATGGGGGTTCTTATATCATTTTGCAACTTTTCTATAAATTTGAAACTGTCAAAATAAAGTTGCCTAAGAAAAAGGGCAAAAAAAAAAAAACAAATAAGAATAGAAGTTCTAGTATTTTCTTGCTGCATTCAATGGACTACCTTGTGTACCCAATTTGGTGACCACTGAGCAAAATCAGGCATTGGAAAGAAACAGCCCGACGGGGATAAAGGGAAGATAAGCTGGAACACTGATACACATACACACAAAGTTCCTTTGGGCTCTAATTGATCTTTGAATCTTCCATGGTGTTTAGAACACAAAGGCTCCCAAAGACAAATTAGAAGTTTGGGATTAACATATACACACTACCATATATAAAATAGATAAATAACAAGGACCTACAGCACAGGGAACCTTACTCAAATCTTATAATAACCTATAATGGAAAAGAACGTGAAAAAGAATTTATATGGGTATATATACATAACTGAAAAATTTTTCTGTACACCTGAAACTAACCTAACATTGTAAATTAACTATACTTAAATGGTTTAAAATGGTTTGAAAAAAGAATATAGGGAATTCCCCAGCAATTCAGTGATTAGGACTTCACATTTCCACTGCAGGAGGCATGGGTTTGATCCCTGATCGGATTCAGTGTGGCCAAAGGGGGGGAAAAAAATATAAAGTCTGCAAAAAACTACTTGTTGATTAAATATAATTGGAGAATAAGGTACCTCAGGGTCAACACATGTTTTAAAGATAAATAGAAACTCAAAGTACTTAATCTAATTGGGAAAAGTCACACACCAATTAAGAAACAGCTGTGAATCAAACCTATTCTTCCAATTAAATGTTTAAGGTTCTTGCCTCTAAACTTAACTTAAGCAATAAACGTTAATAATTAAATGTTAGTTAAGTTTCTTATGGGCTTCCCATTGGCTCAGCAGTAGAAAATCCACCTGCAGTGCGGGAGATGTGGGTTTGATCCCTGGGTTGGGAAGATACCCTGAAGGAGGGCATGGCAACCCACTCCAGTATTTCTGCCTGGAGAATCCCATGAACAGAGGAGCCTGGCGGGATAGAGTCCATAGGGTCACAAAGAGTCAGACACAACCGAAGCAACTGAGCACGCACACACAGTTTCTTATGTAACTATCTTAAAGAAAGTGAAGTGAAGTCGCTCAGTCGTGTCTGACTCTTTGCAACCCCATGGACTGTAGCCTACCAGGCTCCGCCATCCATGGGACTTTCCAGGCAAGAATACTGGAGTGGGTTCCCATTTCCTTCTCCAGGAGATCTTCCCGACCCAGGGATTGAACCCGGGTCTCCTGAATTGTAGGCAGATGCTTTACCACCTGAGCCACCAGGGAAGTCCTAAAGAAATTTCTTAAAGAAGTTGATCAGTAAAACTTATGTAAGTAAAAAGAGACATGCCTCCAAATCCCTCACCCATCAGATCCTCTATTCCTGTCCTTTTCATCTCTTCAAATTAACTGTGTCACACAAACAGGGGCTACTGTCCAGGTTCCATATCTGATCTTGTTTAAAACTCCTGAGGACATCCATTACCAGTTGTAACTGGTAGGGAAAATAAATCACAAAATCACAGATTTTATAACTAAAAGGAATGGTCGTGATTGTCTAATCCAATCTTCTTGTGTCGGAGAAAGTCAACAATAATTTATTCCTTACTGGAATCAAGAAGACTCGATTGATAGGTTTCTAAATTACTTTAATGTATTTTATACATCTAATTAATACTGTCAAAACATCTGTTGCCTCCTGTCCAAGACCTAGTTATACAGACAAATTGATGCTCATCCATCGTGCTGTGTTGTGCTTAGTCGCTCAGTCGTGTCTGACTCTTTGCAACCCCATGGACTGTAGCCCGCCAGGTTCCTCTGTCCATGGGGATTCTGCGGGCAAAAATACTGAAGTGGGTTGCCGTGCCTTCCACCAGGGGATCTTCCCAACCTAGGGATCAAACCCAGGTCTCCCATTTATACAGACAAATTGATGTTCATCCATTAGCAATTCATAATTAAATCCTGGCACATCAAGCTACAAAGATAATCTTATAAATAGATGATCTGAAGAACAAGTCTATATGTATCATTGACTAAATAGGGTCTTGCTTTGATTTCTTACTTATCATTTCTATCATTCCCTTCAAAAGAGTTTGATAAAGGTGCAGAAGACAATCATTACAGGAATCTTATTTCTGATGTCAAGAACCGGTAACATAGTTTTTCCACATGATGTATCTCAACAGTGAAAAGGTCATAACCTTGGCTGCACCAGAAATCATCTGTTGTCCCCACCCTAAGCTGCATGCCTGGCAAAGGTTTGATTTGCTAAAACAAATAGGAAAAGGGGAAATCCTAGTGAGTTGGTAGAAGGAACTTGAAGACTTTCTGCAAAGTACATTCTTTATGTTGTAGGAGGTTGGAAATAGATTCATCATTAGGACAAATATTTCTCTGCTTCTGTGAAGACCACTATTATGGCTGTTTGAACTTTCAAAGTTGACTAAAGATTTTTATCTGGAAAAGAAAATCATGGTAGGTTAGCCCCTAGGAGCTAAAGTATTAATTTTAAATAATAAAGTAGTACAATACTATCTCTATCATAGGGAGGCGTTTAGTTTAAATAAAGATTTAGACTGCAAAAGTGATTCTCGAAAGATATGTGCACTGGTGTTGTTTAGTCTCTAAATCCAGTTGGATTCTTTTCAATCCCATGGACTGTAGCTCGCCAGGTGCCTCTGTCCATGGGACTTCCCAGGCAAGAATACTGGAGTGGGTTGCCATTTCCTTCTCCAAGGGGGTCTTCCTGACCCAGGGATTGATCCCACATCTCCTGCATCTCTTGCATTTGTACAAGGATTCTTTAAAGGCCCAAATCATTATGACTGGGGCACCAGTTGAGTGTAACCTTGTAGTCTGATGAAATCTGGGATACTGGGATTTCACATAAAGCTCAGTCCTAAAATGAAAGAATCCCCTTGACCACATCTCCGCCTCTTGGAGCAAAGTGAAAAGTCAAGTCATTTCTTTGGCCCTTCCACTCAGTCACCCAACACATATTTGTTGAAATCCTATTACAAACCAAGCCCCAATCCATTCTTGATTGACAAGTTAGTCTCAGGAAGTGTATCTCCCCTGTTGGAAAATGAATGCAAATCATTTTACCAAAAACCATCTTATCTATACTAGACATCTTAGGAAAGAGGGTCGAATCTCGTTCCCTCATTACTGCATACCCTGCAAACACTTGTGGAGAAATATCCTCATTCACTGTTTCTTTATAACCCTGAAAACCTACTTTCTGAGGGCTGTGTAAATATTTCAGAAAACTATGCTGGGAATGAAAAAGAGCGAGATTGGTTAGCAGTGTTTGCTAACTGTGGTACTGTGGAAAGAAAACTTCCCTGAAGTCAAGCAAGTAAAACACGTAAAATTGAACTTCCACCATCTGGCCCTTCCCTGCCCCTCACCCTGTTCGTCCCCAATCTTTGAGAGTTTCCCCAGAACACAGGTTAAACTCCTCTGAGTTCCAAAATGTAACACAGGAATGTCCCAAAGAAATAAATGTTTCTTGTGGAATAGAAAAACCTCTTGCTGCTGGAAATTTCAAAACAAATTAAATACCATAACTAAAAACAAATCAAAATAGGGCTGTTTCTAAACTGACTTTACAAATTTCTTTCACTCCATTTCCTCCATCCCGATATATTCCCCTCAGTGAGATATTGCTCCCTCAAGCATCATTTTAAATACTTTAAAAAGACGTGAAGGGACTTCCTTGGCGATCCAGCAGTTAAGACACTGCACTTCCAATGCAAGGGATGTGGGTTTGATCCCTGGTTTGGGAACTAAGATCCCACATGCCATGCAGAGCAGCAAAAAAAAAAAAAAAGACAAGAAATACAGATCAGATGTTAATTGTGGTATTCCCCTATGAAAACCCTTTTCTAATGTTTTGCCATTAAAATTATATATCCTTTTTTTTCAGCTCAATAATAAAAAGACAACTCAATTTAAAAATGGGCAAAGGATCCAAATAGACATTTCTCCAAGACGTCATAGAAATGTCACAAAGCACATGAGAAGATGTTCAACATTTTCAGCTATCAGAGAAGTGTAAATCAAAACCACAAAGAAACATCATTTTATACCCATTGCTGCTGCTAAGTCGCTTCAGTCGTGTCCAACTCTGTGCGACCCCCTAGATTCAGCCTATCAGGCTCCCCCGTCCCTGGGATTCTCCAGGCAAGAACACTGGAGTGGGTTGCCATTTCCTTCTCCACTAGCATGACTATAACCAAAAAGACGTAATAAGTGCTGGCAAAAATGTGGAGAAATTGGATCATTCGTACACTTCTAATGGGAATATAAAATGCTGCAGCCATTTCAGAAACAGTCTGGCAGCCCCTCAGAAGGCTATGGGGCTTCCCTTGTGGCTCAGCTGGTAGAGAATCCTCCTGCAACGCGGAAGACCTGGATTCGACCCCTGGGTTGGGAAGATCCCCTGGGGAAGGGAAAGGCAACCCACTCCAGTATTCTGGCCTGGAGAATTCCACAGACTGTATACTCCATGGAGCCGCAAAGAGTCGGACACAACTAAGTGACTTTCACTTCAGAAGTTTACACATGGGACTATCACAGGACCCAGCAATTCTACTCCTAGTAAAAGCGAACTGAAAAGATACATCCCCACAAAGACTTCTCCATGAATGTTTATAGCAGCATTATTCGTAATAGCCAAAAGTGCAAAGAATCCAAAGGTCCATCAACTGACAAATGGATAAATAAGCGTGGTGTAACCATACAGTAGAACATTATTTGACAATAAAAAGAAATGAAGCACAGTTGTATCTCATTTTATTGCACTTTGCTTTATTGTGCTTCACAGATACTGTATTTTTCTTTTCTTTTCTTTTTAACATTTGCTCATTTTGTGTCTCTGTATTACATTTTGGAAATTCTCAAAATATTTCAAGCTTTTCCATTATTACTGTATTTGTAATTGTAAACTGTGATCCATGATCTTTGATTTTATTATGTAAAAAGACCACAATTTTCTGAAGGTTAGCATTTATTAGCAATAAAGTATGTTTATATCAAGATATGTACTTTTTGGGGGCTTCCCTGGTGGCTCAGCAGTAAAGAATCCACCTGCGGTGCAGAAGCTGCAAGAGATGTGAGTTTGGTATCTGGGTCAGAAGACCCCCTGGAGAAGGGAAAGGCAACTCACTCCAGGATTCTTGCCTGGAGAATCCCACAGACAAAGGAGACTGGCAGGCTACAGTCCATAGGGTCACCAAGAGTCAGACATGACTGAAGCAACTTAGCATGCACACATGTACTTTTTTAGACATAATGCTGCTGCACACTTAATAGATTACATAGTATACTTAACAGATTAATAATATAAACATGAAAGTGAAGCAAAAGTGAAAGTTGCACTCAGCCGAGTCTGACTCTTTGAGACCTCATGTACCAGGAGAAGGCAATGGCACCCCACTCCAGTACTCTTGCCTGGAAAATCCCATGGACGGAGGAGTCTGGTGGGCTGCAGTCCATGGGGTTGCTAAGAGTCGGACATGACTGAGTGACTTCACTTTCACTTTTCACTTTCATGCATTGGAGAAGGAAATGGCAACCCACTCCTGTGTTCTTGCCTGGAGAATCCCAGGGATGGGGGAGCCTGGTGGGCTGCCGTCTATGGGGTCGCACAGAGTCGGACACGACTGAAGTGACTTAGCAGCAGCAGCAGGGACTGACCCAAACCACTGTGGCTGCCATGGACTGGCGCTCCTAAAGGAGGCTTCAGTCTCAGGGATCCAGCTCCGGCCTCCACGGCACTGTTTCTGTGAAGGAAATGAAAGGTTTTGAAAACCTAAGATGCAGGTTGCTTCCAGAAAGACAGCTTAATTGCCACATTGTTTAAAAATCTGGAAATGGAATCCTCTCTAATAAATTAAATACAACAAATCCACTGGAGATTGAAAAAAGAAGAAATGAGACTAAATTGCAATGGGAGACATTTGGTTTAAATAGAAGAAAGACTTTTTTAACAGAAAAAGTGTCTGGACATAGCAAACAGGTCCCTGAATAGGGCCTAAGAAATCTTTCTCCCACGGCATCTGTAATAATGTGGCAGAAAGCCATGTTTTGAAATGGCTAAAGTATTTTAAAAGTTAAAGAAAAGAATTCTTTTCCAGGAAATTGACAGTCTTCTGTTCAAATAATTTTGAGTGTCAAAAGTACTTTTTTCAAAAGTAATTCAAAAATAATTTTGAACTCATTGTTATCTTCCATATTGCACATGTGTGTGTGTGTTCAGTCGCTTCAGTTGTGTCGGACTTTTTGTGACCCCACAGGCTGTAGCCCGCCAGGCTCCTCTGTCCTTGGGATACTCCAGGCAAGAATACTGGAGTGGGTAGCCATGCCCTCCTCCAAGGGATCTTGTTGACCCAGGGATCAAACGGTGTCTCCTGCATTGCAGGCAGATTCTTTACCCACTGAGTCACCTGGGAAGCCCCTTTCATATTGCATGAGACCTCATTTTCATTCTTTCCTGGTCACTATTTGTTATTATAATATTCAAAAGAGAATTGTATTAGGTTTTTTCTTTTTACTTTGTGTGATTTTTTTTAAATTATAGTAAAATACATAGAACATAAAATTTACCATTTTAACCATGTTTAAATGTACAGTTCAGTAGCACTAAGTATATTTTACATTGTTGGGCAACTATTCCTGCCATCACCTCCAAAACGTTATTATCTTCCCAAACTGAACCTCTGTCCCCGTGAAATGCTAATTCCACCTCCCCAGTCCCTGGTCCCGACCATTTACTTTCTGTCTCTATGAATTTGACTCCTCTTTGTGTCTCACACAAGTGAGACACAGTATTTGTCTTTTTGTGACAGACGCTTCACTCAGCATGATACTCTCAACATTCAGCTGTGCCGTTGCCTGTCTCAGAACCCCCTTCCTTTCTAAGGCTGACGTTCCACTGTAAGTACATACTGCCTTTCGTGTGCCCGTTTATCCACTGATGACTGTTAGGTTGCCTTCCACCTCTTGGCCACTGTGATTAACGCTATTGTGAACTTGAGTGTACTAATGTCTGAGTTCCTGCTTTCAATTCTTTTAGGCTATTTTCTCAGAAGTGGAATTGCTGGATCATATAGTAATTCTGTGTTTAGTTTTGTCTAACGGGGGCTTCCCTGGCAGCACAGTGGATGGGAATCTGCCTGCCAAGGCAGGGGACACGAGTTCAACCCCTGATCAAGAGAGATCCCACATGCCATGGGGCAACCAGTGCCTGTGCACCACAGCTATTGAAGCCTGAGAGCCTCAGAGCCTGTGCTCCACAACAGGAGAAGCCACCTCAATGTGGAGAGCAGCCCTCTGCTCACCACAACCAGAGAAAGCCCTCTTGCAGCAACAAAGGCTCAGCACAACCAAAATTAATTAATTAATAAAAAGTTTTGTCTGAGGAATTGGCATACATGTTTCTGCTGCTGCTGCTGCTAAGTTGCTTCAATCGTGTCTGACTCTGTGCGACCCCATAGACGGCAGCCCACCAGGCTCCCCCGTCCCTGGGATTCTCCAGGCAAGAATACTGGAGTGGGTTGCCATTTCCTCCTCCAATGCATGAAAGTGAAAAGTCAAAGTGAAGTCGCTCAGTTGTGTCCAACTCTTAGCGACCCCGTGGACTGCAGCCCACCAGGCTCCTCCATCCATGGGATTTTCCAGGCAAGAGTACTGGAGTGGGGTGCCATTGCCTTCTCCACATGTTTCTACTTTTCTCCATCTTTTGTAGTCCCACTGCTGATGCACAACCATTCCAGTTTCTCCACATCTTGGCCCACACTTGCAGCTTTCTGCTTTATTTTTTCATGAGAGCCATCCTAATGAGAAGCGATTTCTCCTTGTGGCTTTGATTTTCATTTACTTAGTAGATAGTGTTGTTGAGCATCTTTTTTTTTGCTTATTGGCCACCTGTGTGTCTTCTTGGGAGAAATGTTTAGTCGAGAATTTTGCCCTTTAAAAATTAGGTTGATGGGTTTTTGTTGTTGCTGTTGTTGAGTTTTAGTTCTTTATATTTTCTAGATATTAATCCCTCATCAGATATATAATTTGCAAATATTGGGTGTGGAACACGGTTGGAGTAAAAGTTTAAAAAATTCCAGTGAAAATATTCTAGTGGGAGTCAGATCACAAGCACTCAGCTGGTGTCCCAGAAATCGGCCCCTGCTTCACTCTGTGTCACTGTTTGCTTTGGCTTTGCACTGAGAGCGAGGTTCCCCAGCTGGGTCTCCAAGTGGAATGATTTAAGTCATCGCAGCCAGGCTGGCACCACCAACGGTTCCCAGCACCTGTCTGAAGACTTGTTTTCAAGACCCTTGCGTGAACTTGAACCAGTCGTTCACACTCTTGGGGCCTTATTTTTCTATCTCCAAACTCTCCTTTCATTCTCACCTCTTCAGTGAAGTTATGCAACCAGCACTCCTGGTTCTTGTTCTTGATATTGAAGAGGCTATTTCTAGAACTCACTAGGGCAGAAAATCCAGTTCATCGTAGAGAATGTCCTCACGACGTGCAGTGGCTTGCAGACTGAGTTACATTCAGAATCGTTAACCGTATACTTTCTCCTTCTCTCTCCAACCTCATGTTTTATTTTTTATGATCTTAAAATGTTATGTAGCACCATTAATATATTTTGAAACCAACATTTTTACATTCTTTCATGTACGGTCACTCAGGATACTAATTTTATTAGCAAATTAATTGCATTCAATGTTAATATTGTACAAGTTATTAACATTTTATTGCCAATAATTTCCAAAGACCATTTAAATTAATAAGCACTTGGTATCCAACATTAAACACCCATGTTTGGATGGTAATTTCTCCTTGCATAAATCACATTTCAGTGCCCACTAGGCCTGTCTGAAATCACTAGAAGCTTCACGTTATGGTGCAGCTTCAGACACAGCGTGTTCAGATGGGAGTCCATGGAGGTCACTGCACTAGAAGTGTGCTGACCAGTCTCAGCGATGATTATGGTGAGTGCATCACCACTGACATTCCTGTCTCGCTGTCTGGTAGCAACACGGGTTCATACACCCTTACCACACACAGCTCCGGGCTCCCCGCTTGCTAGCTCTCTTCCACTAAGGTCTCTGACAAGCTTTCCATCAATTTTTCTTGCTATTTAGAGCTAAAGGGCTTCCCAGGAGTCTCACTGGTAAAGAATCCATCTGCCCATGCAGGAGACCTGGGTTCGATTTCTGAGTTGGGAAGATCCCCTGGAAAAGGGAGTGGCAACCCACTCTGGTATTCTTGCCTGGAGAATCCCATGGGCAGAGAAGCCTGGTGGGCTACAGTCCGTGGGGTTACCAGAGTCGGACACGATTGACCTACTGAGCACCCATTTAGAGCAAAGTGGACGTTGAAACACTCTGATGGTTCTTAAAGGGCTTCTTTAGGGGGCAAGAGAGGCTTTTGCCCAGAGACTTGTTTGGTTAAAGGGCTAAAATGCTCCAAAGACCCCGCAGATGTTAGCACCTGCCTGCCAGTCACCCTGGATCTTTGGTTCCTCCTCCTGGTGAGTGTTACCCTGGTGGGAAAGACCACACTCCACATGGCTCCTGGCCCCTCAGTGCTGCTGAAACAACCCGAGTAGCAGCCTAACACTTCGTTTTATGTTCTACTTGAGTGGGCTGGCTAAGAGACAACTTCAAAGCTTTCTCCCAGACTTGTGTCCAAGGTTACTTGTTTATGTACTAGTTTATTATTTTCTTTCCTTAGTGTGCATCCACTGTAGGATGTATCAGTCAGAGATAAGACTTTAAAGTATTTCCATAGGGGGACAGTATTTTTGTACACTATGTGGGTAATGTAAATAATATTCTTCTTGTTTTCACTTTCCCATTTCAATTAGCTCATTGAAAAAGCCAAATCCCCTTTAAAGAACCCTAAAGCTAAATGTTTACACTATCAGCGCATTGGGACATTGATGGCCTTGGGTCTGCCTGCCTCCAGAGGTAGGTTCCGGCTGAGACAGAAGAGATAGCTACCAGGTTTTGCCCCTTGGTGGATCAGAAGACAGCCCTGCCCCACCCCTCATTTCCATGCAGACCTCAAGTAAAACATTGACTTCCTGAGACAACAGCATCGTGGATCAGACGACACACCCAGCCCTACCTCACGGGAGTTTGGCCAAGGCTGCTGCTGCTGCTGCTAAGTCACTTCAGTCGTGTCCGACTCTGTGTGACCCCATAGACGGTAGCCCACCAGGCTCCCCCGTCCCTGGGATTCTCCAGGCAAGAACACTGGAGTGGGTTGCCATTTCCTTCTCCAATGCATGGACAAGGCTCACATATGTTAATAATAATCTTCCTTTATGTCAACTGTCAGGTACGTAAAGCCCACTTTTTAACCAGGGTGGGGTAAAGCCAGACTAGGTAAGAGGAGGTGACTGTTTAATAAAACAGGAAATTGACACAGATAAGGTTAAACAGAGTGAGTGAGACTTCAATCAGGTCTGGGTTTCAGACCCTCTTTTCATTGTGATGTGTGCTCTGAGATCCAGTTCTGGTTACCTTTCGTCTTCTCCGCTCTTCTCCCTCCTGCCCGCTCCTCCTCCCCCAATATGACACCAGGGTCTCAGAATCAAGCATTCTACCTTTCACAGGGTGGGAGGATCAGTCACTAAAACCCTGCAGAATGTGTTCATTGACAAATTAACTTTTGTCCTCGTTTTGTGGGCCACTTCCCTATTTGTTTCCCTGGTGGCTCAGACCATAAAGAATCTGCCTGCAACGTGGGAGACCTGGGTTCGATCCCTGGATTGGGAAGATCCCCTGGAGGAGGGCCTGGCAAGCCACTCAAGTGTTCTTGCCTGGAGAATCCCCTGGACAGAGGAGCCTGGTGGGTTATAGTCCATATGGTCGCAGAGTCAGACACAACTCCCCTTTTTGCCCTAAATCAGACTGGGAATGTCATTCTTACTAATAAACACATCTTTGAGTGGGAGACTGAGTGGCAGGCCACAGGTGGAGGAGGGGACCTGAGCTGTGCTAAAACACCCTGCCAAAGGTCCGGCATGGGAGCCAAAGCCCTTCAGACACTGTGTGCTGGAGCCTCGGCCAGGAGGCACCAGAAGTTCACTCCTGCCCGGCTAGGCCAGCAGCTTGGACAGGGTATCCCCTGCCTCCCACCCTTGGGGTCTGAGCGCACAGTCCAGCCCCGGGGAGTGTGCTGTGTGCTAGTGGGGACTTTCTGAGTCTGCCCTCCCTAAGAGGATTGTGACAGCGCATGCCTCCATATGGGCAGGTCTCCTGCAACAAATTCCCAACATGTTCTGCCCAGAAAACGAGCTCACGCTGCTCTTGTCAACAGAGGCCTCCCCAGGCTTCCACCTTGAGTGACTTAATACCTGCACCTGTCAGAGACTTCATCAGTGAACATTGTGACATGCAGAGTGCAGAACTTTCCAAATAAAAACTGCAGAATAGGAATAGTATCCTAACATTAATTTTCTCTTTCCATGGTTTGGCAGTTAGTTTTCACACAGTTCAGTTCAGTCGCTCAGTTGTGTCTGACTCTTTGTGACCCCATGGACTGCAGCACACCTGGCCTCCCTGTCCATCACCAACTCCTGGAGTTTACTCAAACTCATGTCCATTGATTCGGTGATGTCATCCAACCATCTCATCCTCTGTCATCCCCTTCTCCTCCTGCCTTCAGTCTTTCCCAGAATCAGGGTCTTTTCCAATGAGTCAGTTCTTTGCATCAGTTTTCACACAGTCCTTGAGAAATTAGTTTTCTGGAAACAGAATAGAAAGGTTGTAAATGAATTCAATATAGTAACACTTGATAACTCTGCTAGAAGACAAGAAACACTTCTAAATGCTGAAAAGTAAGCTGGGAAGTGCACCTGTGAATTACCCATATCAGGTTCCATACCAGATGCTGTGGGGGAAGATTTTAGGGGTGAAGTTTGTGTATGTGTGTGTATATATGTGTGTATGTGTTTGTATTTGTATATACGTGTGTGTTTGTGTGTGATGTGGGTATATGTGTTTGTGTATATATGTGTGTGTGTGTGTGTGTTTGTGTGTGATGTAGGTGTATGTGTTTATGTGTGTCTGTGTGTATGTGTATGCTACTTGGAGAAAGACCACATTAAGCTCGAAACCAAGAGGACTTTGTTCATCCCTTGCTTGCACTCCAGGGTGGAAATGGCAGGATACGAGCCGGGGTGACCTCAGGGAAGCTTGTGTAACCCAAGCGGCTTCCCAGGACAGTTGTGGAAACAGGGCCTTGGTGTCTCCACTCGGGGACTGAGGGCCAGTGGGCAGGATAGGTGACTGTCCAGCGCCTGGCTCAGCCTGAGCTCAGGCTCATGTCCAGTTCACCTCACGATGGCCATGGACACTCAGCCCTGCTGGCAGGTGTATGTGAACATCATGCTTCTTCTCTGTGCCCTGGGGACTGCCCTCTGACCCCGCAGGGCTGTGGGAGGGACACGTGAGCAGTGCCTGGACTCGGAAAGGACAGCACGGGCGGCACCACGGCCACCTTGGCCGTCAGGAGTCAGGTTTCAGCTCAAGGCAAGATGTCTCATGAAAGGAGGAGCTAATTCTGGAAGTGCTAAACTTCGGCCTGGACAAGCGCCTTAGGAGGAGGCAGTATAGAAGGTCCAGGATGTTCTATTCAGGCACCCTGACTGCCCCTTTCTCCCGGTCTGCTGGGGTCCTTCCCAGGCTGAGTCCCCTCCACTCGCAGACTGGGATAGAGCTCTAGGTGACGTGGGAGCCACTCCATGTGGCCAGATGTCTGGGTGGGGAGCTAGGGCCTGGGAGTGAGCCTTGAACAGGGAGGACCAAGACTGGGTGGGGGGAGCTGGGCAAACACCACTTCTCATCCTGCCCACCCCACCCCCTTGTGGCCCCTCCAGAGTCCCGCGTGGACGGGTGGGTGTGAAGCGCTGTCACACACACGGCCTGTCCTCTCCCCTGTGTCTTACCTCACCCTTCTGGGCCTGCACCTCTTTAAACAAGCTTAGCAACTTAATCCTTGCTTCTGGCTCCAGTTTCTGGATGATCTGGGTAAGACAGGTGTTTCTTCTAAGTCTGAGATTTGCTGTCTTTTAAGTCTGAGATTTGCTGTTATTGCAAAGCTAGGCTTTGCCTTTCTCTTCATGAGAGAAGACGTCATACAAAGAACAACGTCCACGGATTTGTCCAGAATTTGTCTACCTATCCCCAACAAGGAATCCCATTGTCATGACATTAGGTATTCACATAATTATTTGAGGGCCCAGACACCGAAGTTGTCTTGCTTTTCATACAAATTGTGATGCAGTGGTGGTGGGAGGCGGCTAATCTCTTACAGTCCAGGGCACGGATTATTCTTGAAGAAGGAGTTCTCAGAGGCTTTTTCAGAGAAGGGGAAAGGATTAATCCTGAAGATGCCAACAGAGAGGATTAAAGAGGATTCACGGAGGTGGGAGGGAAACCAGGAAAGGGTGGGGTCCTGGGAGCTCTGGGAAGAGTTGGTGGGAGCAGAGAGCCCGGCTGCGCCAATGCTACCGAGAGAGTGCAAGACAAGACTCCAGTTTCCACCGCAAAGAGTAACCGAGATGCCTGTGACCTTGACAGATGGGTGTTGGGTGAGGCCAAGCCTAGAGCGAGGGTAGATTTGACGGAGCAAGGATGAATGAAGAGGTGGTGTGTGTAGACTCGAAATCTGGACAGGCGGCTGCGCACAGGATCAGGACTGGTGTCTACATGCATGGAGAGTAATCAGAAAGGGGAAAGAGATGAGAGTGATTCAAGAGGCAGTAGATGCCAGAGAGAAAAGACAAGAGAGGAGCGATAGCAGGTGGGGGTCCGGGGCCAGCAGATCCCAGCTGGAGAGATGGTCAGGCATTGAATCTGCACCTCCTGCATTGGAAGCACAGAAAGATCCCAGAAGAGGAGGTTTTTAATAGGAAATTTCAAGAAATTTTTATGTCAGGAAAAACATTTGCTTCCTGATTTGAAAAGCTTACTAAATATCCAGTGAAAGAAATGAAATGTAGATATTTTCCTCCTAGAACTTTGTCCTCCCTCAAACCCATTTAAAGAAGCACTTGGCACATCCAGAAAGTGAAAGTCACTCGTGTCCAACTCTTTGTAACACCATGGAATTCTCCAGGCCAAAATACTAAAGTGGGTAACTATTCCCTTCCCCAGGAGACCTTCCCAACCCAGGGATCGAACCCAGTCTCCCACACTGCAGGGGGATTCTTTACCAGCTGAGCCACCAGGGAAGCCCAGGAGTACTGAAGTGAGTAGATTATCCCTTCTCCAGCAGATCTTCCTGACCCAGGAATCAAACGGGGGTCTCCCACACTGCAGGTGGATTCTTTACCAGCTGAGCCACCAGGGAAGCCCAGGAGTACTGAAGTGGGGGACTGTGCTGTGTGCTCAGTTGTATCAGTTGTGTCTGACTCTTTGCAACCCCGTGGACGGTAACCCCCCAGGCTCCTCTGTCCATGGGATTCTCCAGGCAAGAATACTGGAGTAAGTAGCTGTTCCCTTCTCCAGGGGATCTTCCCAACCCAGGGATTGAACCCGGTCTCCTGCATTGCAAGCGGATTCTTTACCAGCTGAGCTACCAGAGAAGGCACATCCAGAGGATATCCCTATTTTTAAAACAGGCCCTGGAGGGCTGTCTAGCAGAGTCTACCTAGACTTGCAGGTGGGTGGAGGGGTGTGCCTAACTGGGGGGCCCCTAACGGAGGTTCCCACACAGGACCCTGGGACAGTGGAGGTCCCTAGGGGAACAAGTGCATGGTGTTCCTGGAGGTTGGCTTTACTAAACACCTTGCCATCAAATTAGTTCAGAATTATTGGAGCTCCCAAACTTCTAGACTCGGACAGTGAACATGTCAGCAGCGTTTAGTGTTCTGGAAGATGTAGGAAGCCAAGGACTCCATTAACCCTGAGGAGAGGAGAATGCCAAAAAAAATTAAATTTGGCTTGGAGAGATGAAAAACCTGTGAGTTTCTTTTTAAAAATATTTATTTACTCTTTTTCTTTTTAATTTGGCTGTGGCATGTGGGATTTAGTTCCCTGACCTGGGATGGAACCCGGATCCCCTGCACTAGGGGCAGGGAGTCCTATAGCCACTGGACTACCAGGGAAGTCCCAAAAAACCTGTGACTTTCTTCTTCCTTATCTGGGGAGAAAAACGCCCTAATGGAAGACTTAATCCATTTCATGTAACAGAAGTGAGAAAATAATCGCAGCTTCACCAGAACTTTTGACCCAAATTTGAAATACAAAACAAGAGTCTACCGAGTATGACTGGTCTAGACGCTGTTGGGGCTGTAATCAAATACAGGTGTTGCCTCTGTGGGGCTAAAACCTACACACCTGAGAAAACATCAAGAGACTCGATGCCTTCAGCAACATTTGTTCCTCACTCTGCTGCTGCTGCTGCTGCTAAGTCGCTTCAGTCGTGTCCGACTCTGTGCGACCCCATAGATGGCAGCCCACCAGGCTCCCCCAGCCCTGGGATACTCCAGGCAAGAACACTGGAGTGGGTTGCCACTTCCTTCTCCAATGCATGAAAGTGAAAAGTGCAAGTGAAGTTGCTCAGTCATGTCTGACACTTAGCAACCCCATGGACTGTAGCCCACCAGGCTCCTCTGTCCATGGGATTTTCCAGGCAAGAGTACTGGAGTGGGGTGCCTTTGCCTTCTCCGCCTCACTCTTCTGGAGGCTGATCAAGTACAAGCTGATCAAGACTCAGGAAGATCTGGTGTCTAATGCAACCTCTTCCTTCATTCATGGAGTAAGGGGGCTCCCTGGGGTTTCTTCTCAAAAACACTCATTTTATTCCTGTGGACTCTGCTCTCATGCCTGCCTGGGGACCTGAGCAGTTCACCCTCAAATGTGTACAATGGTATATTGGTTATTTGAGAATTCAAGTTAGTCAAGAAACAGCCTACACAAGAGGGATACTCTGATACTCCCTTCTGCTTCCCTGAAGCAGAAAATAAATCTCCCCATGCGAAAGGGAGAAGTGGAAGGAAACCTTTATCACTAGGGATGGGGAATCCGGCCAAGCAGCCTGGGAGAACAAGCCTTGTGACTTCTTTAATCGACTACCCCAAGCCCAAAGTCTGTTTACATTCTTCACTCCTTGGGCACCAAACCCTAGTTTCTTTGTCCTGTCAATTCCTCACCAGCGTTCTGTTTCTTTGTCCAAAAAGTATAAAAGCCGCCTGCCGTGGCCACTTCTGAGGCCTCATTTCTATGGAACCTGGATGCACATGGTTTTTTTTTCTCCTGCTCAGCGGTCCTGTGTCAACTTTATTATTCGTCCAGGCTCTAGAACTCAAGGGCCTGGAAGGGGAATATTCCCCCCAACCCTGCCCCCAACATGACTTGATCACTTCCCAAAGGCCACACCTCCAAACCCCATTACATTGGGTGTTAGGTTTCGATGTGATCTGGGGGAGCTCAGGGGGACACAGAGTCAGCCTAGAGGAGTCACATGGTCACCTGCTGGACTCAGGGCTGCAACATATGAATTGTGGAGGTGGATTAATTCAGGCCATAACAAGGAAACACACTTTTTCTCCTGTCATAGAAGGGGAAGGACGAATAAACCCCAGCAGGTGTATGGACTTGGTAGCAGAAATAAGGGGGAGGCTGCCTAGTTTTTGGCATCTGGAGTCTCAGGGAAGCAAGTGTGTATACATTAGAACAGAGGAAACTGTCTGAAGCAGTTGCCTGGGGGAGCGTTAACCTGTGGAAGACTCAGAGCGGGAGTCCTGGGCTGCATTGAGGCTGGGTTCAGGTCTGTGGTCTTGAATCTAAAGTGAAACCAGGTGGCTGGGTTTGTAATTTCCTCTAGCAGCTGCTCCGGAAGGCAGAAGAAAGCAGATGGGCCTTTACCAGCAAGTGTCACTTGCCACCAGTAATGAAAATTACGTGCAAGCAGGAGAGGGGGTTAAAACAACATCAACATTTAAACAGAATCCATCATGCTTCTCATCGAATGTTAGCTGCTACCTCTCAGACCTCTTTCTCTTTCTGGGGCTCTCTGAGTTTGGGTAAATGAACTTGCATCCAATATTGTCTGAGAACCAAGACTTTCCGCTGACCGAGTCACACCTCTGGGCTTCAGAACAGTGAACCGGGCCAGTGAGATCCTCTACAGGAGAATCAGGGGTGTCTGCCTGGAGACAGAAGATTAGCCAAACCCCAGGTCAGGAGAAGGCGTAGAATCCACCGACTTTCCTGTTCACCTCTAAATAGGAAGCCTGGAGAGGTTACAACATGCATGCACAGCCGACAGTCAACTTGTGTTTATTTGCTCAGCAGACACGTCCTGAGAGCTCTCTACATGCAGGCTCTGTTCTCAGGCTGCAAGAGGCAAACACATCTCTGAAGCTGAATAGAGAGAAGGAAAAGGACGTGTGTGTAAGCAAAATGTTCAAGTGATCTGACATGGGGATAACATGATGGAGAAAATAAAGCCTGCTAAGGAGTGGGGGTGAGTGTGGGGAGGATCTAGAGGGGATCCAGTGAACTCGGTGGATCTCATTTGGGGTGCATGTGAAGGACAGGAAGAACAGGCATCCCATAACCCCCAGAACTTTTCATGCTCAGTGTTTACTGAACTACAGATGGAAGATGGTAAAGCTGTCTCCTCTGGATTAGACTGCTTGACACACAGAGATTTGGTTACAAAGTTGATTAAACATTGCTTTATTGGAAACACTGCACCAAGGTATAAAAAGAAAAAAAGTCTATTATCAAATTATTAGTGAATGCACAGCTATTATTTCCACTGCATCAGTTGCTTCCTTTATTATTTGAAATTTTAGGGACTTTTCAGTACTCATAAACAAAGTTAACAGAGACGTTGAAGGGACACAGATTGTCAGTTTCAGTGGATGAAGAGATACTAAAATAGTACCCCCACCCCCCAATACAGCTGCTAAATGGGCTTTCGGACCAACAGACTCTTCTGATGACATAGAGGCTATTTCCATATCACAGGGTTGTCACATGAGCTTTTCCAAATATAAATTCACCTCTCTGCCAAGGCACTGTGACATGATAGCTGAACAAGTCTGGTATTAAAAGCAGTGGAGACCTTTAGAGAGGGAGGTACAACCACAGTTTAGAAGGAAGCTTCCCTTCTGTACAGAGTCTACATAGACATGTGTGTCCATCCCTCAAAGTGCAACCTTACTATCTATTTCAGGGAATCTAGAAATCTACAAACAATTAGTTTACGCTAAGGTAAACCGATTCCAAGTAGGCTACTTCATTTTTGTTGTTCATTTACTAAGTCCTGTCCAACTCTTCACGACTCTATGGACTGCAGCATGCCAGGTTCCTCTGTCTCCTGGAGTTTGCTCAAATTCATGTCCATTGAGTCGGTGATGTTAACTAGCCATCTCATCTTCTGTCGCCCCCTTCTCCTTTTGCCTTCGATCTTTCCCAGCATCAGGGTCTTTTCCAATGAGTCAGCTCTTCACATCAATGGCCAAAGTATTGAAGCTTCAGCTTCAGCATCAGTCCTTCCAATGAATATCCAGGGTTGATTTCTTTAGGACTGATTGATTTGATCTCCTTGCTGTTCAAAGGACTCTCAAGAGTCTTCTCCAGCACTACAGTTAGAAAGCATCAGTTCTTTGGCACTCAGCCTTCTTTATGGCCCAACTTTCACATGCATACATGACTACTAGAAAAATAATAGTTTTGACTATATGGACTTTTGTTGGTCAAACGATGACGCTGCTTTTTAATATACTGTCTAGGTTTGTCATAGCTTTCCTTCCAAGGAACAAATGTCTTTTAATTTCATGGCTGCAGTCACTGTCCACAATGATTTTGGAGCCCAAGAAAATAAAATCTGTCACTGATTCTGCTTTTTTCCCCTCTGTTTGCCATGAAATGAAGGGACTGGATGCCATGATCTTAGGTTTTTTTGAATGACGAGTTTCAAGTCAGCTTTTTCACTCCCCTCTTTTACCTTCATCAAGAGCCTCTTTAGTTCTCTGCTTTCTGCCATTAGACTGGTATCATCTGCATATCTGAATCAAGATTGCCAGGAGAAATGTCAACAACCTCCAGATATGCAGACGATACCACTCTAACTGCAGAAAGTAAAGAGGGACTGCCACAGACTGGGTGGCTAAAACAACAGAAATGTATTTGCTCAAGTCTGGTAGGAGAAGTCCAAGGTCAAAGTTCTGGCCAATCTGGTTTCTGGTGAGGGTTTCCTTCATGGCGTGCAGAAGGTTCCTTCTTGCTGTGTTCTCATGTGGCCTTTCCTTGTGTGGGCATATGAGGCAGTGGTGGGGGATGTGTGTGCTGGGGGAAAGCTCTCATGGCTCTTCTTACACGTTCACTAATCTTTCACGTCAACACCCCCATCCCTCATTTAACCTTAATTACTCCCTTTGAGGCTCTGTCTACAAAAACAGCCACATTGGACATTAGGGCTTCAATATTTGAATTGGGAGCGGGGGAAGCACAATTTTATAACAGGCACCTATTGAACCCTGAAAAAAGATTTAAAAAATAAGGTGTCTAGTGAAACAGGAGTTAGCATGGACTTTCTTCCTGTAAGTTCCATGAAAGACATCTAGGGGTGTGTAACCTTCTTGAAATTATATGCAAGGTTGTCTTGGCATCGGTTTCGGGGTGGAAATAGTGCAGAACTTCCATCAGATGTTCAAGGCATATGTGACTTTGGGAAAGTTAGGAACCACTCAGAGAAAATTCAAGAATAAGAGCACAGCAGATGCAACTGTAAATGTAAGAAGAAAGAGCAATGTTTCAATGGAGGAAACCTGACTCTGAGCATTTCTCATACAGAGCAGAGGCAACTTTGCAAGGACGTCAAAGGCTTGGCTTTGGACCTAGTGGGTCTAGGTTCAAGTCTGTTCATCACTGAGCAGAAGCATGACTTAAGTGAAGGTTATCAGCTTCCTGGGGTCTATCACAGCATCTGCAAGTCTGGTGTGTTGGCTCAAGTTGGTTGAGTGCTGCCACGCTGAGCTAAGCAGTTCACAATTTGCATATACACCTCGTCCATGCCACGACCCCTGGGGGGCAGGACACAGGAGCTGCGACCTGCCCAGCAGGGTAATGCGGAAGCTCCCAGGTAGCATGTAGTACATGGTCTGCAATGGGGAGACAGCCTGGGGCAGCTGGCCTCCACCGCCCTGAAATGGGACAATTACGTCATCACCACCACATGGTCCTTCCTGTTCTGCTTCCCTCTCTGATGTCCTGGACATCAACGGACACATAAGAGGCTTTTTTTGGTCTATAATACTGGGCTCTCTCTCTGTTGTTTTTTTTTTTTCAAACTTTTTATTTTGTATTGGAGTAGAGCCAATCAACCTCTGGAGAAGGCAATGGCAACCCACTCCAGTACTCTTGCCTGGAAAACCCCATGGACGGAGGAGCCTGGTAGGCTGCAGTCCATGGGGTTGCGAAGAGTCGGGCATGACTTGAGTGACTTCACTTTCACTTTTCACTTTCATGCATTGGAGAAGGAAATAGCAACCCACTCTAGTATTCTTGCCTGGAGAATCACAGGGGCGGGGGAGCCTAGTGGGCTGCCGTCTATGGGGTCGCACAGAGTTGGACACGACTGAAGCAACTTAGCAGCAGCAGCAGCAGCAGAGCCAATCAACAGTGTTGTGATAGTTGTGAACAGTGAAGGGGCTCAGCCATACATACACATGTATCTGTTCTCCCCCAAATCCTGCTTCCATCCAGGCTGCCACATAAGATTGAGCAGAATTCACTGTACTGTACAGTAGGTTCTTGTTGGCTATCCATTTTAAACATAGCAGTGTGTATCCCTTATATGTGGAATCTAAAAAGAAATGATTCAGATGAATTTACAAAATAGAAACTGACTCACGAACTTAGAGAAGGAATTTATGGTTGCTGAAGGAAAGGGTGGGGGAGAAGGGATAATTAGGGAGTTTGGGATGGACACAAGTGAGTGTTTTACTGCAGCCCAAGTGACATCCTGGAGGGAATGACTGAACCAGACCTAGTGGGGCTCGGGGATCCAGGCCTGGCTGAAGGACCACAGGTGGGGCTGGTCCTTGCAGGAGTCTGACTGTAAGACAGAAAGCCCGTCAGGAGAATGTAACGACTTGGCGCTGAAAACGATGAAGTGATGATTGCTGAGAAGAGACCAGAGGATATCCACTCTGGGAAACCTGCCCTCTCTGTGCACTCTAGTGACTGTGTTCTCGTGGGCTGGCCACAGCTGCCAACAGATGAACATCGATCCTCCTGGGCAGGTGCCCCTACGATGCCTTCGTGTGCCTTCACATATATTGTGTTTAGCTGCTTTCACAGACTCAGACACTGGAGAGACACACAGAATTTGTACATAATTTTCCGTTGAAGTCTGGATCTCAAGAAAGGATGGGATTAAATCACTCAAAGCAGGAGACACTGCCCCCCTGTGGCAAGACTGTGAATTTTAGGGATTGTACTTGGCAGAATAAGGCAGTTTGAGTGTTAATTTATAAACCAGGATAGATGCCATATTATGAAATCACAGGGAGTCAAAAGACTGTCTATTTTGTGGGGGAGGGGATGAATGACACTAAAAAATTAAGTGAAAAGGAACTCGTACCTGTCGTAAAATTCCAGTGCGTCCTAAGTCGACTATATCGACTGTACCCCACCAAGCTCCTCTGTCCATGGGATTTTCCAGACTGGAATACTGAGGTGGGTTGCCATGCCCTCCTCCGGGGGATCTTCCCGACCCAGGGTTCAAAACTGCATCTTTTAGGTTTCCTGCATTGGCAGGCGGGTTCTTAACCACTAGTGCCATCTGGGAAGCCCATAAAATTCAAGTACACAATTTTTTGGAGTGGGTTTCAAAGTACAGCCCAAGGAGCAGTCCTGAAACAAGTCAACAAACTGAAGCAAACTTAAAGCATGTGACAAGGCTCCCCACCCTGCAAACTCCCAGAGGCCTCTGCTGTGAGAGGCCCCCTGCCCTGTGCGAAGCCCCTCCCATCGTCCAAGCAGAAGAGGTGCTCCCTGCCTGCGCTTCCAGGACATCAAGTATTCTGAATAGCAACTATTGGTGACGTGAAATTCGAGGCAAAAACAGCTGATTTAAAATTGTTTCCAGTCATTTGTCATCTTCCAAACCAGCGATGGAAGGCATAGGATGAAGAGCTGGAGGCCAAAAGTGAAAACAAATTTATGCCTGGGGAGACCAAGGGCATGTGAGAAATTTCAGGAAGGTCTTGTTTTCACTTAGAGTGTTTGTGAACCTCCTGAAGTCCAGGGAGCCCAGCCCTGTGACCCTGTCCAGCCCTCTGCTCCAGCTCTGCACCTGGTGGCCCACAGGGCTCAACTCCAGGAGCCTGGGGGAGTTGCTTGTTACAACACGCCCGTTACTAGCTTCATTCCCACCATGAGTGCTGGGCACATTTCCTGGGATCCACTCCCTTGTTTCAGGTCCTGGGCAAACCTAAGCTGATTTTGAACTCACTCTGGACTATGTCCTGGCTTTCATCACTTGCTCCAGGACGGGCCATGGAATTCTCCACGTGACTGTCTGTGAGGCCTTGTCTCACTTATTCAACAGATCTTTGTGAAACAGTAAACGCACCATTGAATGAAATCTACCCCACCCAGGAGCGGCATGGTAAAGTGGGAGATTCCTAAAATGCTGGGAGTAAGGGTCCCATGGCTTTTCTGCTTAAGCACACACCCACTCTTCATGAACTGAGCCATATTAGGTAGTGAGTGAAGCTCAAAATATCTGAATCACGTTCATACTCTCCAAATGAGTCATTTTTTCCAAACCTATGTAGTGTTTTATTGGCTTTAAAGATGTTTTCACTAGTTAAAATGACAATAATACTGTTTCCAGTGGAAGAACTTTTTATTAGTTTAATGATCCCAGACACCCATTACTTTTCTTTCTTGAAACACAGAACCAAAACATTTCCATCTCGTCCTAAAATATTTATATGAAGCTAGCTCTCTCTGAATGCCATCATTGACTCAGTGAAGATGAATCTGAGCAAACTCCGGGAAATAGTGAAGGACTGGAAAGTCTGGTGTGCTGCAGTCCATGGGGTCACAAAGAGACGGACACAACTGAGAGACTGAACAACGTCAACTTTCTCCACCACTGAATTTAGACAGAAACCTCATAATTCAGAATCAGATATTACATACTTGTGTTGATTTAAATATGTAAGGATATATTTAAAGTAGCTTATTTTCTGTATCACAGAGCTATACAATATTCAAGTTGACATTTTAAAGAATCAAAATACAGAAGCTAAAAGGTAAGAGGGTTAATTATTGTTAGTTGGTCAGGAATTAAGTTTAAGACTCACACAAAAATATATTCAGCCAAAGATGGCTGATACTCTTCACATCTCATGCACCGTTGGAAAGCATTCTGATTTGACAGCATCCGAAGCAAACTTGTGGATACACTTCCCTTGTCACTGGGTGTTGATGAGGAGTTGGGGATATACTATTTCATATTAGTTTTTGACTCGTGTGCATGTGGTGCTGGCGTTCTGCTGTGGACTGAAAGCCTGTGTTCCCCAAGTCCATATGTTAATGCCCCAACCCCCAGTGTGACTTGGGGCCTTCAGAGGGAATTAGCTCAGGTGGGTGGGGCCCCTGCGAGTGGGGTTCATGCCTTTAAAAGAAGAGACACCAGGAGGTGACCTCGGTCTCCTTCTGCCATGTGCCATGTGAGCGGAGGGGAGGCGGAGGTCTGCAAGCCTCGAGGACAGCACCTTGACCTTGGGTTCCCAGCCTTCTTAAACATCTCTTCTGTGAGCCTCCCAGCCTGTGGTGTTCTTGTTACAGCAGCTCGAGCTGAATGAGACAACACAGGAGAACTAGGGGAGCCTGAGAGGAGATTCGCAGGAGCAGGTAGAGGACGGCTGCCCCTGGCTGCCCAGCACAGGGTGGACGCTACCGTCTAGTCACTTTATGAGCCAGAAAGTCTGCCACTGCCGCAAAGAAGGTGCAGGATGGCCGGGCCCTCCCCGAAGTGCTGGCGGGTAGCAGCTCTGCGGGTGCTCTGTGGTCAGCACAGGCTCGTTTGGGTGAAGGGGCCTGTTTATTACCATTTGTTCTGCCCTTTCCACCTCATGGAAGGAGCTTAAGCAGGAAGAGGAGGACAGGAACACACATGTATCACACAGACAGGATCTGGAGCCACAGACACACTTCCCATGAATCTGCTCCTCACCCCAGCAACCCCACGAGGTCTCAGCTTCTCCTTCCTCTGATAAAAGCTGGGGTGCTTTCTACAGTCCTTTCAGGCACTGTGGGGAAGGGTATCTGTAGCATTTATGGATAACCGTCAATGGGAATGTACTATGTATGCTGCTATTCCTCTGGAAAAAAATCTGTCCTCAAAGTAATGTTTATTCAGGAGAAACCCGCTCAGGAATGCAGCTGCGTGGCCACCCAGCCGGAGCCTCCTTCACTGTCACCCCCGGCTTGTCTGTCCCGAGGAGCCTGGGCCATCAGGACCACACACGAAGTCCGGGAGGTGACAAAGTTTCCCTCTGTGACCAGACGCAAGTCCTCTGAGCCCCCTTTGGCCCCCTGGAGAAACCTGGGCAAACCCGGTCCGAGGCCAACACCCAGCTGACACCTCCGGCACTAAGTGAGTCCTTGCTGGGAAACCAGAGCTGGCCAGATCGCCTGTCTGTCCCAGAGCCCGGGGTCTGGGCTTCACGGGGAGAGCCAGACTTTGGTAAGAAAAATACCCATTAGCAAAGCCCCACAGCCTGGCCTCAGGGACTGACTGCTTCCCTCCTCTGTGAGGCTCTCCTCCCCTCTGTGAGGCTCTCCTCCCCTGCCTCCTGAGCCCCCCTCGCCCCTCCCTGCCTCGCTTCCCTTCAGACATCTGGTCACCTCTGAGCAAATCCACGTGGAGTTCTGGTCATGCTGGACTCTCTCTTTTGTCTGTTTCTATGAATTTTGACCAAAGGTAGCCATCACCATAGTTAAATTGTGGAACACATGCAGCATTTTAAATCACCCATACTCCAATAAGAGGCCCATGTGGCTCCGATGGTAAAGAATCTGCCTGCAATGCAGGATACCAGAGATTCAATCCCTGCGTGGGGAAATCCCCTGGAGAAGGGCATGGCAACCCCCTCCAGTATTCTTGCCTGGAGAATCCCATGGACAGAGATATAGTCCATGGGGTCGCAAAAAGTTGGACACGACTGAGCAACTAACACTTTCACTTTCACACTCTGAAAAAAAAAAAAAAAAAAAAAACCGCAGTGGGACAAAAAAAGAAAATCTTGACTTCTTCACTTATGAGCTCTGTGACTTGGACAAACTTTGGTTTTATGGATTAAACCGTTCATTTTATTTACTTTGTGAGAAAAAAAAAGTTTTTTGTATAAACCTACCAGAATCCTCTGTCCATGGAATTTTCCAGGCAAGAATACTGGAGTGGGTTGCCATGCCCTCCTCTAGGGGATCTTCCCGACCCAGTAATCGAACCCATATCTCTTGTGTCTCCTGCATTGTCAGGTGGATTCTTTACCACTAGAACCACCTGGAGGGTCCCAGAAAAGATTATATTTTATCTTTTTTTTTTTGGTATTAACTTTGTAGGTTGTTATTTTAAAGGAGAGGTCACAGAAATGAGACAGTGCAATTCCTATAAAATATAGGTTAGTTTGAAGGTGCCTCCCAGCTCTTTAGGGGTGAAGACTGACAATGCTCATATTCAGACAGGCTAGAAATGAAGCCTTGAATGCCACAGTTGCCACTGGGATCCACCCTATTCTAAGAAAACAATTCTGAGATCTCTTTTGCTGAAAAGAAAGAGTTCTTTGTGTTTCAACCATTCAAGGCGGCTCAACCCATATTACGACACCATAGCTATAGTCATAGCTTCCGGGAGAAGTTTCCAGGGAAGAACAAAGCTGGAATCTGAGATTAGAGAACTCCAAAGAGACTGGAGAAGATGGTTCATATTAAATATGCCTGACAGTGTTAACTTAAATAAAAATGAGGACGTAGCTAGTGAAAATATTTCAAGTTTCCTTTCAGAAGCATGTGCTGGAAAAAGATGAGAGAGAGATTTTAGAGTGTTTCTTTCTTTCTCCTCTGATTCAGGATCAGAAATCCAGCAAGGTATTTTCAAACCATGGTCAAAACAAAGATAGCTCCAGTGTGGTTAACATGTATGGTTAACATGCTTTTTAAAAATGTATGTTTTGATGGCTACATTTTGGAGACATTTTTAATAATTTTAACATCTAATAATCATCTGCATTAAGATATTTAAAAAGTGTAATCATATCCAAGCTGGTGTGGAGCACCTTTATATATTGCAGTCTTTAAAAAATTAATTTGTAAACTAATTTATCAGTCATGAAAACAGTGTTAAGCCGATCATTCATCAGCATGCAGCTTCATCTTTGTGTCATAAACAAGTGAGAAGAATGCTTATGCATATATATTTTTTCCTTTTAGCAGATCAAATTCTGTACAGTAATACTGCTAAAGCCTGATTTGTACACCTTTAGGTGACTCAGTGGTAAAGAATCTGCCTGCTAAGCAGGAGACGTGGGTTCGATCCCTGTGTCAGGAAGATCTTATGGAGAATAAAGTGGCAACCCACTTGCCTGGGAAATCCCATGGACAGAGGAGCCTGGTGGGCTAGTCCATGAAGTCACAAAGAGTCAGACACGACTAAGCACACATGCACAAAAATTATATTTGGAAAGATAAACTGTGTTCCTTAAAAATGTCTCCTGATATTTTCTTTCAATTAACAGATTTAAAAGGGAATAAAAAGAAATGTGACAGCTGAGAAATATAAAAGAGCCTATTTATTAACAACTAGTTTATAGATCGAGTTGAAATAATGAGCTGAAGAAACTCCTGGCAGACGCATAGGACTTGTTTACGTTCTGATTGCAGTTTAATAATTTGCTGATTGCATTATAACCACAGCAATATTGCATTTTAATCACATGCATACATTTAGTTAACAAAATTAATGCCTTTAAATCACAATTTGATTTTTGCTAATACATAACCAGTTCTTTCTCTGTCCCTGATCCAATAAGGGTCATAATCAGTAAGCATGGTTTGGAATCAATTCTTTTTGGTAAACTCCCTAGCCACCGCCTGATTCTAGCCTTCTAAAGGCATTATCTTTCACACAAATGTGGAAAAATGAATAACGCTTCATAGAATAATGTGTAATAAATTGGGAGCATGCCTCATCTAGCACAAACCTGCAATGTTCCTTGTGTGACTAAAAGCCACAATTACTCTGTCTGGGCATTGTCATCTCCTCAGACCCTGGACACCGTCTACCTGAAGCTGTGAAGCCTCCGAGGACCAGCGGCTGGACGAGCTGTTGCAGGAGGGGACCCGGGCCACTTTACCAGCCCCACTCAGCTCTGCAAGCACCGTGGGGAGTTTACCACATTCCCCTCCCCACGAGGCAAGCATTGACTCATTTCTGTTTCTTTTTTTCTGTCAATGCCATTTGGCTTGTGGGATCTTAGTTGCCTGACCAGGGATTGAACCCGTGTCCCCGACAGTAGAAGCAAGAAGTCTTAACTACTGGACCTCCAGGAAAGTCCTGAGGTTTTACTGAATTTTGGTGGAAAACATAAGAAAGCAAAAATGACTCATCATCCACTGCCTGGAAAATCTCTGTGCCATTTTATTTATTTCTGCAAACTTTAAACTTTTTATTAAGTATTGGACTGTAGCCAATTAGCAATGTTGTGGTAGTTTCAGGTGGACATCAAAGGGACTCAGCCATATATATACATGTATCCATTTTCCCCCAAACTCCCCTCCCATACAGACTGCCACATAACACTGATCAGAGTTCCATATGAGATATAGTAGGTCCTTGTAAGGTATGCATTTTAAATACAGCAGTGTGTACATGTCCATCCCAAACTCCCTAACTATCCTTTCCCCTACCACCTGCCGGCAACCATAAGTTCATTCTCTAGGTCTGTGAGTCTGTTTCTGTTTACTAAATAAGTTCATTTGTATCATTTCCTCTTAGATTCTGCATGTAAGGGATGTCATATGATGTTTCTTCTCTGTCTGACTTATTTCACTCAGTATGACAAAATAAAATGAAAACGATACACCTGTGGTAGAAAACTCAACGCAGGGGGTTTGTAGTGAAAAATCATTACTTTCTATTCATTTCCACCTCATTCTCTTCCTAGAAAGACCCTTCCAGCAGAGTTTTCTAAAATAGAAAAATGTTATGTTACTTCTTTAGACCTGAGATGTGTTTTTTATGAGAGGCCTGTTCTACTTGAACTATATCACTTAACCATAACAGCTTCAGGCAGTATCATCTCATTTTTCACAGATAAAGAAGCAGATTGGATGGCTGAACTTACCCAAAGTTATATGGCTGGAAAGTGGTTACCAGGCTTTGTGCCCAAACCCCACAGGTCCAGTTATTTTGCACTGGATGGGTCAGGGGGCCATCAGAAACAGGAAACCACACCAGTTATTTTAACGGAAAGAATTTATATAACAGCGTTCACTAGTATTTAAAACCAGAAACCTCAAAAAGGTAGACACTTCTTCCTGTCTCCTGGACTATGAAGTAATGGTTGGAGCCCTGGGCACTAAATTGGACTTTGAGGTAATCTTAAAGATAAAACCATGGGACTCAGAACTTGAGAGTGAAAAAGCAGAAAATCTCAAATGACTGTGGAGTTTATGTGTGATAGAAACAGATGTTTATCTTGTTTAAGTCACTGTCATTTGGAGTTTCCTTTATATGTAACTCAGCATAATCTTAACTATTTATAGATACAGGATTCCATGAATATTTAACACATTGCCTCAGATCATTCAGTTTGTTAGGAGCATAGCTAGGATTCAAATCTGAGATGCACTCTTCCTCTGTAGCTCATAAAATATGAATAATAACACATAATATATTTATATCAATTCATGTCAGTTCATTAACTTAGCTTTCTTTCAACAACTCCATTGGCATAATTTATGATACTTAAGTGAAGTAGCAAAAAAAGACTAAATATTAGGATCAAAGCAGGATAAGACAGTTTTTTTCTTTAAAGTTTAAACCATCTATTATCTAGATCACTGATTTTTTTTTTTTTTTCCGTTTTTAAACTAGGATGTGTTTTCATCTCAGCAGTCAACTTCATCCTTACCAAGAGTCCAGTGCCTGAGCTTATGAAAGAACACAGCCAGGTGGCGCTAGTGTAAAGAACGTGCCTGTCAAAGCAAGAGACTTAAGAGAGACAGGTTCAATCCCCAGGTCAGGAAGATCCCCTGGCGAGGACAACGGCAACCCTCTCCAGTATTCTTGTCTGGAGAATCCCATGGACATAAAAGCATGGCAGGCTACAGTCTATGGGGGTCACAAAGAGCTGGACACGACTAACAGCATGCAAGCACATGGAAAGGTACAGTAATTCTGAGCACTATAGCTCCTGGTGCAAGTCCTGTCTGGAGCTGCTGGGGGCGCTCTGTGACCTCTGGGTCAGGCGCGGCTCTCCTGCAGGACAGGCTACTGCATGTGTGGTAATGAGGCTTCAGGGCTCAGAGAAGAAAACCCGCTGAGAGGCAGAAAGCTCTCTCAGTCCTTTTCTCGGAATTCATCTGATTTCCATGTTCTTTGGAGTCGTAGGCAGGATAGATTTTTGCTGATTAGCCTTTATTTTATATTTTAAGTAGAGGAGTCTAAATCAATCATCTGAAAAGACCACATGTTAGAAAATGTAAATCTAAGCCAAAATGACCAAAAAAAAAAAAAATTGATTTCAACCTTCCTAGGTACATTCTCCGGAGAAGGCAATGGCACCCCACTCCAGTACTCTTGCCTGGAAACTCCCATGGACGGAGGAGCCTAGTAGGCTGCAGTCCATGGGGTCGCTGAGTCAGACACGACTGAGTGACTTCCCTTTCCCTTTTCACTTTCATGCATTGGAGAAGGAAATGGCAACCCACTCCAGTGTTCTTGCCTGGAGAGTCCCAGGGATGGTGGAGCCCAATGGGCTGCTGTCTATGGGGTCGCACAGAGTCGGACACGACTGAAGCGACTTAGCAGCAGCAGCAGCAGGTACATTCTCACCTTTTTCATTTATATATTCACTTTTAAGCCATCTTAGGTATTTGATGATGTCAATAAACTGATATAGTAAATTAGTATAATTAACATAATTATAACATAATATAAATTAAACTGTATTTTGTTTGACATTTAAACATATACTGGTGAGTTAGGCAATGATTAAAAATTATACCACTAGGGCTTTGATTTAATTAGTGTTCTTGGACTTGAAAGGTACAGTTGCTAGGTAATAAAAATGTTGAACTGAGAGCATTTAGTCACTTCAAAAACAAGGACCCTTTCTTTAGTCCCATATGATATTTTTAAGTCTTTAAAAGGAGAGGGGTTCAGAAAGGGCAAATGGGGTGGGAAATTTGACTTTCTTTATGGCCATGTCACAATGCACGTGAGGTCTTAGTTCCCACACTAGGGACTGAACCCCTGACCCCTGCATTGGAAACTCAGGCTCTTAACTACTGGACTGCCAGGGAAGTCCCTGGGTGGGAAATTTTAAATGCTCATGATTCAGTTCTTAGTTTCAGGCTACTTTAACCTGGTGAGAAGGTGCAGAAACACTAGGGCTGGCTGTGGAAGTGTCCGAAGATGACGCAAAAGGAGATGAGTGGAGAGGAGCATCGTGGGAAGGCACAGGAGGATGGATGTGGCTGGAAGGATGTGCGAGTACTAGTCCAACAGCCCAGGGATTTATGTCAGCATCAAAGAACCTAACAGCCCGGGAGAGGGGTAGCAACTTCCTCTGGGCTTGGTGACCAAAATGGTAGACCATCCAGCCTGGGGCACTTCCGAAAATAAGGGGAGTGTCTAAGTTTAAAAAAATTGAACTCTCGATGGCTCTATTATGGTGGCAGACTTGAAAAATAATTGCATTAAAAATTATGTTAAAATGTGCATTTTCTAAAAAATAAAAATAGCATATATTTGCATATATTAAAGAAAAAACTTAAGCTACTTTATACTGATTATCTGATCATTAAAATGACAAGAGCAGGATCATTATTCTTGGTATATATTCAAACACTTCAATTTTTTAGATGTATCTTTTTTTCCTAAATACCATGGCACTGGTACTTCTCTGAAGCATGTTTTACAATTTTCTTATTTTATTAAGTTTTTAAAATGAAAATTGCCTGCAGATGTGGGCACGGGGGAACGGATTCTGACTCGCTTGTACCTGGAGGGAAGGGAGAGGATGGCAGAAGGGCCAGGGGCCATTGCTCAGGGCCCAGGTCAAAGGGTGGACTGAGTTTCATTTTCGTCTCCTTCATAAATAACTTAACTTGGCCTCATTTAGAAACTCATGGGCTTCCCAGGTGGCTGAGTGGTAAATAACTTGCCTACCAATGCAAGAGATGTAAGAGATATGAGTTCGATCCCTGGGTCAGGAGGGCATGGCAACCCATTCCAGTACACTTGCCTGGAGAATCCCATGCAGACTACAGTCCATACGGTAGCAAAGAGTCAGACATGGCCGAAGCAACTCGGCACGCACAGAAACTCTTCATTTCTGCAAACAGTTCCAGGAATGACCTGAGATCACTTTGACTCTACCTTTGAGGCCACATCTGCCCTCTTCCTTCTGAGCATCAACTCTGCACTTGGGCAGCCCCTGGCCCAACCCACCTGCTTCACTGGAAGTAAGTCGATTTCCTGATCCCTCTGTGGGGTGTGGTCCCCTCTTTAGACTGTCCCCAGCCTGGGTGCCAGGCTTGGTCGGGATGCGGCTGTCCCTGGTTGTCCCCATGGGTACGATCCTCATAGGGTCCGATGTCTGGTCACTTCTGGGGCCCAGGCGAGGTCTTCTAGGGGACGAGGGTGATGCCTACAAGCCCCAGGCTCTTTCCACTGCTTTCAGCATCCGCCAAGTGTGACAGTGAGGTTGGGCCGTGTTCAGTGCCGATTATGGTTTCTGGTATTAACTAACCCAACACCACGCAATGAACAAGAGACCGAAAAGACGCCTGCAAAGACATCGTGGCCCAAAGACAATGGCACCAAAATAAACACGAGCTGGAAGTAAGAAAGGGCGGCGCTGTCCCTCTGATCCTAAAACAGGCAAAAAAAAAAAGTCAGATCTGGCCATAAACCATACAAAATTGAGATTATCAATAAGAAAACCTTGAAAAATATATTTATAAATGTGACAATAAGCCTCAGCCCAATACCTTGTGAGGCCCCAACAATAATGTAGAACCATCCCAGAGAGTGGAACATGTACCAGTCAGACACCCAGAACATGAAGACACATGTCCACATCTTTGTAGACAGTGTCTCTTGTTGGTTGTTAGAAAAAGAAAGTTCACATGGAAAACAAAAAAGAAAAGAGCAAGTACAAATTTGAGAAAAATAAAATAATAATCTTCAATGTTGGGTTTTCTAGACAAACACTGAGTTTCTTTCTGAACAGAAGTTTGCCCATCATAATGACCAGGCCACCCCCTCCTCCCTCCGGAGGTTTGGGGGCCCTTTGCTCTTGCAGTTCTGGGAACTGGTATAGCCTGTGAGAACCCCCACACTGTGGGCTTATGAAAACTGCAGCGTTAAGATTACCTAACTTCTTGCTGGGAAATAATCCCCTTCTTCTTGGACAGATGACTGTCGATTTTATATGTGATGCCTGCTGTGGCCTTCATCTCCAATAGTACTTAATTCAAACTTAAAAGAAATTATTGAGTTAGATGAACAAGTGATTAGAAGCTGTTTTGCGAGTTTTGGTTTTTAATGACAAAAGGCAAAAATCTCATGATGTTTGGGAGCCACTGAAACCCCTCGGAGCACAACAGGGACACACCGGCTGAGGAGGCTGAGTGACTGCTGCTGGCGGCCGGGAAGGGAGCGGGCCTTGGGGAACAGCGGACGTCTCAGTAGGGGTGCTGGAAGAAAGGACTGTGGGACTGGGCTTGTCTTAGATAATTTGGGAGGAAGGTTCAAACAGGGGTTTCTGCTAAGGCATGAGGCTGTCGGAAAGCAGGGGCGACTCTCTGACTGCATATCCTAGGAAATGAGGTCTTGCTTCTGGGGCAAAGCTAGGGCCGGGGTCTGTGCAGAAGCCGCATTACCTATCCTGGCCAGCAGAGGGAGATGTTTGGTCATTTGTGCTTGAACGGTAGATGTTCTAAGTGGACAGTGATTTTGCTTTTGCCTTCTTGGGTATTGGCCTCAGAATAGCTTGTCCGATATTGGTGAATGTCCTGTGAATGGTGGGAGTTTCACAGGAGGACACCAGCCTCTCTGTGAGTGCCAAGCATTGGTTATCACTGTTGTGATAGTAATTGTGTCCTTACTATGAAGGATTTTTTACTTTAAAAAAGTTATTTGTTTATTTATGATTGCTGGGTTTTCATTGCTGCAAGGGCTTTCTATAGCTGTGGTGCACACGCTTCTCATTACGGTCGCTTCTCTTGTTTCAGAGCATAAGCTCGAGAGAACAGGCTTAGTAGTTGTGGCAAACGGGCTTTGTTGCTCTGTGTCATGTAGGATCTCCCTGGACCAGGGATCAAACCTGTGTCTCCTGCATTGGCAGGCAGATTCTTTACCACTGAGCCACCAGGGAAGCCCCAGGATGTTGTACTTTTAATGGATATTTTTTACTGTCAGTATGGAAAATGTATTCTTTGTTTAAAGAGTCGACAGTAACATACATGCTTATACTATGTAGATATATAGTTATATGTAGAAATGCAGACCTCGGGGCTTATGTATCTATATGTTGCACTTTGGCAACATGGAAACACCAGTATGCTTCCTGCCAAATGGCTACATTCAGTTCCTGGTCCTCAGTACTTTGAGATGATGAGTGTTGATACAGCAGATTAGAACTAGCACACTTGTTTTCCTGGTCCCATGTCTGTCCACGATAGTCCAGGAGTGGAAGGCTTAACACAACCTGTTTCCTCAGGTTCCCGAGACAGACAGACTTCTCAGCGTCCCTCTGTCCATGCTGGGTCCTGGCCTTGCAGTGTCTCCTCACTCTGTCCCTGTTCTCACTCGCCTCTCCCCTTCCACATGGCTGGGAATATCGTTTTCATAAAGCACAGCTCTGATCATGATGCTGCTTGGAAAGCAAGGAAGCACGTGGGGGACACAACGTTAATCCTGATGTCCTCATGACCTTGAAGACTGTCCCTGGCTGGTCGACAACATCATCTCGCGTCTGGGCTAACTTTTTAGCCCAGTGTGAAATGTCTTTTCTTCCTTTCTCTGCTTGGCACAATGTGGCATTTCCTCCCAGTGCTCAGTGCTTGCCACTTCTCCAAGGAGAAGCGAGTTGCTGGCTCTTCTCGGACCCTCGTCACGTGTGTATGAAGCCTGTGCCCTGCTTGGGTGCCTGGCCCTTCTCAAGATCCTGGTGTCACCAACGAAGGACAGGCCATGGGGCAGAGGGTTGATGCCAGCGCCGCAGCTTGCAGACTCCTCGCACCCCCTCCTTCCACGCCTCCAATCACATCTCCCCAGGGGCTGCTGTAGCTACAAGAGGCCATCAGCAGGTGCACCGGTGCCCACCCTCACGGCCAGACCACAGCCTCTTAAAGAACGCTTGTTCCAGCAGGCCCAGCACAGGCGCTGGAGTATCATAAACTCTCCAATACTTATAGAATGTATGAAACAATATGTAAGCAGAGATTAAATAGAGACGTCGACAGAGATTACAGTGAAAATACGATACATTCTATTAGTACAAAGTCTTAAACTCTAGTGGGCTGTGAAGTACTGCTAAAGCGGTGGCCAAGCCTTGTCTTGCCATTTTCATAACAACATATTGTGGATTTGACTTCTGATTAGGAAGGCAAACCAAAAAAGCAAATTGTTTCCTTGATTAACTTGTACAGGATAATTTCCAGGATGCAACAACTGGCTTCCATCCTTGAATTTCAGAATTTATAACTCATAGGTCCTCAGTCGTTGGAGATTTGGTTAAATACAAAATCAAACCTAATTCAGACCATTAATTACGGAGCTCCTGATGTTCTATTCATCTCTGATAGCTGTATTCTCCTGAAGAAAACAGCAACAATTATAAAAGAGTTATTAGTATTGGCTTGGAAATTCCAAGTTCTTTGGGATTTTACCCAACTCCACAGTTATTAAACCCTATTTTTTCCCCATGTGTTAAGAACGAGGTGCGTTGGGTATTTGCATGGGTTCACTTGGATTACCTTGCATTCGGCATTGTTGCAGATAGGCAGATCCATGAACCAAGAGGAGAGAACACACGTTGCTGTTCCTGCCCAGTGTCTGTTTCTTCTCAGGTCATGACCCCTCCACCCTAATCCCCACTCTGCCTTGGTCTCACCAGGACTGTACATCAGTGCTTCCCCATCCTGTGCCATCAGCAGTGACTTGCTGGGCCAACGAGATGCTCTCTCTGCATCCCAGACTCTGCTCCCAGCTGTACAGGTATCTAAGCATCCCTGGTCCAGGTCTCCAGAGTTGTCTGAAGCCCAGGTCTTCGGCTTCTCTTCCATCCTGGGAACAAACTGAGGGCTTGGCAGGAAGTCCCTTTTTTTCCTTGTTATGCAGAGTGGGTTCCTATTGCTCATAATCGGAGAATCCTAGCTAACATATTTAAGGAAATTTGCATTAAAGGGAAAATATTTTAATCTCAGATGTCCAGTGACCATCCTCCACCCACCATCTCATGATGGATCTCTAACTGTAGATGGGTCCTCTGTCACTGGGGGTGATCTGCCATTTCCCCTTTAACACCACCCAGCCTTGACTTTTGCATCTGTAAAATGATGATGGTTAAACATCTCATAAAATTGAAACTATTTCCATTTTCTAACCCAACAATGTCACTCTTGGGAATCTAGCCTTCAGAAAGAAAATCACCATGAATTAAGGAGATATAGTAAAGGTATTTCCTGTAAGACTTTGCAGGAAACAACTGGAAACAGAATGAATGCCTTATTACAGGACATGGCTGGACTGCGTATGAAGTACTCACACAGAAGCAACACACGCAGCCCTGAAAAGAAAGAATGAAAGTGCGTCAAGTGACTTGGAGGAATTTCTACAAGATGAAGAAAGTGTTTAACATGATCTTTTTTTTTTTAGAACAAATAAAAATAAACAAAAAACTCAAAAAAATAAAATTGATGAAGTATTTTCTTGAGCAAAGCAAAAGCAAAACACAAAATCAAGCAGCAAGATACCCGTTTTTCATAGACTTGCTGTGAACAGCAAGGTTTGTTTTTTTTTAAAATACAAACGAAACTGTTTTTCAAACCACAAAGGCCTAAGACTTTTATTTATCTTTTTCTTTTAACAAACATTTCTTAAAAAACAAACTGTTCCTACAGAAAAATCTGCCTTGGGGATAGTTTAGTGTTCACAGTGCATGTTTCAAAGAAATAACCAACTGTTTCCTAAAGTGTGCATCTGGGTATCAGAGCACTGACTAGGGGCTGAGCTTGTAGACGTCAGTCTTTCTGGTCTTCTGATATGGACGAAATTGGACTGCAAATCCACATGATCATGGCTGCCTGGCACTCATGTCACAAATGAGCTGTGTCCTTATTTCTGGGTGAAGGGAAGGAACTTATGAATCTGGCCTTCAATTCAAGTGAAATATTATAGTTTAACATGATTCACATGGAGATGTTTGTAACATAGTTTAGTCTCTTTTAAATCATTGTCAGGACTTGGGTAATTAATTATTTTTCCTTTTTTTTGTTTTATAGAACATTTTGCATTGTTCTGTTCTTCAAGCTAATGGAGGAAAAACACCCCGCTGGACATGAGCCACATTGGAACCACACTCACAGGGCTTGGCAAAGGGTCAAGAAATCAGGAGAATGGAGAGAAATTCCATAGGTAGACGGCAATGTGCCACTTCAGCTCCGCCTGGTGCCTGGCAACCCCTCCAACTGGGACATGGGGACCCCTCTCTAGAGAAACCCAGCAGCTTCAGGGAAATGTCAAGACCAGGGACAGACCAGAGGCCTCAGCTCCCAGCTGATTCCACTTTAAGTCCTGTCCATTGAGAAGGGATTCCAAGAGATTTATTAATGTCTCTTGTTTTGTTTTGTTTTTTAGTTGCTTTAATGCGGGCATCACCTACTTTATTTATCTATTTATTTATTTTTGACCACATAGAAGGGTATGTAAGATCTCAGTTCCCTGATCAGGGGTTGAACCCACACCCCGTACAGTGTAAGCTTACAGTCCTAACCACTGGACCACCAGAGAAGTCTGAGTGTTTCATTCTTAATTATGAATTAACAACCAACAACCACCAGTAGGGTTTCCTGGGATGCTCAGCAGGTAAAGAATCTGTCTGCAATACAGGAGATGTGGGTTCAGTCCATATTCTTGGCTGGAGAATCCCACGGACAGAGGAGCCTGGTGGGCTACAGTCCATGGAGTTGCAGAGATGGACTAAATAGCAAATCGCCAGAAGTAAAGTCATACGCTCAATGATTAAAAAAGTAAAAAGGAACAAAATAAGAAAATAATAAAGAAATTTAGTAGGAAAATGATAATAAAGACATTAGCCTAAAACAGTAAAACTATACTTAAAACCCTTAGAGAAATGAGATGATATTTTATTCAGGAAAATTTTACCGCAAGGCACAAAGAGGGAACAAGAGCTTTGTACAACAGAATATGTGAGAAATGAAACTAAAAAACTCAGTTGGAAATTTGGAAGATAGAGTAGAGAAAACCTACCAGAAGAAATGAAAATATAACAGTAAAAAACAAAAAATGGGAGAGAAAAAATAAGAAAGTAAGAAAAATAGTGCTTGAGTGGCAATGTCTTCTAAAGAATTTCGTTAGAACAGAAAGAGTGGGAGTGAGAAAAAGACTCTTTTAAAATGCAGCGTTTTTTGTTTTTTTTTCAAAGTTGAAGAACATTAGCTTCTGGTTTAAATGCCTCTCCTCCCACTAACCTGATTCCTCAAGACAATGAGCAATAAAGCGAAGAGTCTAAATATACTGCAAGATTAAAACAGGCGCTGACAGCAAGCACACAGGATCAGAATGCTCTGATACTGGAACTGAGAAAGACAGTGGAGACATACCTCCTAAACATCAAAGGAGATCCGTGTCTCTGCCCCAGTGAGGACGGAGGAAATGAACTGCAGAAATGGGTCTCAGGACTCCAAGGAGCTCCAGTTCTCTATGGTTCAGTGCTGGAAGAATCCAGAGAGAGGCAAAGTGAGAGGAAAGAGGTGACTTATTAGAGTAGGACACTTGTGAGGCCTACAGGCAGATGGGTGGAGAGGGTGCTGCCCCGAGAACTTGGTGGGCTACAGTCTTATAATCAAAGGGAAGTGGAGGAGGGGCAGAAGCCTGCCTTGTTCCTCCTTCCTGAGTAGATGTCATGCTCCCCTCATCAGCTCCTCCTCCACGCTGGGTGGGGATGTTTTCTTTCCCGATGTGGTCACGCCAGGACTGTCACACCGTGGTGGAAATTAACAGAAAGGCGGTCACATATGCTAAAAGTGGTAAATCACTCAAAAAGGAAAAAAAGCTCAAATTTTTTTTGTTGTTGTTGTTGTAGTGTTTGGCATATGGGATCTTAATTCCCCAAAAAGGGATAGAAACTGCGACCCCTTTGGTGGAAGCAGAGTCTTAATGCTGGACCACCAGGGAAGCCCCCAAAAGCTCAAATCTTGGAGCAGGTTCCTAAGCTGGGCCCCCACCCTTAGGTCCAAAGCCCAGAACAGGACACAGGAGGGACAGAATCACACCTGGGGTCATCATATCCAAGCTCCCCGACTTCTGGGATGATAGGCTGGTGTCTGTTTGGGGTCCGTGGATCTCTTTGGTCTTGTGAGCAATATGTTTCCCTGGCACAGTGATAAATCGTCTGTGATCATGCTGGTGGATTATGTTCCTGCAGGATACACAAGAGATCCAGGTTCAGTCCTGGGAAGATCCCCTAAAGTGAGAAATGGCAACCCACTCCAGTATTCTTCCCTGGAGAATCCCATGGACAGAGGAGACTGGTGGGCTACAGTCCATGGGGTCACAAAGAGTCAGACACGGCTGAGCACCCATGCACGCATATTTGGCCTCACCCATAATGATAGCTCAGTTGGTAAAGAATCTGCCTGCAGATGCAGGAGACCCCGGTTCATTTCCTGGGTTGGGAAGATCTGCTGGAAGAAGCATAGGCTACCCACTCTAGTATTCTGGCCTGGAGAATCCTGTGGACTGTATAGTTCATAGCGTCAGAAACAACTGAATGACTTTGACTTTCACTTCACTTTCCTAATTATCGAGTCGGATTCAACACAAAGAGACGGTGAGATGCATAGAAATCACTCATGGCTCCTTCAGTCATCCCAGGCTTTTCTTGTCTTTGAGTTCTCTTTGACTCTTTGCGACCCCATGGACTATAGCCCACCAGTCTCCTCTGTCCATGGGATTCTTCAGGGAAGAATACTGGAGTGGGTTGCCATTTCTCACTTTAGGGGATTTTCCCAGGACCGAACCTGGATTTCTTGTGTATCCTGCAGGAACATAATCCACCACACTTAAATTAGTGTTGGAAACTTTTCATCAAATCATTCCTCAAATATTTGAGGATTAACTATATGCTAGCTCCTACAGGCAGGGGAGAGGTGTTCCCATGCTCCCAGGGCTTGCTGTGACAGATACAAGAACAGCTGTGGGATTTTGCAGAACGACTGCTGTGGAGAAAAAAGGGTGCAGTGTTTCACCCACCAAGTCACTGATTAATTACCTGAAAAGTTTTCTCACCTCAGACTCAGAGTGTCTGTGTTTTTCCCTTGTTTATTTTGGCTCCTTTAAAGCTTTGTTGGGATGGTTACACAGTAATCCACATTAATTTTGTGAGGAACAGCTAAGAAAATTTTCCCTTAAAAGAGTTTATCACAAATGCTGGTAAGAAGATGGTGACTCAAGTCCTGCACTGGGAAGTCAAGACATCTGACTTCCTGGGTTTTTCAGAAGGAGCTGCAGAGTCTCTGAAAATCAAATAGTTGCTTTTCATTAGATATTCTTCTTATATTATTTATGTACTGAAATGTGTCCCTTTTATTTTAAGCAGTAGAGTAGATATCTCCACAGTCTTTAAGAAATACATGGTCAGGGCTGTGGGTTCTGGAAACACTGTGTTTTTCAGATTGTAACAGCTGTGGACGGCAAATTGTCCTTGCCTCTGAGGTGAGCAAACAGTATTCAACTACTTAATCCTATTATCAAAGTGAGTTAACAGAATTCAGCTTAAATAGCACCAGTTCATCACTGTTGGTGCAGACCTGAATAACGAATGCGCGGGTCTTCTCGTATCTCTGGCTCTAAGACAAATACTGCTGGTTTCACATTTTCTAGTGTGATTCTGGGAAACTGATGACCCACGTCCCTATGTTTTTACATGTGAGTGTGCTTGTGTGTACATGTTGTGACTGTGTGGGACCGTGTGTGCGTGTGTATGGAAGCACGTGTGTGTGCATGTTGTGAGTGTGAGCATGTGTATGCATGCACATATGCGTGTATATGGGAGCATGTGTATGCGTGCACATGTCTTGCATGTATGTGAGCATGTGCGTGCGTGCACACTCATGTGCACGGGGGACGTGTGCATGTGTATGCAAGCACGTGTGTGTGCATATGAGTGTGAGCATGAGCATGTGTATGCACGCACACACACATGTGCATGGGGGACGTGTGTGCATGTGTATGTGTGCACATGTGTGTGCATGTTGTGTGTTAGGGTAGTGTGTGTGCATGTGTATGCATGCATGTGTGTGATATGTTTGTTTGCTCAGCATTAAATATATCCCTGACATTTGATTGGCTCTCTCTTTTTCATCTCTTTTAAAACAATGTAAGTCATATTCCAATAACCAGCTCTTCTTCGCTGACTATTGTTTAAACTTATCATAATTTTTAGGGAGCAAACTGAAATGCAGCTATCCACCAATCAGTATTGATTCTATGCCAGTATCGTTTTTAGAAAACACTTACTTTATTGTTGAAAAACAGTATAATATATGAAGGCATGTTAGATATGCAATGTTTGATGATATAGAAAAAAATGAGAGAGAATGAAAATTAAGTCAAAACAAAGTGGAGTAATAATAGTTAAAATATAAAAGAGGGATGATCAGTACATTTTATAGGAATTCAGAAGTCACAATCGGAAATACAACTTACAGAGAAGCAAACACGTGGCCTAGTAACAAATCTGAACTATATTTTTATGTTATCCTGAAATAGTCATAATTAAATTTGTTCCAAAATTATAAATGAGTCGACATGACTAAAAGGTGTTTTGACATTGAGAGTTCTTTTCTAGAGGAAATAAATTTGCCTAATTTTCGACATAACTTAAAATAGAATCAGATTTTAAATGAAGTCAGCAATGACTTGGCAGCAGGTTTTGAAAAAGTTTGATCATGTTGTTGAACTAACAGCAACAAATGAAATATTTTTTATTTTGAAATAAAAATTAGAGAGTGTATATGAGTAAAATGGGAGATCTATGTTCAATCTCTGGGTCAGGAAGGAGGGTCCATCCCTTCCTGATCCCTTCCATGAGGGTCCATCCCCATGGAGAAGGGAATGGTAACCCACTTTAGTATTCTTGCCTAGAAAATTCCATGGACAGAGGAGCCTGGCAGGCTACAGTCCATGAGTTCACTGTTCATCCTTCAAGCCAGTGGTACCATCCGAGGCTCCCTTGTCTTTGGATGCTCACAGCCTGTGTTGAGGTGGGAACCCAGACACCCGCCCCCAATTGCTATCCCCGCTGTGGCTCATCCCACCTTGTCATCTTAACGTACCCCCTTTCTCTCCCTGCAATCTGCACAGCCTCCAGGCTGGTTTCCATGCTCAGATCCACCCACCCCAGGACATTTGCTGCAATGCTAGTGGATGAATGAGCTCCTGAAACTCATCCCAAGCGTGTTACTCTTCTGCCTAAAGTTCTTCAGTGCCTCTCGATTGGGCAGACTCTAAACCCTTCACAGAAACCCTTGAGAACCGACGTTCTGCCCTGTCTTAACCCCTCACTAGAGCCAGTGGTCCCCGGGGACCTTCCTGCTGGCCTCATGGGGGTCTCTCCGCTTGGGGACCTCAGCCTGTCGCTGGGTGGGGGGCTTGCATGACACCCCTGCTCTCTCTCTACAGAATCTCACGGCAGTTTTTTTTTGCATCCGGTACTGGAGTAGATTATTGTTTCAGTCAGTCAGTCTGAATTTCCTTTTAGAGACTAGACACGGAGCCCTGTGGGAATGCACCATCTCTCACTATATTGCAATTGTTTTTGTGTATTAATACACAGTAAATTATAAAAAATTTTAGTAGTTTAATAATAAATTTGTGAAAATCTGAGGTCAAAATATTCCCAATATCCTTTCTTCGAGTCATCTGATTATTAATCATTATTTGAGTCACTGCGTTATTTACATGTCATATCTTTTTTAAAAAATATGGAGTCTTCTAACAAGAAATCTACATCATGTCATTACAGTGAACCTTAAACAGTGGGAATTACACCGCCCGGGATGCGCTGGTGACTGTGATGCCATCTCAACCGCTGGGGAAAAGCACGGACGAAAAGGCAAAAAATAAAAATACTCAAAGAATTACCTACGGTGGAGTGTTATAGCTTAGCTTTAAAACCTTAAATATCAAAGAGTTCTTTTGTAGCTACTGTGCTTTTTCTACCGACCGTATCTGCCCGTCTCCCATCAGACGAGGATGGTGTGAAGATCCTGGTGAGACGTGTCTCGGCCCCCAGAGTCCACTGGGGTCATATTTAGAACTTGGCCACAGCAGTGACTTGGCGCTCACACCCCCCAGGCCAGCATTCTGCTTGATGGAGCCTGCCAGGTGCCTGATTGCGCGAGCTGGGATGGGATCGCTCAGTGTGACAGTCGGGGGAGATTTCACAGATCACAAGTGTTTGGAGAGCCTAGTCGCAATCCAGCCATGGACACGAGGCCTGCCACGTTCCCACTAGCGGTGGTGGCCTGCCAAGAGGGAGGCCAAGGTCACACGGCGGCACCGCTCCTTTGGATGACCGCCTTGGAGGAAGATGCCTCCCAGCGAACTGCGGGTGGGTACCGTTTTTGGAAAAAAATTTTTCCAAACTCTGTTCTTTACCTGATCAGCCGGCAAGCAGAGGGAAATTGGAGTTCAGCATCACTCGGTGGATAATAAGCCTTTAAGTAATGACATTTTTACAGGCCGTCCTCAAAGGAGTCCAATGCCAACTTTGTTGTGAGGCAGATGGTGGGGAAAAAGGTGGATGTGAATCTGATCATTTAGCAGGCAAATTAATTTATGTGACAATAACCAGCCTCCAAATTGGGTTTATTGACTCATTACATTTTCTCCCTATGAAATTTAGTAAAATGCCAAACTCTACATTTTAAAGGAGCTGAAGGTTATTTTCTCATTTTAAAGGGGGCACATTCAACATTTGTTAGGATCTATATTAACAGTATTCCCAGAGCTTCAAGTGAGCTGGTGATTTTTCTGTAGTTCCCTGATAGTATGTGTGTAATAAAATTATGGTCCCCTCAGCAATCCTTAATTAATCTTAGAAGTAATCAATTATTTAATTGCTGGATCACTTTATTTAGGAGCCCAGGTTATTTTTTTAAATTAATTCTCCTTTTTAAAAACTTTTTATTTTACATTGGAGTATATCCAATTACCAATGTTGTGATGGTTTCAGGTAGACAGAAAAGGGACTCAGCCATACCTATGGATGTATCCATTCTCCCCCAAACTCCCCTGCCATTCAGGCTGACACCTGACACTGAGCCGAGTTCTCTGTGCTATACAGTAGAACCTTGTTGGTTATCCCTTCAAAATAAAAGGAGCCCAAGTTAATAAAAAAAAAAAGTACCAGTAAAAACTCAAATTATTTTGATAAGTAAAAAAAAGGAGAAAAAGATGAAAGGAAAGAAGAGTGAGATGAAATGTTAATATCGTTTTGTCTGCTCCTCGAGTTTGCAAGGTCTGCTTATAATAGAGAGGTTGTCTTATGTGATCTGCTAAAGCCTAAGTTTGAGCAAATTTTCTGGGAGATGGTGAAGGACAGGGAAGCCTGGCATGCTGCAATCCACGGGGCCACAAAGAGTTGGACATGACTTAGCGACTGAGCAAAAACAAAAGTTTAAGTAATGAAAAAGAAGGATTTTCTTACTCTGGAAAATCTAGGAGAGAAACAGTCTATGGTTTTGATGAAACCATAGACTGGGCACTGAATTCTTCTAACCCAGACCTTGACTCGTTGGGACCTTAGTAGGACCTCTGTAGGACCTTATCAGATACACCTCTCTGAGGCTTCTCTGAAGATGGTGTCTGGGGCCAGTGACTTTGTTTTGGTGGTAGCTGGGGGCTCCTTGGGCAAATGCTTCAGCACCCCAACCCCAGCCCCAGCTGCAGACTCTTGGACTTGTTCTTCTTGAGCTTTAAAAAGCCACATCTTTCCCAGACTTTCTCACTTTACCTTTTGTTCATCTCCTCAAGTCAATAAATTTTGCTGGAGGTGTCCGTTTTGTTTGCAAGACAAAAGTAATTGGTATAGGAACCATGCTTTTAAATCCATCTTTTTAAAAAAATCACATAAATACACTTTCGTTGGCACCAACGTGAGAAATGTGGATGGATCTAGGCTACTGAGTGCATGCTCCTGGTCCTCCAGGGCTGATTCTGGGTGGTGTCTTTGTACTTGCCCACGGGGGTCTGTGGGGCTAAGGCTCCCCTGTCTGTTTTCTAAACGCGTAGCCAGTTGCTTTGACACTGTCCACTGCCTCGCATGATTCATGTATGCATGCTCAGTCATGTCCTACTCTTTGTAACTCCATGGACAGTAGCCCACCAGGCTCCTCTATCCATGGGATTTTCCAGGCAGGAATACTAGAGTGGGTTGCCATTTCCTTCTCCAGGGGATCTTCCTGACCCGGGGTAAAACCAGCATCTCCTGAGTCTCTTGCATTGGCAGGTGGTTTCTTTACCACTGAGCCACCTGGATTTTGAGCTCTTGGAATGATGCTAAATCATACAACCTTTTCACAGCTGCATAATATTCCAGGTGTGACTGCATCTGTTTTGTGCATCTAGGCCTCTTGGTTTCCTCCCCTGAGAGGGAAGAGATAGGACACATCTTCCTCTTCTGGACAGAAACTCTAGCTGCACCATTTTTCTTGTGGCAGAGGCAAGATCTGCCAGCAGACATGGGAAAATAAGCATAATAAAGCACGACTAGGATCAACAATTGCTAATTTGTTTAGAAAGCAGTGTATCCAGCAAACTACTCTTGTAAAATGCTCTGAAGCTGGTCCACTCAATATGTCCCCTAAAACACACTCCATTGCTCCCTATCCCCCCAATCCTGGGCCACCTCCTGGGCCAGGGTCTCCCTAGTGGCCCCCTGCTGCTGGTCTTCTGCCACTGCCCAGCCTTGAGCAGGACCCCAGACCCTCCTTCCTAGGACCTGGGTCTCGGCACCTTGTGGGCAGAGATCATTAATGGCTGTGTTGGCAGTAGGGTTAGGGTGGGCTCTGCACCCCTGCAGTGGCACCCACGGCCCCCACAACCCAGCCCCAGCCAGAGCCGGGAAATGGATATCCCGACCCGCCTCAACCACCGGCCAGCCATAGGCTCATCCATTGCATCACTGGCCCTCTCCATGTCAGCCCCTCGTGCACAGAAGGAAGTGTCCTGCCCTGTAACCCACGTGGTTCTTCTCGGTTGTGAGACTCAGCCCATCTCAGTATTGATCAAAGAGCAGGCTCTCAGATCAGCTATGTATTTCATCCTCACTTCAACAGTTTAAGATCTTTTGAAGGATTTTCCTTCTGCTTTAAGCATGTCAGTAGGGATGGTTATTGAAATCCCCAAGCCGCCAGGACCTGGCTCGCTCAAACCCTGGCACTGCTCGCTGTGACTGGCAGGAGGTGCTTTGGCCAACAAGGCCTGTTCTAATCAAATGCTTTCATCTGAGATGCAATTCACCGTTTCGGAGTGGCAAAGACTCCTTGCCCGCAGGATGGACGTACGAAGGAGCAAAGCTGAGCTCTTTTGACACTCTATCAGGAGGGAAACAGCCTTCTTCCAGAAAGCCTGCATCCAGTGCTCTTCGGAGCCACTGTCCTAGGACTCAGGGTGACTGGACAGTGCTCCTGCCCCCGTGTGGCTTTGGGTCCAGTTGTGGATAAGCCAGCATCACTGCACTGTGATAGAAGATGGCGAGGTCACTCTAGAAGCATGAAGACTCTAGAGTTCACAAAGGGGCAAGTGTAGTGGTAACCAGGGTGAGGAGACCCTGCATGGAGGTTTCGGAACTCTGATGTTTCCTCCACTAGCCTTGCTCCAGCTTCCACAAGGTGGGTACCCTGGCGCCAGGTGGGCCTGCATTGTCCAGTTAGATGCCAGTAGTTCTGACACAGGTATTCAAGCACCTTCTGTGCTCCAGGACCGTGTGGTTCCGAGCCACAAGCCCCTTCCTGCTGTGTCTGCAGCCCCCATCCTGCCCAGCTGGGTGGTTGATTGTAGACCTTCAGACATCGTACATAATGCAGGCACAAGGCCAGCTGAACATGCTCCCAGCAGAGTAAAAATGCTCCACCTGTGATCACTGTGAATCCTGCTCACGAATAGATCTCCAGGGAGAAAGGAGAAACCAAAAATATGCCTGCCGGGTTTTTATTCCTCTCGACCTCAGCCAGGAAGTCTCCACCATGACCCCTGGTAGTGGTGCCTCCACCCACCATCCTTTCTTCAGCACCTTAGAAGTCCAACCAATCGATTCAAGACAACACACATCTCTCATTGCTTCTCTTCCTGAAGAATCATCAAGAAAGCCTTAGGCCAGGCAGGTTCTATGGCAATAAATCTCCAGACCATGGAGATTAGGTACCCAGGATACAACAGGATTTTCTGAAATACAGTATGCATAAAATTCCATTTTCCCCATTCATGGAAATAAAAATGGCAGAATTATATGTTTTATATGGGATTGTTCCACTTGGATTTGAGGCCTTCTGGAGAAAATGGCCTCAGAGTGAAGGCAGGCGCTGCCTCTGGTCCCCTCCCAGAAGGGACATGGCCTATGCCTGGAGGTGGCCGAGGGGGACAGCCCGGATGCAGGGGTCCAGTCCCTACCTTCCTTCTCAGGGTTGTGGGGATGCTCCGGGGTCATGGGGCCGCTCCTGGCTCTCAGAGGCAGGTCCGTCCTTAGCCGAGGCCTTGGCTGCTTCAGAGACACACTGGGCACATGCCAAGCAGCCTTAGGGAATGAAGGTGAATGTTTTCTTTTCAGCTGAATAGCCAATAATTTGTTCCTCTTTCTGTCAATATTTAGCAGATTCTTTGGTTCTGCTGTGCTAGATAACACTGAACCAGAATGGAAAATGGGGATAAAAATCACCCCCTTGAATTAAAACACAAGGGCTTCCTCCAGAAAGCAGCCCTTGAGCCCTGTCCTCCAGCCGCCCGCGAGCAACCAGCTTTGCAGACAGGCTGTGTAGCCGTTGGGGCCTGACTCATGTTCCCAGATTATATGTGATGAAGCCCTAACCGCAGTCCCTGAGGACAGAACTGTGGTTGCGGACAGGGTCTTTAAAGGGGCGATAAAGGTGAAAGGAGGTCATTGGGTGGGTTCTCATCAACCTGACTGGTGTCCTTGTAAGAAGAGGAAATGAGGACACAGAAACTCAGACAGGAGCACCCAGAGGGGAGGCCGAGTGAGGCCATGGGGGAAGAAGCCCCACGGCCACCCGCCAGCCACGGACAGGCTTCCAGAGAAACCAGCCCAGCCTACAGCCTCAGCTCAGGCCTCCAGCCTCCAAAACTGTGAGGGATGGATTTGTGTTTTGAAGTCAAACAGGCTGTGCTGTTTCCTTACTCCCACTCCAGGAAACTAACAGAGTGACTCACACGTTTGATTTTTCATTTTTGTTCTGCGTGAACAACAGGTAGTGAGTCTGATTCAACCTTACAATCTCTCTTTTTCTAGGAAACTAAGGAGAAAATTTAGGTTTACCTCTGAGTCCTCTTCTCCTACCAAGTATTATATTTTGTGAGAAACCCAGTGAATCAGTCATAATTCTGGGTCCATTCCAAAGTACAAAAGAAAATATTATGATTCATCCACAGTTCTTTAGAAAATAGACATGATGTATACATTCCGGTAAATGAGAGAACGAAACAATTTCTTAGTTCCAAAAACAACTTCTAACATACTGAAGCAAAACATACAGAGAAAGTGTTTTCCGAATCAGTCAAATATTTTCCAGGGTAAACCAACCCATGTTCATAAATTGGCGTGTAAATATGCTTTGCTCAGACTTCTGCAATTGTTTCTAATGAGGATGATTTCACAAGAGGTTTTAACGGACACTCGAGTGATTATTTCAGCTTCAGAACAGATTACAATCAGAACTTGTGCGGCAAGCTCAAACTTCCAGTCAGAATGTTGGGAGTACTGGATCCTGAAATAACTCCCTCTCCACTAAGTGTCAATGGCTGGGTCCCGGGTACCTCTTGATTCAGAAAGCCTAAAAATGACCCAAATGAAATGACTGTTTTCCACATTCCTCTTTTGATGTTTTGTGAATTCATAGAAAGAACCAGATGCTGTAGTCATTTATTGTCGAAATAATTAATGAATGATGAAAGAAGCCTAGGACATTTTTAAAGGTAACTAACAATACGCTAAAAGCTTCTCTTAATGTACATTCACCTGTGAAGGTCAGAGATCAAGGTTTGGGACAGATTGATTTTAAAGGGATTGGGGTGGGGGGCAAGTTTTTGATTGCTTGCTTTTGAACAAGTAAAAAGAAAAACACAGAGTAGCCGATAGCAATTACAACAGAAAGACTTCAGCTGGTCTGAGACACAGGCAAGGGAGGAAGGTCATCTGAGCCAAGGATATGACCTGAACTTCGGATTCTAATTTTTGCCCAGGCAGTTTTTTCAGACTTCTTGTCATGTAATTAAAATAAAGGCCAGGGAGCAAATGAAATGAATGTTCAAACATCTAGGAGCAGAATGTGTCTGTGCTGTTTGATTTCTCAGGCTGAATTCAGGGTATATAAGTGTTTATAAAATTATCCTCAAAACTGTTGCTATATCTATCTGAAATATTGCATAACAAAAACAAAATGAGAAGCAACGTCTTCTCGGCATTTTAAAATTTCCTTGGGTTGTGGATGATGACCAGTGGCCCAGCCCTCCGAGTGTGGAGGGTCCCCGTGGCTGGGCAAGCAGGAGGCCTGCTGGCCAGTGCCCAGGGCCTTAGAAGGGCTGAGCAGGGCTGCGTCCTTTGGGACTGGCCAGACCCTGCAGTGCCCACGACTTCTCCTCTGTTTATGCCGTCATGTAGAAATGCACTTGGGCACTTTCAGGATAGGGAATCTAAAAACTTTTTTTGATAATTGGGAATCTCCAATGCTTCAGGAAGCTCTTGTGAGATTTCAGAGGTTCAAAAGAGGGCATCCTTTGATGCTGAGATGGGAAAAGCTGTCAGGAAGTGCCCATTGTCAGATTAAGGCAGGTTAAGGCAGACCATTCTGTTTAGAATGTTGGAAACAAAAGCATGTTAAGACTGGAAACCTTTACTCACAGACGTAGAGAATAGACTGTGGTTGCCACAGAGGAGGGCTGGGGGGGATGGAGTGGGAGGGTGGGGTTAGCAGATGTAAATATTTATACGTAGGAAGGATAAACAACAAGGTCCTATGGTAGAGCATAGGGACCTATATTCAACATCCTGTGATAAACCATAAAGGAAAAGCATACATTAAAAGAAAACACAAAACAACAAAAAAAGATTGCAAAGTTTTACAGAGGTGATTAAATTAAAATAAGTCATGTAGGTGATTAAAGTAAGTCAGTTCAATTCAGTCGCTCAGTCGTGTCTGACTCTTTGTGACCCCCTCATTCGCAGCACGCCAGGCCTCCCTGTCCATCACCAACTCCCGGAGTTCACTCAGACTCACGTCCATCGAGTCAGTGATGCCATCCAGCTATCTCATCCTCGGTCGTCCCCTTTTCCTCCTGCCCCCAGTCCCTCCCAGCATCAGAGTCTTTTCCAGTGAGTCAACTCTTCACATGAGGTGGCCAAAGTATTGGAATTTCAGCTTTAGCATCAGTCTTTCCAAAGAACACCTAGGACTGATCTCCTTTAGAATGGACTGGTTGGATCTCCCTGTAGTCCAAGGGACTCTCAAGAGTCTTCTCCAACACCACAGTTCAAAAGCATCAATTCTTTGGTGCTCAGCCTTCTTCACAGTCCAACTCTCACATCCATACATGACTACTGGAAAAACCATAGCCTTGACTAGACAGACCTTTGTTGGCAAAGCAATGTCTCTGCTTTTGAATATGCTGTCTAGGTTAAAGTAAGTCAAGAGCTGATTAAATCAAAGTAAGCCCTAATCCAACCTAGTAAGAAGAAGAAGAGACCCTTGGGGTGCACCTGCACAGAGAAAAGGCCTCGCAAGGACACGGTGAACAACAGGCTGTCTGCAAGCCCAGAGGGGCCTCAGCGGAAACAAAGTATGTCAGCCGCTTCAGTCATGTCTGACTCTTTGTGACCCCATGGACTGTAGTCCGCCAGGTTCCTCTCTCCATGGGAGTCTCCAAGCAAGAATACTGGTGTGGGTTGCCATGCCCTCCTCCAGGGCATCTTCCCAACCCAGGGATCGAACCCAGATCTCCTGTGTTGCAGGCAGATTCTTTACCATCTGCAAGCCAAGTGGAGGGGTCTCAGTGGAACCAAATCTGCCCACATTTGAACTTAGGTTTCAACCCCCAAAACTGTGGGAAAATGCATTTGTGTTGTTTTGGCTGCCGAATTTGTGGTATTTTGTTATAGCATCTCTAGCTGACTAATACAATAACTGTGATAATTATCTTTTATCATCGATATTTTTCTCCAAAAAGTCTGAGCCAACACTATCCTATCCCTTCCTATTACCACGAAAAAAGACCCAAAACAACATAAGAGAAATCCTGGCAATTTTTTCCCCCAGGTGGAAGTTATGAGAGGGACAGCTCCTCTTTCAGATGATCTTCTTTGTCCTTTTGGGTGAACCTCCAAAAGAACCAACACCTGCTAACTCACTTCTCTGCAAACTGGATGGTATTCCAGGCTTTTGGAGGGTTTATAAACCACCCTCTTGCCTGAGTGCAAACACAGCTCCTGCAGGTTGAGAAGCAGGAGTGTGAGCTACTTGAAAAGCTTCAACCTCCTTCATCTTTCTTTTTTTAAAATACTAATATATTAATATTTGATATATTTGTATTTACTTCAAGCTTTTTATTTTGCATTGGGGTATAGCTGATTGACAATGTCGTGGTAGTTTCAGGTGATCAGCAAAGGGACTCAGCCATACATATACGTGTATCCGTTGTTATGTACCAACCTGGATGGGAGGGGGCTTTGGGGGAGAATGGATACATATTTATGTCTTTCTTTATAAATCATTCTCTTTTCAAAGATTTTGTCTAGTATGAAGTGTGCCCTTTGCCCTGTGGGACAGCTCCTGAATCATTCAAACTGCTGGTAAATGTTATTTTTTATTCTGTTCAGTTCTAGAAAATAAAGTGTTGCCTTCTGGTTTCATTCTGCCAGATTTCATCCTTTCATTCTGCCCTCTGGTTTCAGAGGGGCCTCTTGAGAGACGGAGCAGGGCTGGGGTTCTGCCAGGAGGCTTTTTTTTTTAAATTATGTATTTATTTAGTTTTGGCTGTGCTGGGTCTTTGTTGCTACGCCGGCTCTTCTCTAGTCGTGGCGAGCAGGAGCTACTCTTCGCTGAGGTGTGAGGGCTTCTCATCACGGTGGCTTCTCTTACTGTTCCTGGAGCACGGGCTCTAGGGCGCTCGGGCTTCAGCTGTTGTAGGAAGTGGGCGCAAGCAGAGGTTCCTAAGCTCTATAGCACAGACTCGGTAGTTGTGGCACACGGGCTTAGTTGTTCCACGGCATGTGGGATCTTCCTGGATCAGGGATGGAACCCGTGTCTCCTGCGCTGGCAGGCAGATTCTTTACCACTGAGCCACCAGGGAAGACCCAGCCAGAAGGCTTTACAATATTATTTTGGCTGTGCTGTGGGGCCCATGGGATCTCAGTTCCCCAACCAGGGATGGAACCTGTGCCTTCTGCATTGGAAGTGCAGAGTCTTAACCACTAGACCACTGGGGAAGTCCCTTGTTACAAGCCTTCATCCTGTCTGAGGCAGACCTAGACAGTCCTCAAGCTGGGTCTCTGCATCCCTTGCAGTGATCTGGTGTGAGTGGTGTGAGCATCGTCAGATCCCGCTCCTACTGTGGGACAGAAGGTCAAGAAATGTGTGAACTGGAAACACGCTTCTGAGCAGTGTGTTGGGCTCCATCAGCGCGATGGGCTCCTCCATGACTTATATCTCATAAATGGAATTAACAGTCCAAGTTTGGTCTCGATGCTGAGCAGCACTATTGTGCCATGTGCTCCAGCACCATAGTTTTGGGAATTTCTGTGTGGTGTGCTGAAAAATTGTTTTAAAGGGAACAGTTAATGGTGAAGTCTCCTGAGAGCGCCTCTGCACTAAAACAATTCCATATTTATAAATGCCTGGGAGGTGGATGGGCTCCTGAAATTGCATCCCCACCTTCGGAAACATTTTTAAAGGGCTTGTTGAATATTAATGTGGTGTACAATGACTTTTGAGCTCTTGCCAAGAGTGCCAGAGTAATATAGGATACACATGTCCCAGGGTGCATGAAAATTGTTTTAATTTACAAAACCCAACCCAAGCTGCTGTTGGTAGATTTGAACCTGAGGGCAGATTCTGCAAAAGGGGTAGAACGTTTGCAAAAGTCTGTAAAGAAGAATTAGAATGCAGCCCGGGACTGAGAGCATGTTGAAGCACGTGAGAGCACAAGTGCAGGGAGAGATAGCATATGATATTCAGAAGCACAAGATGCTTCAGGACCTGCAGTTTTTGCAGGTGAGTCACAGGTGGCTGTAAGGAGAAGGGAGGCAGGGAGCCCAGAGCACCCTGCCCAAGGAATCCTCATATCTTCACCTTTTCTCCTGGTCCTGTGCTACTCGACTTTTCTCTTCTGATTTTTCTATCATTTTATTTTATTTGTTTATTTATTTTTAGTTCCCATTGCTTCTTTTTCTGCTATTTTGTTAAGTTGAACAATCAGCTTTCTTTGTCTCCACCTCCTTGGGGACCTTACCTTTCCCCTAAAACACATTTCCCCTAAACTAGTGACTTAGCAGTAAAGAATCCACCCGCCAACTCAGGAGACTTGGGTTCAATCCTTGGGTTGGGAAGATCCCCCAGAGAAGGAAATAGCAACTCACTCCGGTATTCTTGCCTAGAGAATCCCATGGACAGAGGAGCCTGGTGGGCTACAGTCCATGGGGAGGCAAAGAGTCGGACATCTTAGTGATTAAACAACAAGAGCCACCTACTGTAAGATATATTAAGTACCTTTCCTCATGTTTTATCAAATAGCTTTTTTCCTTATCTCTACATCATGTCAGCATCCTCTCGTGTAAAATGGGATGCTTTTGTATTAAGATCAAGTACAAAAAATGTAGATTATTATTAGATTGAAAGAAAATGACATAATGTTTAAAATATAAGTAAGCTAAGCTTGAATTGAAAACTCTCACCTGGAGCACAGGCATCTTTGTTAATTATCTATTGGGTTATGCAGACAGGGCCCACTCCAGTGTTCTTGCTTGGAGAATCCCAGGGACGGGGGAGCCTGGTGGGCTGCCGTCTATGGGGTCGCACAGAGTCGGACACGACTGAAGTGACTTAGCAGCAGTAGTAGTATGCAGACAGTGTTTGCACAGGGACAACAGAACGTCAGTTTTCTCTGAAGTCCTGCCACGTATTGGCTAATTCATGCAATAAAAATTTATTCTGACATTAATTAAAAAGCAACCATCACAAAATGTCTTTCTATTCATGGAATGGAAAATAGTGCATTCTTTGTAGAAATAGGCAAAATTTCAAAAGCTGTCCCTACAACAAATAGATGAATATAAATGTTAGTGTTGGTGCTCGTGGTTTAGTCCCTACAATAAGAATTTATTCTGACATTAATTAAAAAGCAACCATCACAAAATGTCTTTCTATTCATGGAATGGAAAATAGTGCATTCTTTGTAGAAATAGGCAAAATTTCAAAAGCTGTCCCTACAACAAATAGATGAATATAAATGTTAGTGTTGGTGCTCGTGGTTTAGTCCCTAAGTCATGTCAGACTCTTGCGACCCCATGGACTGTAGCCCGCCAGGCTCCTCTGTCTATGGGATTCTCCAGGCAAGAATACTGGAATAGGTAGCCATTTCCTTCTCCAGGGGAATTTTCCTGACTCAGGGATTGATCTGGGATCTCCTGTATTACAAGCAGATTCTCTATCGAGTGAACCACTAGAAAAGTCCCTTAGTGCCAATAATCAAGAACAATTACTTTTAATTAGAAATATTTTGTTCTCATAGAAGTTCTGACAGAACTAAAGAAAAGTTGAATAAGATTGTAATAAGTATCAGAACATTGCATCTGATGAACAAAAAAATGTAATCTATAATGATACAGGGATTGTTATTATTTTACAGGAAAAGGAAGTAGACTGCAGGGAAGTTACCTCCAAAATCACACAGAGCATCATCAGTGAAACCAGGATTTCTCTCCATTCTTCTCACTTCCAAAGGTCGTGCTCATGCAAACAGGGAAAACTATGGTTCCAGGCCCTGCATTCTCAGCAGTAGTCAAAATAGTCACTTTAACATTTAGATAGGTCGACTCGATGGACGTGAGTCTGAGTGAACTCCAGGAGATGGTGATGGACAGGGAGGCCTGGCGTGCTAGGATTCATGGGGTCACAAAGACTCGGACATGACTGAGTGACTGAACTGAACTGAACTGAATTGAAGAACCTCTTGATGAGGGTGAAAAAGTAGAGTGAAAAAGCTGGTTTGAAACTCAACATTCAAAAAACTAAGACCATGGCATCTGGTCCCATCACTTCATAGCAAATAGATGGGGAATAAGTGGACACAGTGACAGATTTTACTTTCTTCGGCTCCAAAATCACTGTGAATGATGACTGCAGTCTTGAAATTAAAAGACACAGCAATCCAGGGCAGCGATGTCAGCAGCACCCCGGGCTCCCACCTAGAGCTGCAGGCTCCTGAAGGTGCTTTCAGAAGGAGAGGCTGTGCATTGCCTTCTATATGTCCCTGTCCTGTGTGTAGCAGACACAAGATGTTGTTCAGCTGCTAAGTCAAGTCTGGGTCTTTGTGACCACATGGGCTGCAGCATGCCAGGCTTCCCTGTCCTTCTCAATGAATGTCCACTGAGTCGGTGATGCCACCAACCATCGTATCCTCTGTCGCCCCCGCCCCCGCCCTCAGTCCTTCCCAGCATCAGGTTATTTTCTGATGAATCGGCTCTTCACATCAGGTGGCTAAAGTATTGGAGATTCAGCTTCAGCATCAGTCCTTTCAGTGAAAATTCACAGTTGATTTCCTTTAAGACTGACTGGTTTAATCTCCTTCCACAAGATATTATGCAGTTAACCCATGAAAAACAAGCATTAATAACTTAGTTGTTTTTCTTTTTTTTCCAGTTGCCATGGGAGAAGCCCATGAACAGTATGAAAAAGCAAAAAGATATGACACTGAAAGATGAACTCCCTAGGTCAGTAAGTGCCCAATATGCTACTGGAGAAAAGTGGAGAAATAACTCCAGAAAAATGAAGAGACAGAGCCAAAGTGAAAACGATGCCCAGATGTGGATGTGACTGGTGTTGGAAGTAAAGTACAAAGCTGAACAATATTGCAAAGAACCTGGTATGTTGGGTCCATGAATCAACGTAAATTGGAAGTAGTCAAACAGGAGATGGTAAGAGTGAACATCAACATTTTAGAAATTAGTGAACTGAAATGGAGCAGAATGGGTGAATTTAATTCAGATGACCATTATCTCTACTACTGTGGGCAAGAATCCCTTAGGAAAAATGGAGCAGCCCACACAGTCAACAGAAGAGTCCAAAATGCAGTACTTGGGTGCAGTTTCAAAAATGACAGAATGATCCTTGCTTGTTTCCAAGGCAAACCATTCAATACCAAAGTGATCCAAGTCTATGCCCCAACCACTAATGCCAAAGAAGCTGAAGTTGAACAGTTCTATGATGACCTACAAGACCTTCTAGAACTAACACACACACACACAAAAAAAATGCCCTTTTCATCATAGGGGACTGGAATGCAAAAGTAGGAAGTCAAGAGATATCTGGAGTGACTGGCAAGTTTGTCATTGGAGTATAAAATGAAGCAGTGCAAAGGCTAACAGAGTTTTGCCAAGAGAACGCACTGATCATAGCAAACACCCTCTTCTAACAACACAAGAGACGACTCTACACTTGGACAAAAGTAGATGGTCAATTCTGAAATCAGATTGATCATATTCTTTGCAGCCTAAGATGAAGAAGCTCTATACAGCCAGCAAAAAAAAAAAAAAAAAATATTTTGTTCTCATAGAAGTTCTGACAGAACTAAAGAAAAATTGAATAAGATTGTAATAAGTATCAGAACATTGCATCTGATGAACAAAAAAATGTAATCTATAATGATACAGGGATTGTTATTATTTTACAGGAAAAGGAAGTAGACTGCAGGGAAGTTACCTCCAAAATCACACAGAGCATCATCAGTGAAACCAGGATTTCTCTCCATTCTTCTCACTTCCAAAGGTCGTGCTCATGCAAACAGGGAAAACTATGGTTCCAGGCCCTGCATTCTCAGCAGTAGTCAAAATAGTCACTTTAACATTTAGATAGGTCGACTCGATGGACGTGAGTCTGAGTGAACTCCAGGAGATGGTGATGGACAGGGAGGCCTGGCGTGCTAGGATTCATGGGGTCACAAAGACTCGGACATGACTGAGTGACTGAACTGAACTGAACTGAATTGAAGAACCTCTTGATGAGGGTGAAAAAGTAGAGTGAAAAAGCTGGTTTGAAACTCAACATTCAAAAAACTAAGACCATGGCATCTGGTCCCATCACTTCATAGCAAATAGATGGGGAATAAGTGGACACAGTGACAGATTTTACTTTCTTCGGCTCCAAAATCACTGTGAATGATGACTGCAGTCTTGAAATTAAAAGACACAGCAATCCAGGGCAGCGATGTCAGCAGCACCCCGGGCTCCCACCTAGAGCTGCAGGCTCCTGAAGGTGCTTTCAGAAGGAGAGGCTGTGCATTGCCTTCTATATGTCCCTGTCCTGTGTGTAGCAGACACAAGATGTTGTTCAGCTGCTAAGTCAAGTCTGGGTCTTTGTGACCACATGGGCTGCAGCATGCCAGGCTTCCCTGTCCTTCTCAGTGAATGTCCACTGAGTCGGTGATGCCACCAACCATCGTATCCTCTGTTGCCCCCGCCCCCGCCCTCAGTCCTTCCCAGCATCAGGTTATTTTCTGATGAATCGGCTCTTCACATCAGGTGGCTAAAGTATTGGAGATTCAGCTTCAGCATCAGTCCTTTCAGTGAAAATTCACAGTTGATTTCCTTTAAGACTGACTGGTTTAATCTCCTTCCACAAGATATTATGCAGTTAACCCATGAAAAACAAGCATTAATAACTTAGTTGTTTTTCTTTTTTTTCCAGTTGCCATGGGAGAAGCCCATGAACAGTATGAAAAAGCAAAAAGATATGACACTGAAAGATGAACTCCCTAGGTCAGTAAGTGCCCAATATGCTACTGGAGAAAAGTGGAGAAATAACTCCAGAAAAATGAAGAGACAGAGCCAAAGTGAAAACGATGCCCAGATGTGGATGTGACTGGTGTTGGAAGTAAAGTACAAAGCTGAACAATATTGCAAAGAACCTGGTATGTTGGGTCCATGAATCAACGTAAATTGGAAGTAGTCAAACAGGAGATGGTAAGAGTGAACATCAACATTTTAGAAATTAGTGAACTGAAATGGAGCAGAATGGGTGAATTTAATTCAGATGACCATTATCTCTACTACTGTGGGCAAGAATCCCTTAGGAAAAATGGAGCAGCCCACACAGTCAACAGAAGAGTCCAAAATGCAGTACTTGGGTGCAGTTTCAAAAATGACAGAATGATCCTTGCTTGTTTCCAAGGCAAACCATTCAATACCAAAGTGATCCAAGTCTATGCCCCAACCACTAATGCCAAAGAAGCTGAAGTTGAACAGTTCTATGATGACCTACAAGACCTTCTAGAACTAACACACACACACACACACACAAATGCCCTTTTCATCATAGGGGACTGGAATGCAAAAGTAGGAAGTCAAGAGATATCTGGAGTGACTGGCAAGTTTGTCATTGGAGTATAAAATGAAGCAGTGCAAAGGCTAACAGAGTTTTGCCAAGAGAACGCACTGATCATAGCAAACACCCTCTTCTAACAACACAAGAGACGACTCTACACTTGGACAAAAGTAGATGGTCAATTCTGAAATCAGATTGATCATATTCTTTGCAGCCTAAGATGAAGAAGCTCTATACAGCCAGCAAAAAAAAAAAAAAATAAGACTGGGAGCTGAGTGTGACTCAGATCATAAACTTATTGCAAAATTTAGATTTAAATTGAAGAAAATAGGGAAAACCACTAAGCCATTCAGGTAAGACCTAAATAAAATCTCTTATGATTATACACTGGAAGTGACAAATAGATTCAAGGAATAAGATCTGATAGACAGAGTGCCTCAAGAACTACGGAAGAAGGCTCATGACATTGTAGAGGAGGTGGTGATCAAGACTGTCCCCAAGAAAAAGAAATGCAAAAAGGCAAAATGGTTGTCTGAGGGGGTCTTACAAATAGCTGTGAAAAGAAAAGTGAAAGGCAAAGGAGAAAAGGAAAGATATAAGCATTTGAATGCAGAGTTACAGAGAATAGCAAGGAGAGATAAGAAAGGCTTCCTCAGTGATCACTGCAAACAAATAGACGAAAACAATAGAATGGAAAAGACTAGAGATCTCTTCAAGAAAATTAGAGATACCAGGGGAACATTTCATACGAAGATGGGCACAATAAAGAACAGAAATTGTATGGACCTAACAGAAGCAGAAGATATTAAGAAGAGGCAACAGGAATACACAGAAGAATTATACAAAAAAAGATCTTCATGACCCAGATAACCACGATGGTGTGATCACTCTCCATGAGCCAGACACCCTGGAACACGAAGTCAGGTGGGCCTTTGAAAGGCATCACTATGAACAAAGCCAGTGGAGGTGATGGAATTCCAGTGGAGCTATTTCAAATCCTGAAAGATGATGTTGTGAAAGTGCTGCACTCACTATGCCAGCAAATTTGGAAAACTTGGGAGTAGCTACAGGACTGGAAAAGGTCAGTTTTCATTTCAATCCCAAAGAAAGGCAATGCCAAAGAACATTCAAACTATCGCACAATTGCACTCATCTCACATGCTAGTAAAGTAATGCTCAAAATTCTCCAAGCCAGGCTTCAACAATACATGAACCGTGAACTTCCAGATGGTCAAGATGGATTTAGAAAAGGCAGAGGAACCAGAGATCAAATTGCCAACATCCGTTGGGTCATAGGAAAAGCAAGAGAGTTCCAGAAAAACATCTGCTTCTGCTTTATTGACTATCCCAAAGCCTTTGTGTGGGTCACAACAAACTGTGGAGTATTCTTAAAGAGATGGAAATACCAGACCACCCTACCTGCCTCCTGAGAAATCTGTATGCAGGTCAAGAAGCAGCAGTTAGAACTGGACATGGAACAATGGACTGGTTCCAAATCGAGAAAGGAGTATGTCAAGGCAGTATATTGTCACCCTGCTTATTTAACTTACACGCAGAGAATATAATGCAAAATGCCAGGTTGGATGAAGTACAAGCTGAAATCAAGATTGCCGGGAGAAATATCAATCACCTCAGATATGCAGATGACACCACCATTATGGCAGAAAGCAAAGAGGAACTAAAGAGCCTCTTGATGAAAGTGAAAGAGGAGAGTGAAAAAGTTGTGTTAAAACTCAACATTCAAAAAACGAAGATCATGGCATCTGGTCCCATCACTTCATGGCAAAAAGATGGGGAAAGAATGGAAACAGTGGGCTCCAAAACCACTGCAGATGGTGAATGCAGCCATGAAATTAAAAGATGCTTGCTCCTTGGAAGAAAAGCTATGACCAACCTAGACAGCATATTAAAAAGCAGAGACATTACTTTGCCGACAAAGTTTTGTCTAGTCAAAGCTATGGTTTTTCTAGTAGTCATGGATGAGAGAGTTGGACCATAAAGAAAGCTGAGTACTGAATAATTGATGCTTTTGAACTGTTGCATTGGAGAAGACTTTTGAGAGTCCCTTGGACTGCAAAGAGATTCAACCAATCCATCCTAAAGGAAATTAGCCCTGAATATTCATTGGAAGGACTGATGCTGAAGTTGAAACTCCAATACTTTAGCCTGCTAATGTGAAGAACTGACTCACTGGAAAAGACCCTGATGCTGGGCAAGATTGAAGGAAGGAAGAGAAGGGGACAACAGAGGATGCGATGATTGGATGGCATCACCGACTCCATGGACTTGAGTTTGAGCAAACTCCGGGAGATGGTCATGGACGGGTAAGCCTGGTGTGCTGCAGTCCATGGGACCACAAAGAGTCAGACATGACTGAGTGACTGAACTGGACTGACATGGGAAGGTACTGAAGTGTTTCATGTCGGGGTTTGGGAGTAACATGATCTGACTTGTGTTCTATAAAGATCATTTTGGCTCCTGAGAGCTGAATGAAATGAAGAGGTCTAAAATAGAAACTTGTTAGCAATCTAGACAGGAGAAAAAGTAGTAAACTGGGGATTTGTCTGGGTTTGTGGAGGAGTTCCCGGCGCCCCTTGGTTTTTAGGTTTAGCAATCAGGTAGAAGGTGCTGACCGCAACTGAGGTTGTAAATTCTGTTTAAGGGCTTATATGTAAGAACTGTGCTTGCGATGTGTTGAGTTTGAAACATCCGTTAGCTAGTTAACAATAGACATCAGGTATGCGATTGAATTTGATGCTGCAGCTTTGGATTACATCAGAGCTGGAAGCATAAATTTGGGAGTCATCAGCAAAAGGTGGTATTTAATGCCTTTGGATTCTGAATGAAACATAACAGGTGTTTGATAACTATAATTATGTGGTGGGTGAGTGTGATGCCATAACAATATGAGGTGGAGGGTGGGGAGGAGGAGGGCAGTGCTCACAATTATCAACGGTAGAAACAGTCACTTTATGAAACACACACTCTGCACAGCTGAGATGATCGGGCTAATATAAAAGCACAAAATGGAGTAAACAATGTTAGGGTGTTGTGTTTAACTAAAAGGGCGAACCACAATCTCTGATTCTAAAATGACTTATTTCACTCTCTTATGATTTATTGCTAGTGTATAATTTTTTGAATGTTATTCATAAAACAAAATTTCAGAAAACAGGTAAGATGCATTTATCAACATTCAAACCAGGAAAATTCATTTTGATGCTGCTTACCTAAGAAGAATGGTTCAAAATGTGTTGAAGGAAAAAGCTTTAAAATATAAGGGAACCAAAGGATACATAAAATGCTATGGAAAATTAGGCATTTTTAAAATCATTTCGGAGATATTTGAATTCACTTAGGAGAATGAATAAAAAAAAATTCCCAAAGTCTTTGCCATATGAAATTGAATTTTTTTTAACTGTAAAAAATTAGCAGCTTGATAATAACATAAAGGGATGAAACATTTTTTTCTAATGATGCAAAGTGGACTGAAACCATCACAACCACTGCCAGGAAAATTTCTACAAACAGATTGTTCTCCTCTTATTAGATTGGTGTTAATAATTATCCAGGCACCAAATGACAGTTTGGAGAATTGCTGGAAGAAGACTTTCAGACCAATTCTTCCAATTGAGACATTCAGGGACTAAAAAATGTGTGGAATTGAATTAAAACACTGGTAAAGCAATTTGTTTTCTCTTCTCTGTTACAAATAAGCTCATGGAGTCTGCTAGTGATTCTCATAGTTGGTTGGAGGGACTGGGCAGAGGAGGTGACATTCACCAAGACCAAGGTCACCTGGCCCCAGGGCAGTCAGTGTGGATGGCCCCACTCAGCTTCCATCCTAGAGGGAAAAACTTTATTTTGAGGAGACTTCTTACCACAAACCCAACGAACAAAGTAGCATCTGCAAAGAGGTGATTACAGATTGTTGTTCACAGATTTGCAGGTGAGAAAACCCTGACCAAAAGCAAAGGTGTCCTCTTCCAGCTCCTTTATCGTTTAATCCACCCATCACAGCAGCTGGTAAACTGTACATCATGAGTATCACAGAGACCCTTGAAAGGTAGACTGTCTTCCTTTCTCAGGGAAGCATTCCTACGTGATGGGAAACTGAGACTGTTATCTCTTGTCCTGTAAATTAATAACCTCAAGGTTTTTAACATCTTTCCCTGAATTGTTCATTGTGCGTATTGCAAAAGTGAAATTTGAATTTTCTGGATATTTCCTTTTAAATGTTATTAGAGAAGAGGGAGGAATTTGTCTATAAAACATCACCCAAATGTGAATGATTAGTTGTACAATGGCTCTTCATTTCTGCCCCAGGGGAGGGAATATATAGGTTTCCCAGGTGACTCAGTGGTAAAAAATCCACTTGCCAATAAAGGAGACACAGGTTCTTTCTCTGGGTCAGGAAGATCCCCTGGTGGAGGAGAAAGCAACCCACTCCATTATTCTTGCCTGGGAAATCTCATGGACAGAGGAGCCTGGAGACAGGCCACGGGGTCACAGTGACTCAGACACGACTGAGCATGCACGCACTATATAGTTACATGTTTCACCCTCTGTATTTCCCCTCCAAAGGAGGTGAGGCTCAGAACCAGTTTCAACTTTTGAAATAAAAGAAAAGAAGAAATCTCTCTGGCATATGGCTTAAACGAAACGAACAGAAAGCTAGGCTAATGAAAATAATATCTATCAATAAATGTTGAATTACATTTTGGGTACAAGATACACGTGTAATAAAGTCCTGGAGTTCTCTCAGTCTCTTGTTATCATAGAATGTCCATCTTCTTGTTTGTTTTCAGAGAATCAATATATTTAGCTTAGCTTCAAGAGTTGAGACACCATCAATTTTGACCAACGCCAAATGTATCTAGGTATAACATAAAAAAAAAAAAACTTATGGTAGTTGAGTTGAAATATAAATACTACTTTTCTCTGTACAAATAATGTCACAAAACCAAGTTTCTTTCTCATGGTATAAATCAGATGAAATTTACCATTTTAGTTTGTCCACGGGCTTCTCTGATAGCTCAGTTTTTAAAGAATCTGCCTGCAATGTGGGAGACCTGGGTTTGACCTCTGGGGTTGGGAAGATCCTTTGGAGAAGGGAAAGGCTACCTATTCCAGTATTCTGGCCTGGAGAATTCCATGGACAGTATAGTTTATCCATGTTAGTTAGAAAATGCCTACCTTCTAGGCATTTCAACACATATTGCAATTCTTTTCTACTTTGAATTTGAAATTCTAATAAAATCTGTTGTTACTAGAATGACTTCCCTCAGATTATCTTACAAAAGAGGCTGAAAATCTAGAATGAAGATGTTTTTATCTGTTCTTGCATAAATAGCTCTCATGTGGCTCAGCTCCAGAGAGAAAATGCTATTAATGTAGAATTATTAGGTTAAGTGAATTTGCTGGTTCCAAAACAATATTCTTGATGGATACAGAATTTCTTTTGTTTGTTCCAATATGTTATTTAAGGTAAACTCTAACCTTAATTTCATTTTTATATGCCTTCTTCAATATGAACTGTACCTGGACTTGATGACTTCTATTAAGAGAATTATCTTCTATTACTAGTACTGATGTTAAAAAGAAAAGTGCTTTTGATTTGTGGTGTTGGAGAAGACTCTTGAGAGTCCCTTGGACTGCAAGGAGATCAAACCAGTCAATCCTAAAGGAAATCAGTCCTGAATATTCACTGGAAGGACTGATGCTGATGCTGAAGCTGAAACTCCAATACTTTGGCCACCTAATGTGAAGAGCTAACTCATTGGAAAAGACCCTGATGCTGGGAGAGATTGAAGGCAGGAGGAGAAGGGCATGACAGAAGACAAGATGGTTAGATGGCATCTCCGACTCGAGGATGACAGAAGACAAGATGGTTAGAAGGCATCTCCGACTCGAGGGACATGAATTTAAGCAAATTCCGGGAGATGGTGAAAGATAGGGAAGCCTAGGATGCTACTGGAGAAGGCAATGGCACCCCACTCCAGTACTCTTGCCTGGAAAATCCCATGGACAGAGGAGCCTGGTGGGCTACAGTCCATGGGGTCACTAAGAGTCGGACACGACTGAGCAACTTCCCTTTCACTTTTCCCTTTCTTGCACTGGAGAAGGAAATGGCAGCCCACTCCAGTGTTCTTGCCTGGAGAATCCCAGGGACGGGGGAGCCTGGTGGGCTGCCGTCTATGGGGTCACACAGAGTCGGACACGACTGAAGTGACTTAGCAGCAGCAGCAGCAGCAGGATGCTACAGTCCATGGGGTCCTAAAGAGTCAGCGACTGAGCAACTGAATTGAACTGAACTGAGCAAGAGATACAAGAAAAAATAAAGTAGCAGTAAGATGACCGAAGTAGAAACTGTTTCACTGGGAGAATTTTAATAAAAATGTCTTTAGAAGAAGGTCTCCAAGAGATCATCTAATCCAACTTCTTGGTTTTTTTGTTGGAGGAAGACAAAAAGAGATAAAATCATTGGATAAGAAATATCTTGCAGATCAAAGGCTAGAATGTATGCCAAATGAGTTTAATTCAGTGTCTTTTTTACCTTGGCTCATATCAATTTTATTTCTGTACTATGTCTATATCTATCATGTATCTCTCTATCTGTAGATCTGTCTATTGATTTATCTACTGATCTATTTATCTGTTGATCTACCTTCATCACATCTATGCTTATGTAATCATGACTTTCTATGTACATGTGCTTGTATAATCTCATTCTCTAAAAGTATTCAAATTTGGAAGAAAGTTCAAAACAGATTTTCCCACACCATTTCACCTAATGTCTTGAAATAAACTGTGAATTTTAAATAATATGTAAATGATGTTCTAAGGAATTAAACTGAATTATGCCTAATTGGGGATTTAAGTTATACATGACCTGCATTAACTTATTTTATCACTTATATGTAATAATTAATTTTTAATAAATATTTTGTTGCAAATTAACCCAACCCATTAGAGAAATGAGGTTATAGTGGCAAGGCTGGCCAAATAAGCTTCAGTTCAGTTTAGTTGCTCAGTTGTGTCTGACTCTTTGAGACCCCATGGACTGCAGTACATCAGGCTGCTGTGCCCATGACCATCTCCTGGAGTTTGCTCAAACTCATGTCCATTGAGTCGGTGATGCCATCCAACCATCACATCCTCTGTTGTCCCCTTCTCCTCCTTCCTTCAATCTTACCCAGCATCAGGGTCTTCTCAAATGAGTCAGTTCTTCCCATCAGGTGGCCAAAGTATTGGAGCTTCAGCTTCAACATCAGTCCTTCCAATGAGTATTCAGGGTTGACTTCCTTTAAGATTGACTGGTTTGATCTCCTTGCAGTCCAAGGGACTCTCAAGAGTCTTCTCCAACACCACAGTTCAAAAGCATCAATTCTTCAGTGCTCAGCTCTCTTTATGGTCCAGTTCTCACATCCATACATGACTACTGGAAAAACCATAGCTTTGACTAGACAGAACTTTGTTGGCAAAGTAATGTCTCTGCTTTTTAATATGCTAAGTTGGTCATAACTTTATTCCCAAGGAGGAAGCGTCTTTTAATTTCAAGCCTGCAGTCACCATCTGCAGTGATTTTGGAGCCCAAGAAAATAAAGTCTGTCGCTGTTTCCATTGTTTCCCCATCTATTTGCCATGAAGTGATGGGACTGGATGCCATGATCTTCATTTTTTGAATGTTGAGTTTTAACACAACTTTTTCACTCTCCTCTTTCACTTTCATCAAGAGGCTCTTTAGTTCCTCTTTGTTTTCTGCCATAATGGTGGTGTCATCTGCATATCTGTCATCTGTCATCTGTCATCTGTCATCTGTCATCTGCATATCTCCTCCTAATCTTGATTTCAGCTTGTACTTCATCCAACCTGGCATTTTGCATTATATTCTCTGCGTGTAAGTTAAATAAGCAGGGTGACAATATACCGCCTTGACATACGCCTTTCTCGATTTGGAACCAATCCATTGTTCCATGTCCAGTTCTAACTGTTGCTTCTTGACCTGCATACAGATTTCTCAGGAGGCAAGTCAGGTGGTCTGGTATTTCCATCTCTTTAAGAATTTTCCACAGTTTGTTGTGACCCACACAAAGGCTTTGGGATAGTCAATAAAGCAGAAGCAGATGTTTTTCTGGAACTCTCTTGCTTTTCCTATGATCCAACGGATGTTGGCAATTTGATCTCTGGTTCCTCTGCCTTTTCTAAATCCATCTTGACCATCTGGAAGTTCACGGTTCATGTATTGTTGAAGCCTGGCTTTAAGAATTTTGAGCATTGCTAGCATGTGAGATGAGTGCGATTGTGCGATAGTTTGAATGTTCTTTGGCATTGCCTTTCTTTGGGATTGAAATGAAAACTGACATTTTCCAGTCCTGTAGCTACTCCCAAGTTTTCCAAATTTGCTGGCATAGTGAGTACAGCACTTTCATGGCATCATCTTTTAGGATTTTGAAATAGTTCGACTGGAATTCCATCACTTCCACTAGACTTGTTTGTAGTGGTGATTCCTAAGGCCCACTTGATTTCACATTCCAGGATGTCTGTGGCTCAGATCATGAACTCCTTATTGCAAAATTCAGACTTAAGTTGAAGAAAGTAGGGAAAACCACTAGACCATTCAGATATGACCTAACTCAAATTCCTTATGATTATACACTGGAAGTGACAAATAGATTCAAGGGATTAGATCTGATAGACAAAGTACCTGAAGAACTATGGATGGAGGTTTGTGACATTGTACAGGCACAGTGATCAAGACCATCCCCATGAAAAGGAAATGCAAAAAGCCCAAATAAGCTACCTGAGAGGAAATGCCTCAGAAAAAAATGCCAGAAAAACTTAAGAATTATAATAAGTTGGTGGTGGTTTAGTTGGTCAGAAGTATCTGACTCTTTGTGACCCCATGGACTATAGCCCACCAGCCTCCTCTGTCCATGAAATTCTGAAGGCAAAAATACTGGAGTGGTTTGCCATTTTCTTCTCCAGAGGATCTTCCCGACCCAGGGACTGCAAGCAGATTCTTTACCAACTGAGCTACAAGGGAAGCCCCTATAATAAGCTAGTGATAGATGAACAATCTCCATTTGATTTATACATGCATTTCTCACTGGCTCGAGTTTTATAAATATGCTTTTACTTAGATGTTGTAAATGATGAACTTACTTCTCATTTCCTAACAGCAATAAAAGTAATAAAATATTAGTAGTCAATGTGCCAAGCACTATTTACATCATTGTTGTTCAGTCATGTCTGACTCTTTTATGATCCCAGGGACTGTAGCCCGCCAATCTATGGAATTTCCCAGGCAAGAATAGTAGAGTGGCTTGCCATTTCTTACTCCAGGAGCACTGTTTTACTTATACAATCAATTAAATTAGCAATAAGAGAACCTTTGCTATTTTCTTTTCACTGAGGCCTCTATTCTGACCATCCATCCAGGGACTGTCCCCAGCCAAGGGACCCACTTCTGGTCCTGCGCCCTGACTTGTCAGAACTCTCAACCCTGATGGGGCCCTGAATACCTGTTTCTGCTGCTCCCCATGCCCTCATTGGATTCTGGTGCATCTTTTGTTTTTATGGTCCATCCATTTGCTGATTTAAATGCATTGATGGTTTGTAGAGATCATGTGTCTTTTGGGTGAAAGAGGATAAAGAATCTGATTTAATAGTCTCTCCTGTTTGCTTTGTCTGTCTTGAGCTCAAATCAATCAAGGATTCATTCATACACTTTGGGGAAGAAAATCGCTCTTTGGTTTGAGCAGTGAGTTTTTTAATCCTGTGTTTACCTCTGATCCATGTCTGAAATTCCGTACCAAAGCTAGACGCTTTCTCACAGGTTTCTATATATGTGACTTAGAAAGGCCTTTATCTCTCAGTGGTGAGTATGTAATATTTCCCTTTCTTCTGATGATATTACTAAATTAGATTATAAATCTCTTAAAGGAACTATGCTCTGATTGCACCTATATAAGTCAAATATTTGTAAAAGTTCCAGAAATGAAGGAAATATAACTTTTGGTACTCTCAATGTTCTCAAAAACAGCATTCTTATAGCCCAACAGGCTCCTGTGTCCTTGGAATTCTCTAAGCAAGAATACTGGAGTGGGTAGCCATTTCCTTCTCCAGGGTATCTTCCCAATACAAGGATCAAACCTGGATCTCCTGCTTTGTTGGCAGATTCTTTACCATCTGAGCCACTAGGGACTCCATATTCTTATCAAAATCAACCCAAACAACATTCTCCCTATTTCAATAAGCTGAATGAAATCATAAATTTGATCATCCAGTACATTTTATCCTTGACATCAATGATCTACTTTCTGGCACTAGAGTAGTTTTCATGTTCTGGAATTTTGTGTAAATGAAATCTGTCCTTTTTTTTTTTTTTTTGGTCTGGCTTCTTTCACTCACCATATCGTTTCAAGTATCAGCACCTCACTCCCTTTTATGGCTGAGGAGTGTTCTATTACATGAATAGGCCAAAATTTGTTCATCCACTCACCTGTTGCTGGACTTTTGGGTTGTTTCTGGTTTGGAACACTCATGTACAAAAATTTTCATGGGCATATGCTTTCACTTCTCCTGGGTCAATACCTAGCAGTGAGAAGGCTGGTTCTGAGCAGATTTCAGTGTTTAGCTCTAATGCTCTTCTGTTAGAATGTCTTGAAATTGAACCTTTCTTTTTATGTGGCCAAGGGAGTGATTTTAAGCTGAAATTTTTCACAGAGAGATTTTCCAAAACTCACAGGATGACCTAAACGATACTTTTGACAAGAACAATGAATTTGAAAAAATCTGTATGGCTTCTACAGGTTTTATTCAAAAACAGAGAATCTAGGTTGCCTGAAATATCTGTAAGTTTCAAATAATATTTCCAATTGTGTAAAATTATCCAAATGAGATGCTGTTAACCAGAAATTATACTAGTGATGGTCGTAAACACAAATGAATAGATCAGAAGCTTCACTGATAGAGGAAAGTAATATTATGAGGGTGATTGTGGAGAATGTAAGATACAGAGTTGAAAGAAGATGAAAGAGGTTAAAAAATTATTTCAGAACTGTCATTTAAGCACATTTCTTAAAAAAAATTTTTTTTGGGGGGGATGTTGACCATTTTAAAAGTCTTTATTGAATTTGTTACAGTATTGCTTCTCTCTGATGTTTTGGTTTTTTAGCCACAGGGCGTATGGGATCTTAATTCCCTGACCAGGGATTAAACCTGCACCTCCTACATCCAAGGTGAAGTCTTAACTACTGTACCGTGAGGGAAATCCCTAAGCACATTTCTTTATAGATAGTATCTGTGCCTCCAATCAACTCCTTCCTATGGGCCTATAATCATGTTCAAGACTTTTCCCTGAGAAAAAAGACAGGACAGTTTGCCCCCACCCTCCCCTATGATCCATCCCCCTTCATCTTGCAGAGCCAGCTCTTTCTCAAGTTCCCACTGGACTGCAGGTGGAGGATGGGCCTCCTTTCCATGCTCCTGCTCAGTCATATCCGACTCTTTCCAACCCCATGGACTGTAGTCTGCTAGGCTCCTCTGTCCATAGGATTTCCCAGGCAAAAATATTAGAGTGGATTGCCATTTCCTCCTTCAAGGGATCTTCCCCTTCTGGGGATTGAACCCTCAGCTCCTGCATTACAGGTGGATTCTTTGCCCAGGGAGCCTTGGAGAAGCCCTGGGTTTCCATTTTCAGCAATATCAGCAATTGTCACCAATTGCTCCTCTCAATACTGTTCATCACATGCTTCCTGCTTAGCCATCTGCTACCCTGATTCTGGGGTCCTGCCTTCCGCCTGGTGATTCTCCTGCATCCTCACCTTTCGGCTGGACTTCTCCCTCCTCATAAGCCTCAGGGTCCTCACTGCTCTGTCCTCTCTACACATGCTTGCTCTGACGCTGAGGTGAGGATGTCAACTTCTCTTGAGTGAACAACAGACTCAGGAGCCCCGGGAAGTAGGTGAATTAGGAAAAGGTAGCCCGCCCCCTCCTCCCTGTGGAGACACAGCTGAGCCCAGGGCACGAGGTTCCCAGAATCTGTGCCCTCAGGCATCGCCCCCGAACAGCGTTTTTCCTGCTCCGGGTGTCTCTTTGCTTCTAGCTGGTTTTCACTGTTCAGGAAATGCAGTTTAAAATGCTCCTCTGCACTGCAGGTCTCCTCCTTTAACTCACGGCCCCTTCATTCTGCTCTGATGAAGGAGACTGGTGTCTGTAATTACAAACAAGATTCACCTCCAACTGGCATGTTTTCTGAGAACAGCAGGAAGCACACAAGTACTGATAGTAATGTTTTCTGGATAAAATTACAGGTTTTTTTTTTTTTCATTCAGAGTAGCTTATCAGAATAGCTTTAACTGATATGATTCCCCACTCATCTCTTCAATGATATCATTTTAATAAAAATATATGTGTGTATATATGGTAGGAAAATTATTGGAGAAATACTGGGAGAAGGTGAGAAGGAAGTTGCTACCAGGAAATGATCACTGATGATGTGTTCATTTAAAGATTAACATCTCACAAAATCTCTTCAATATTTCTTTGTATTTCCTAATTTTCAGTGCAATTTTGTCTGTGTTGACTTGCTAATGTATTTGTGTGTCAATGAAGAATAATTTGCAAGAAAAAATACAGCCTAATATTAAATAATAACAAACAGCATTGCTGTTGTTTCCACTAGAGGTCAGACAAAATAAACGTGCCGGAGACTTTGTTCCGGTGTCCTTCATGAAATATAATAAAGCCGAGCTATTTCCAGTGCATATTAAACACATGCTTTGTATTTCTCCTAGCTTTTCCACAGAGCCAGAAGAGAATGCATCTATTACTCTAGATTATGTAGTCAAAATCGTATCCGTTTATTACTCTGACTTTTTAAATGAAATGAATAGTTTATGAATTAGTAACAAAATTGTAAGCATTTACAACATTATATTCCTTACCCGACTGTTGCTAACTCGACTCATAAAGATATATGAAGTTTCATATATATTTTTAAAAGACACACAATGTGAATTAGTGAAAGGGTTTTGCTCAAGATTCTTTTATAATAACTAGCCTCAGTAATGAGCATATTTTATACATTATACTATCTTCTTTATAAGATATGTTAGAAATGGACTCACAAACGCAGAGAACAGACTTGTGGTTGCCTAAGGGAAGGGGAGGAGAGGGCAGGGTGGATTGGGAGAGTGGAGTTAGCAGATGCAAACTGGTATATTTAGGATGAATAAACAACAAGGTCCTCCTGTATAACACAGGGCACTATTTAAATAGTCATTATCTTGTGATAAACCATAACGGAAAAGAATATGAAAAAGAATGTATGTATATGTATAACTGATTCACTTTGCTATACAGCAGAAACTAACACAACATTGTAAATCAACTATATGTCAATAAAATTAAAATACAGATATATTAAACACTGAAGCTCAGTAAAATCTCTACTGAGTACCAAGAGAATCTCCCTCTCCACTGCCCATCCCCGAGTCACCTCCTACCCTTGAGCCTTTACTGTGAAGATGGAATGGACAGGCCTGGGGGCAGGAGGACCTGGCTTTGATTTGCATCAAAGCTGTGACCTCAGGTAAGCTCAGCAAATTCTCTGAGTCATGGCCTGTGTTCACAGTTGGATGGAGCCATAAGGACCAGGGCCAGTAGCTCCAAGGGATTTGGTGGGGGCGTGGGCGGTGACTGGATCATGGATGCAGGAATTCTTACAGTGAGAGGTCCCCAGAAGAGCACAGACCCTCTTAGATCTTAATGGGTTTGGAGAAGGTGCTGGAAAGCCTGTAGATTATGGAGCAGAGACTTGAATTACATCACAACTTCCTCTAATATTCAAACAACACAGAAGCTAGAATTTGAGGATGTTTATAATACTTGTAAATAATGCTGCCTCGAATTATTTTACCTTGTGAAAGACAGTTAAGTAAAATACACCTTACAGGTTAAATACCATTAGCTGCTCATACCTCACTTCCCGAGAGCTGTCCACGTGTTGTGACTGCGCCCTGTGGACCCCACTACCTCTGCATCCCAAGTTTTCCTTTCCCTGCTCTCGTCTACTCTTGTTTATGTACCTGTCCCAGGTGATGCCCCTGTATCACCTTCTGTGCTAGTCAGATCTGACCATCAATATTGGCCCCCCATCCTGGGCTCCATCCTGCACTTCTTGTGTCTCTTTCTTGTCTCCTGCTGGCTCCGGCATACAGGTATCCATCTCCCATCTCCTCTCTGTGATTCTGTTCATCCTTCAAGTCCCAGCTCAACTATAACTGCTTGGAAGTGAAGGGTTGGGGGTGCACTCAAGCCAAAGCACCGACACTCCCTCCCCAGCTTCTGGGAGATGTGTGTCCCCCACTGAAGGGAGCCCCCTGGGCCTGGCCACACCCTCCATGGGCTGCGAGGTCTCAGGACTCCTTGGAGGTTGGTGGTGGGTCCCAAAGGCCCATCCCCCTGGTTTCAGCATGGACCAGCTCTGCAGTGCCAAGCCATCTCAGCAGTGGAAGCACAGCGTCCCAAACTCTGGAACTCCAGGGATGTCCCTACTACCAGTATTTTTAGAAAAAACCTTCAAATATTTTTAGGGACTATTAAAAGGCTTCCCTGGTGGCTCACATGGTGAAGAATCTGCCTGCAATGCAGGAGACCTGGGTTCAGTCCCTGGATCAGGAATATGCCCTGGAGGAGAGTATGGCAACTCACTCCAGTATTCTTGCTTGGAGAATCCCATGGACCCAGGAGCCTGCCAGGCTACAAACCGTGGGGGTTACAAAGAGCTGGACACAACTGAGGGACTGATACACACACACAAAGGACATTATTAAAATGAGAAAAATTTCCAGGTCTACAAAATAGAAGCTGCAGGTGAATTGATTATAAACCAACTAAGCAGAGCTTTTGACCAAATTCAATCAGAGAATAAATTGGAATATCTTCAAATAGAATATTGTGTAGGTTTGACTGGAAGTGTATCATGAGTGCAGAAGAGATGGAAGAAAAACAAATTAAAACGAGTTGTTGAAAGTTGTCATGGTCCGTGAGATCCATGTAAACCCCTCTCCCTTTCAGTGAGGCCCACCCCTGCCCCCCACCGTAGGTCCTGTAAACCAGCCCTTCTCCCAAAGAGTAACAAGTCAGGTGCTGGATGGATCAAGTACAGAAACAGCCTCAGAATCCTGTGGGGACATTCAGGAAGAAGATGCGCGTGATGATAGGAAATGGTTTTGGAACCGAGCGCATCGTGGGAAATGTGTGTAATTCAGCCACAGGAACAGGCTAAAAAAGGCTATTGAAAAGTTGATTCACTCATTGTGTGGGGCCAGATCCAAGTGTAATTGCAGTGGAGAAATTAGCATTCCATTATTGCAGAGCGGTTCTGAAAAACTGTGTCTTGGCCAATTTGTTTCTCAAATCTGTGTAACATTATCGAACGTGAGTCAGGCGGTAATATTTTTCAGGCTCTGCCTACTTAGTGCCAAAACCCCTAGATGAAAAGTTAAAAAAAAAAAAAAAAAAAACTATTCAAACAGATGCAGATGTTTTTAGCTCTATACCAAATATTTCACCTACAGTTTTCACTCTTATGAATAATAATTTTACAGGTTTTGGGTGAAAAAAAACCCCACTGATTTGCCTGTTAAATAGAATTTTTCAGGGTGGAGAGGGGAGGGTGACTATCCTGCCACTGGACTATCTGTGGGCATTTCAGGATTGGAGTCTTTTAGGAACTGGACTTCTTAGCCCCCTCAAATTTAGTCATATCCATAAATGCATATAAACTTCAGACATATGCAGTCCTTTTGGGCTGCTGTCTATGGGGTCGCACAGAGTCGGACACGACTGAAGTGGCTTAGCAGCAGCAGCAGCAGTCCTTTTAAAGAGTGTCCAATAATTTCAAATGTCCATTTTTCAGGAAGAAAAAAGCCTTATCAGAATTATAAAAATCAATAAATTCAAAGTATTTTCAAAATAATGATTTTTAAAATTGTGGTCAGAGGATTGCTATTATTTGAAGAATTCTTGTACCCAATTCTGCCCTGGATAAATGAGTCACAGGTGATGTTCCTACATCAAGTGCGCTCAGAGGTAGAAAATGAGAGCTATCTACCTCAACATCCATTCTCTTCTTTTCACTGAGTGACAGAACTCAAATTCCAACTTTTGGCTACATACGTGTGTGTGCTCAGTCATTTTTGACTCTTTGTGACCCCATGGACTACAGCTTCTGTCCATGGGATTCTCCAGGCAAGAATACTGGAGTGGGTAGCCATTCCTTTCTCCAGGGGATCTTCCTGACCCAGGGATCAAACCTGCCTCTCCTGCATTACTGGTGTTTTCTTTACTGCTGAGCCACCAGGGAAGTCCCTTGGCTACATATGTCATTATACAATATAAAAAACTTCCTCTAGCATTAGTTAAGTCCATGTGACTAATTCTGGTCAATGAAAGTAAAGTACAAGTATTATACGTGGTGTGTGGGATGGACAGTTAAAGGGATATGCTAAGATTTGTGGCTCAGTTTTTGCTATTTTGTCATTCTTTTCATTCTTCTGTTAGTCTAGAATGCAGGTGAGATGGCTGGAGTGCTAGCAGCCATCCTGGCTCATGTAATGACCCTGAGGATGCCACCTAATGATAGGATGATAGCTCAGAAAGATTGATGAAACTAGAGCCACACTGAATTGTCTGCCGTCCACCTTCTTGAAAAAAGAGAGAAAGCAAGACAGAAAAACCCTTTCTATCATTTGTACTGGGATTCCCAGGTGGCTCAGTGGTAAAGAACCCACCTGCCAATGCAGGAAACACAGCAGACGGGGGTTCAATCCGCAGGTCAGAAAGATCGCCAGAGGAGGAAATGGCAGCCCACTCCAGTATTCTTGCCTGGAGACTCCCATGGACAGAGGAGCCTGGTGGGCTACAGTCCATGGGGTCGCAAAGAGTCAGACGTGGCTGAGCACACATGCACCATCACTGGTACTAGGGTTTTACTGTCATGTTCAGATGATCCAGATCTAACACAGTGACTCTTTATATGGCATCTGGTCCCATCACTTCATGGGAAACAGATGGGGAAACAGTGGAAACAGTGTCAGACTTTATTTTGGGGGGCTCCAAAATCACTGCAGATGGTGATTGCAGCCATGAAATTAAAAGACGCTTACTCCTTGGAAGGAAAGTTATGACCAACCTAGATAGCATATTCAAAAGCAGAGACATTAGTTTGCCAACAAAAGTCCATCTAGTCAAGGCTATGGTTTTTCCAGTGGTCGTGTACAGATGTGAGAGTTGGACTGTGAAGAAGGCTGAGTGCTGAAGAATTGATGCTTTTGAACTGTGGTGTTGGAGAAGACTCTTGAGAGTCCCTTGAACTGCAAGCAGATCCAACCAGTCCATTCTGAAGGATATCAGCAGACTGCGCCCTGTGGACCCCACTACCTCTGCATCCCAAGTTTTCCTTTCCCTGCTCTCGTCTACTCTTGTTTATGTACCTGTCCCAGGTGATGCCCCTGTATCACCTTCTGTGCTAGTCAGATCTGACCATCAATATTGGCCCCCCATCCTGGGCTCCATCCTGCACTTCTTGTGTCTCTTTCTTGTCTCCTGCTGGCTCCGGCATACAGGTATCCATCTCCCATCTCCTCTCTGTGATTCTGTTCATCCTTCAAGTCCCAGCTCAACTATAACTGCTTGGAAGTGAAGGGTTGGGGGTGCACTCAAGCCAAAGCACCGACACTCCCTCCCCAGCTTCTGGGAGATGTGTGTCCCCCACTGAAGGGAGCCCCCTGGGCCTGGCCACACCCTCCATGGGCTGCGAGGTCTCAGGACTCCTTGGAGGTTGGTGGTGGGTCCCAAAGGCCCATCCCCCTGGTTTCAGCATGGACCAGCTCTGCAGTGCCAAGCCATCTCAGCAGTGGAAGCACAGCGTCCCAAACTCTGGAACTCCAGGGATGTCCCTACTACCAGTATTTTTAGAAAAAACCTTCAAATATTTTTAGGGACTATTAAAAGGCTTCCCTGGTGGCTCACATGGTGAAGAATCTGCCTGCAATGCAGGAGACCTGGGTTCAGTCCCTGGATCAGGAATATGCCCTGGAGGAGAGTATGGCAACTCACTCCAGTATTCTTGCTTGGAGAATCCCATGGACCCAGGAGCCTGCCAGGCTACAAACCGTGGGGGTTACAAAGAGCTGGACACAACTGAGGGACTGATACACACACACAAAGGACATTATTAAAATGAGAAAAATTTCCAGGTCTACAAAATAGAAGCTGCAGGTGAATTGATTATAAACCAACTAAGCAGAGCTTTTGACCAAATTCAATCAGAGAATAAATTGGAATATCTTCAAATAGAATATTGTGTAGGTTTGACTGGAAGTGTATCATGAGTGCAGAAGAGATGGAAGAAAAACAAATTAAAACGAGTTGTTGAAAGTTGTCATGGTCCGTGAGATCCATGTAAACCCCTCTCCCTTTCAGTGAGGCCCACCCCTGCCCCCCACCGTAGGTCCTGTAAACCAGCCCTTCTCCCAAAGAGTAACAAGTCAGGTGCTGGATGGATCAAGTACAGAAACAGCCTCAGAATCCTGTGGGGACATTCAGGAAGAAGATGCGCGTGATGATAGGAAATGGTTTTGGAACCGAGCGCATCGTGGGAAATGTGTGTAATTCAGCCACAGGAACAGGCTAAAAAAGGCTATTGAAAAGTTGATTCACTCATTGTGTGGGGCCAGATCCAAGTGTAATTGCAGTGGAGAAATTAGCATTCCATTATTGCAGAGCGGTTCTGAAAAACTGTGTCTTGGCCAATTTGTTTCTCAAATCTGTGTAACATTATCGAACGTGAGTCAGGCGGTAATATTTTTCAGGCTCTGCCTACTTAGTGCCAAAACCCCTAGATGAAAAGTTAAAAAAAAAAAAAAAAAAAACTATTCAAACAGATGCAGATGTTTTTAGCTCTATACCAAATATTTCACCTACAGTTTTCACTCTTATGAATAATAATTTTACAGGTTTTGGGTGAAAAAAAACCCCACTGATTTGCCTGTTAAATAGAATTTTTCAGGGTGGAGAGGGGAGGGTGACTATCCTGCCACTGGACTATCTGTGGGCATTTCAGGATTGGAGTCTTTTAGGAACTGGACTTCTTAGCCCCCTCAAATTTAGTCATATCCATAAATGCATATAAACTTCAGACATATGCAGTCCTTTTGGGCTGCTGTCTATGGGGTCGCACAGAGTCGGACACGACTGAAGTGGCTTAGCAGCAGCAGCAGCAGTCCTTTTAAAGAGTGTCCAATAATTTCAAATGTCCATTTTTCAGGAAGAAAAAAGCCTTATCAGAATTATAAAAATCAATAAATTCAAAGTATTTTCAAAATAATGATTTTTAAAATTGTGGTCAGAGGATTGCTATTATTTGAAGAATTCTTGTACCCAATTCTGCCCTGGATAAATGAGTCACAGGTGATGTTCCTACATCAAGTGCGCTCAGAGGTAGAAAATGAGAGCTATCTACCTCAACATCCATTCTCTTCTTTTCACTGAGTGACAGAACTCAAATTCCAACTTTTGGCTACATACGTGTGTGTGCTCAGTCATTTTTGACTCTTTGTGACCCCATGGACTACAGCTTCTGTCCATGGGATTCTCCAGGCAAGAATACTGGAGTGGGTAGCCATTCCTTTCTCCAGGGGATCTTCCTGACCCAGGGATCAAACCTGCCTCTCCTGCATTACTGGTGTTTTCTTTACTGCTGAGCCACCAGGGAAGTCCCTTGGCTACATATGTCATTATACAATATAAAAAACTTCCTCTAGCATTAGTTAAGTCCATGTGACTAATTCTGGTCAATGAAAGTAAAGTACAAGTATTATACGTGGTGTGTGGGATGGACAGTTAAAGGGATATGCTAAGATTTGTGGCTCAGTTTTTGCTATTTTGTCATTCTTTTCATTCTTCTGTTAGTCTAGAATGCAGGTGAGATGGCTGGAGTGCTAGCAGCCATCCTGGCTCATGTAATGACCCTGAGGATGCCACCTAATGATAGGATGATAGCTCAGAAAGATTGATGAAACTAGAGCCACACTGAATTGTCTGCCGTCCACCTTCTTGAAAAAAGAGAGAAAGCAAGACAGAAAAACCCTTTCTATCATTTGTACTGGGATTCCCAGGTGGCTCAGTGGTAAAGAACCCACCTGCCAATGCAGGAAACACAGCAGACGGGGGTTCAATCCGCAGGTCAGAAAGATCGCCAGAGGAGGAAATGGCAGCCCACTCCAGTATTCTTGCCTGGAGACTCCCATGGACAGAGGAGCCTGGTGGGCTACAGTCCATGGGGTCGCAAAGAGTCAGACGTGGCTGAGCACACATGCACCATCACTGGTACTAGGGTTTTACTGTCATGTTCAGATGATCCAGATCTAACACAGTGACTCTTTATATGGCATCTGGTCCCATCACTTCATGGGAAACAGATGGGGAAACAGTGGAAACAGTGTCAGACTTTATTTTGGGGGGCTCCAAAATCACTGCAGATGGTGATTGCAGCCATGAAATTAAAAGACGCTTACTCCTTGGAAGGAAAGTTATGACCAACCTAGATAGCATATTCAAAAGCAGAGACATTAGTTTGCCAACAAAAGTCCATCTAGTCAAGGCTATGGTTTTTCCAGTGGTCGTGTACAGATGTGAGAGTTGGACTGTGAAGAAGGCTGAGTGCTGAAGAATTGATGCTTTTGAACTGTGGTGTTGGAGAAGACTCTTGAGAGTCCCTTGAACTGCAAGCAGATCCAACCAGTCCATTCTGAAGGATATCAGCCCTGGGATTTCTTTGGAAGGACTGATGCTAAAGCTGAAACTCCAGAAATTTGGCCACCTCATGCAAAGAATTGACTCATTGGAAAAGACTCTGATGCTGGGAGGAATTGGGGGCAGGAGGAGAAGGGGTCAACAGAGGATGAGATGGCTGGATGACATCACCGACTCGATGGAAATGAGTTTGGGTGAACTCCGGGAGTTGGTGATAGACAGGGAAGCCTGGAGTGCTGCAATTCATGGGGTCGCAAAGAGTCGGACACAACTGAGCGACTGAACTGAACTGAACTGAACATAATTATAAGCCATTAAGATAACAGTGATTATTTTGTGGCTCTGGCAAAAAGCTCTAGATATTTGGATTGAACATGGGCCTAGAAATAATGGTGAGATTTTTCATTTCTTACTAGTTTCAGTGCTTCAAAGGTATCACAGTGACAAACACCTGACACTCAGACACGGAGGCTTCAGCATTAACTTGGACAGAATCTGGGAAGCTGGGAATAAGTACCTAACCCATTCCTTGGGTGTGCATGTCTCTGAAAGCCCTTTGGAATGCATTTGATCTTCATTTTACTCTCTGAAATGTTTCCTTGAACTTGGTCTCCTCCCAGTTTCCTGCACGGTCGCCTTTGCTCAGAACCTCACCATCTGCTCAGCTTTGCAAGAGCCCTGGCATCTTCCCACGCCCGTCCCCACCATGTACTTCACCCCCCATCCAGATCTGAGATTTTTCTCAATCATGGATCAGGTTCAGCGTAATGAGGTGGGAGAACCACGGTGTTCAGAGTCAGACAGACCTGAGTGTAAATTCTAACCGTTCTACTCTCCAGCTGGGTGATCGTGGACAAGGTATTTAACTTTGGGAAACCTTTGGTAAAATAAAAACACAGTGGCCTGCCTCATGGAGGGACATGTCCTGAAGTCACACAGGTCCAGCATTTGGCGGCTCTGGTTTCATTAGGCGTCCCTCCCACAGGTTCTGCCCCAGCCCTCTGCTCATCAGTTTCACTGTACTCAGGGCTCTCGTGTACCAAGGGCGAGGGAGCTTTGTGCTTTCTAATCCGCCCATTTCACAGTGTTCAGGTTGAAGCCATTGTCACCGGTGTTCCTGCTGTGTTCTGAGAACGTGCCATGTCCCCACACCCAGGAACTCTCGCTGACTCTGGCCACCTGGTCCCCACACCTTCCCTGAAGCCGATTCTAGCAGCTCCAGGGCCTGAGGGCTCCCTTAGTCCACAGGGAAGTCTAAATTTACCCTGCAGAGCAGACCCCACCCTCCACTTTTGTCATATGAATCACCACGGCCTTCCTACTGCAGTGTCTCTGTGCACATGGCTTTACTAATCCACACACTGCCATCCAGAAGATGAAGCTGCAAATAACTACATTGTTGGTTTCAGGAGCTTCCCCCAAATCCATTTATATGGACATTGAATCGTTCAACTTCAGTTTCCGTTTACTCTCCCTCCACAGCCCTCCCCTCCTAACTTGGGGCCACTGTAAGCAATTATACCCCACACCTTACCCAATCAGGCCCTTGCTCAGAAAGAGTTACCTCAAACAAGAAGAGCCACTTTCACCTTCCCTTCAGGATCAGAGGTCCTCCTGCAGTGGAAACAATTAACTCAGGTTTGAAATGCAAATAAAACCACCAAGAGCTATCATCTCACACTGGTTAGAATGGCCATCATCAAAAAAATCTGCAAACAATAAATGCTGGAGAGGGTGTAGAGAAAAGGGAACCCTCCTGCACTGTTGGTGGGAATGTAAATTGATACAGCTGTTAAGGAGAAAAGTGTGGAGATTTCTTTTAAAAACTAGCAATAGAACTGTTAGGGGGAGCACACTGATTGAAACCGCCCACCCTGGCCAGACACCATAGTAACTATTTGCATGAGTTGTTTTATGACAGGAGATCCTGATAAGGAATACGGAACTAATAAGCCACCAAAGCCTCCACCAATCGGAAGAATTTGGGAAAGGTCGAAAGGAGACACCGCGTGTCCGTCCACTTCCCAGAATCCCTCTTGCTAGCATCCATCTTGGCTGAGCAATGCGTGCACCACCAGGAAAGACTCTGAATGAGAGTGATTGGCCAAAGACCACCCGGAAACTAATCCCATCACCATAAAACCCGAGACTGCGAGCCACGCGGCAGAGCAGTTCTCCTGGGTTCCCTCACCCTACTGCTCTCCACCCGGGTGCCCTTTCCCAATAAAATCTCTTGCTTTGGCAGCACATGTGTCTCCTCAGACAATTCATTTCCGAGTGTTAGACAAGAGCCCAGTTTTGGGCTCTGGAAGGGGTCCGCCTTCCTGCAACAGAACTACCATATGACCCAGCAATCCCACTCTTGGGCATATTCCCTGAGATAACAATAATTGAAAAAAACACATGTACCTCAATGTTCATCGCAGTACTATATACAATGGCCAGGACGAGGAAGCAATCTAGATGTCCATTGACTAAAAATGGATAAAGAAGATATGGTACATATATACAATGGAATATTACTCAGCTAGAAAAATGAATGAATTTAAGTCAGTTCTAGTGAAGTGGATGAACCTAGAGCCTGTTATACAGAGTTCTGTTAAGTCAGAAAGAGAAAAACAAATATCTATAATAATGCATATATATGGAATCTAGATAATGGTACTGATGAACCTGTTTGCAGGGAAGGAAAAGAGACACAGACACACAGAACAGACTTGCGGACATAGAGGGGGATGAAGAGGGAGGGACAAAGTCAGAAAGTAGCGCTAAAACATATACATTACTGTATGTAAAGTAGCTAATGGGAAGTTGCTTTCTAATATAGGAAACTCAATGCTGTACTCTGTGACAACCTAGAGGGGTGGGATGGGAGGGAGGTTCAAGAAGGAGGGGATGTATGTATTATGGCTGATTCACATTGATGTATGGCATTAACCAACACAACTTTATAGAGCAATTATCCTCCAACTGAACTGAACTGAAAGATAAAAATTTTACAAATAAATTCAAATTGCTCCCCCTCAAATTGTCACTGTTGCTTAAAGGAAAAGAAGTCCACTGGAATTTTTTTTTTTTTTTTTGGTTCTCTAATTTCAGACTGGTTCCCTAAGCTTCCAGTTCAGCCTTGTAGGCAGATATGTACTCAAAAAATTATTTCAAGGTCTATAGTGATCTTTTAAAACAGAATTTGTTTGTGTAGATTGGTAATTGTTAAGAAAAAAAAGCAGAAATGAGTAAATTTTCAGGTTGTGTGAACACATTCAATACATTTATAGGTTTAATGGTGCGATTAGCTGCTTTGCTTTCTTGCCTGAACACATAAAATTTATAATAGGTCTCGGATGTTTTCATAATTTGGCAATTTCTCCCTCAAAAAAAAAAAAAAAAAAAAAACAGAAAAGGGACGGAAAAAGCACTGCGACTTCTCAGCTGCAGAAACACACTCATGGTTTTTCTGCTTGAAGAGTCTTCTGGCTCCTCACAGAAGAAATGGTCTGATGATGGCGTCCAGGAGCGATGCAATGAGAGCCACACGCGGACTTCACATTTTCTAGCAGTTACATTAAAAAAATAAGTGTAACAAAATGGAAACTAATTTTAAAGCTGTATTTTATTCAAGCTGTTAGATGCAGCCTGTTTTTATGTCACCCCGTGGCACTAGCCAGGACTTGAGCAGGCTGCTCCTGCACAGGGAACAGGAGAGGGACAAAAGGGCCAGGTGGGTGAGGGCAGTGTGGATAAGCATGGTCTCCAGGCTGGGAAGGGGCCCATGGACAGCAGGCCTCAGCTGGGCTCCCACGACTCAGGCCCTGGGTGACTCCTCTTCAGAGTGTGCAATGATTGCAATCATTCAGAGCCCTCAGAGTTGTAGTCAGAGTTAAACCACGTATGCAAAGCCCCTGGGAAATCCCTGGTGAATGTTCAGCACTGAATAAATGTTAAAACAGACACGTGTGTGTGCATGCATGCACACACACTTTTTTAAGTTGTCCTGAGCATTTGGCAGTATTCGTGGGAACCAGTCAAGCTCTGCTTGTCCAGGACAGAGAATTAGCTTCCGCATGTTCCCTCTGGCTCAGTAATAAAGAATCCGCCTGCCAATGCTGGAGACACTGGAGACCAGGTTCAGTTCCTGAGTCGGGAAGACCCCATGGAGAAGGAAATGGCTATCTACTCCAGTATTTTTGCCTAAGAATTCCACTGACAGAGGAGCCTAGTGGGCTCCAGTCCATGGTGTTGCACAGAGTCAGACACGACTGAATCGACTTAACATGCACACATGTTGTCCATAAGGAATTTGCATTCATTCTTCATTAATTTTTTTTGTTAAAATATTTATTTTCATTTATTTATGTGGCTTCACAGGGCCTTTGTGGGTTTGGAAAAGATGCTCCCAGTGAATCAGGGGAGACAGAGGGCATCTTCAAGCATGAACAGTCATTCTGGGGTGTCTGTTCTGAGAAGGAGTGTTTCCACCGAGAGCATGCCAAGTCCTTCCTGATGCGATATGTGTATAGTTGAGAAGCTGCTGACAAATACTGAAGATGCTAACACACTTCCTTCCTGGACAAGGATTTCCTGGAGTCAGGGAGACATTGGTGGTCTGGGTGCATCAGAGCACGGCGTGGCCAGCACTGGGTGTGGAGGCTTCTTCCTCTCTGGTCCGAGGGTGCTATTTGTTTGTTTATTTATTTTCTTGTTGCCCTGGGTCTTTGTTGTTGCTTGCAGCTTTCTTTGGCTGAGGTGAGCAGGGGCTACTCTCTAGTTGTGGTGCGTGGGCTTCTCACTGTAGGGGCTTCCTGTTGTGGAGCATGGGCTCCAGGGCGCACGGGCCCCATAGATGTGGCAAACGGCTGGAATGCCCCCTGGCATGTGGGATCTTCCCAGATGAGGGATTGAACATGTGTCCCTTGAATTGGCAGGTGGATTCCCAATCACAGAACCAGCAGGGAAGTCCCCTCGGGCCTTATTTCTGAAATTCAAGGACGCTAGTCTTGGCGAGAAATGTTCACAGTGATTTCTAATGGATAGATGTTTGATCCTTCACAAGCACTGTTAATGTCTGTCCCCAAAGTGCCATTCTTCCTTCCAAACATCTAAACTATCTCCTAGTACACTCAGTCCTGGATTTCATTCCAGACAGAATAAGGTAATCGGTCACAGAAGGAAAATAGCTGCATTTATATATGATAATACATATTTGAGTGGGAAACTCTGAAACAGCAGATGTTTCTTAGAGCAGGGAAATGTCTTCTCTTTATGTTTCTACATATTCAATCGCTGGTAAAGGTCGGCACAAAGTGTCCTGTACTCATTGGAGGCCAACGTGAAGCTGTCAATCCTATACAAGGCAGCTTTGAGCCCAACTCAATAATTATGTTGTTCTGCCTTAAAAACAGCAGCAAATATAAGGCATTTATATTTTCCTTATTTGGGGGCAATTATAATCCATATGGAGAAGGAAATGGCAACTCACTCCAGTATTCTTGCCTGGAAAATCCCATTCACGGAGGAACCTGGTAGGCTACAGTCCATGGGCTCGCAAAGAGTCAGACACGACTGAGCGACTTTACTTACTTATAATCCATATGAAGATTTTTAATCCCAATTTGTCAAGTTAATGATTAGGGTGTCAGATTTGCATGATGGGTCTGTACAATAAAAACACATCACAGGGGTGTGGCTGAAATGCAAAAATGATGCTTCTTTGAACAACTTTATCCAGATTGGTGGTGACCCTGACCCCTTCTCCCCTCAGGCTGCTGGGACGTCGGTTGGGAAGTCGGGGGTTGGCCTACAGGAGGGACAGGGGCTTCTCTGGGGGTCAGAACTGGGTTGAATCCTGACCCTGGACTTGTCTCTGGCATGTGAGGCAAATTATTCACTCTCCAAGTCCTGCAATGCTGACGGAAACCTTTCCACGCATTGCGTCTAGGAAGCTGCGACGACGAATTCAGGACCTCAGGACACCAAGAGGCGCTGTTGTCCCGTCAGGATTTACGGATAGTTCACATATCTGGGCTTCCCATGGGGTGCTAGTGGTAAAGAATCCATCCCCCTCCCAGTGCGGGAGATATTAAGAGATGCCAGTTCGATCCTGGGTTGGGACGATCCCATGGAGAAGGAAATGGCACCCGCTGCAGTGTTCTTGCCTGGAGAATCGTATGAATAGAGGAGCCTGGCTTGCTGCAGTCCATAAGATTGCAGAGTCAGATACGACTGAAGCAACTTAACACATATGTGTCAGGGCCCAGCAAATCTTTTTTTTTAAACATTCAACTTTGGAAAAGCACATGGTAGTATTTGGAGAAGGACATGGCAACCCACTCCAGTGTTCTTGCCTGGAGAATCCCAGGGATGGGGGAGCCCGGTGGACTGCCGTCTATGGGGTCGCACAGAGTCGGACACGACTGAAGCGACTTAGCAGCAGCAGTAGCAGTATTTATTAGAGCTGGCCCTAAAATCCCATTCTTAGTTTTAGACCTGAAAGAAATGAGTGAATACCAACAGATGTCGTAATCTTGACTAATTCTTGTTTTCTTTCTTCCAGTTGAGACAACAGCTAACAGGTGAGTAGACAGCGCCCCATGGCCGAGATATTAAAAACAGTGGAAGGTGGTCCAATCTGACTGTACCTTTTCCTGGTTTTCTGGTCTTGGACAACTTACCCACTTTCCTGAGCAACAGTTTCTTCATCAGTGTCTTTGGGCCTCGGGATGTTTACTCCATAAATGTGCTTGAGGATTTCAGGACAAGACTATATGGGCATCAGTGATGGGGTCTGACAGTGTCAACAGTGATTAACCAATTAAATCTGCTTGTGTTGTAATCAGCTGCTGAATTATGACAGGAAATAGCAAGGTACTGCTCCCAGACCACAATAAAATGGATGTGATGTGTGGAAAGAGACGTAGAAAACACGAGTTTTAAGAAGATTAGTAAAATATTTATGTATCATGATGTCAGTTTTAAAACATTTTCTAGTGAGCCAGATCAAAGACTCATTTACCCTCTTCTTTTTGCTCAGAATGTAGTTATAGTAGAAGAATTTTACTTCTCTGCCTAAAGGCTCCAGGAGTTTTCACGGGCTGGTGACAAGGTTTTCACCTGAAAACAACCACAGCAAAACTCATCATCAGTTTTTATTTCCTACCAAATATCAGAGGTACAGCACTGAACACAATTGTGTTGCCTTCGGGTAAGAAATTTTAGGGCTTCCCTGCTGGCTCAGATGGTAAAGAATGTGCCTGTAATGCGGGAGACCCGGGTTCAACTCATGGGCTGGTAAGATCCCCTGGAGAAGGAAATGGCAACCCACTCCAGTATTCTTGCCTGGAGAAACCCATGGACAGAGGAGCCTGGTGTAATTGTTTGAATGGATGGAACAAATTGTCTTTAGTGGAGATTTGATCCTTCTTTGGTTTTAAATCTTTCTTTGGTATTCTGGAGTCTGTGTGTGGAAATTATAATTCTTCAGCACAGATGTTTATAAAATGACCCCCTCTCCCACTTACCTGGGTTTCTTGCTTCTTATGGCCTCACTTCTCACTAATTTTTGGATATTTCCAACACCTGCTTGGTGGGTGACCGTCTCATTGTCATCTTCTGTAGATGCTTCTCCTCACTGCTGCAATGTCTTTCTTCCAACTTGCCAGCTCGTCTGTAACCAGCACTTCTTTCCAGGGAATCGGAGTCAGGCTGGCACCCCGCTCACTGTGCCCACAGGAGGCTGTGTTCCTGTCACTCACTTCCTTGTCCCTCCGCTAGGCTGAACTCCCCGGGAGTGGGCCTGGCACACACGTCTTCTGATAAAACACCTGTCATCTGAGCATCTCTGACTCGCCATCCTGTCTCGTTTCTCCTCTTCTGCCACATCTACTGCCTGGGATGTGTATGGAGCTTGCGGATGTAACACTCCACAGAGGGCAAGAGGCCTGTGTTCTGCAAGGGGTGCGCTAAGAACCATGGAGCAGATTTGTGGCTTGTGATCCCTTTATAGGATGGATCACATGTGCATCGTAGATACATCAACTGGTGATTACAAGCGAGCTACAGGGACTTCCCTGATGGTCCAGTGGGTAAAGAATCAGCTTCTCAATGCAGGGGACACGTGTTCAATGCCTGGACCGGAAAGATCCCTCATGCCTCGGAGCAACTAAGCCTGAACACCACAACTACTGAGCCAGCGCGCCTGGAGTCTGGGAGCCTCAACTAGCGATTCCCAGGCCACAACGACAGAGCCCGAGTGATACAGTGAAGTCCCCCACTTGCTCTGACTAAGACCTGATGCAGCCAACTAAATAAATAAGAACATTTTTTAATACATATATTAAAAAACCAAGCTAAATATATATTCAACTGTTGTGTGCCAACCCCTATAATCCAAAGGTCTATTCAGGTATTGGTCTTTTCTCTGGGGACCCAGACTCCCCTTCAGTCAAGTCTGCTTTAAAACAAGGATGACATGTTTGTTTTTTTTTTTAAACTATATTGAGTATGAATGGCAACCAACCTAGAGATGTGTAAAAGTGAGCAAGAAACTGTAAAATTAAATTAAGCTGTTTGAAATAAGATAGGAAAAACACATAAGACAAAGAGGTGCTGTGAAGAATTAACTATTTTCCTTTAATCTGAGTTCAGCTGGCTTGTAGGAATACACAGAGATACTCCTCAAAGCATGAGGAGGGTGGGGCCTCTCTTACTGCTCACCAGATGCGGGTGAATTTCCAGCAAAGTTTCCNGAAAAACACGTAAGACAAAGAGGTGCTGTGAAGAATTAACTATTTTCCTTTAATCTGAGTTCAGCTGGCTTGTAGGAATACACAGAGATACTCCTCAAAGCATGAGGAGGGTGGGGCCTCTCTTACTGCTCACCAGATGCGGGTGAATTTCCAGCAAAGTTTCCTGACATCGGAGGCAGCCGCCCTTCTGTATGTGCATTTACTGGAACTCAGGCTGGGATGGCGTAGCAGCTGGCAAAAAGTCCTCTCCACTTGGGGTGAGAAAACAATCCAAGCAGACTGGCTGATGGACCCCAAAGAATCAAAGTGACTCAGAGGTTCCGGGGTGCCCTCCCCTTCCCCCGCACTGAGCTCCTGGGTCAGTGTTTATCATGCGCTGGCCACAAGCATCTCTATATAGCAGCTCGAGAAAGACCACAGTGAAACTCTTTTCCATTTTTATTTCCTACCATACACCAAATGTACAGCACTGAACACAATCGGTTGCTTTGATGTAAGAAATATTAATTGTTTGAAGAAACGGTATACAAACTACTTCAAATTAAAAAAATGCATACATCATTGCCTTTTTTTTTTGTTTGTTTACAAAAGACCGAATTTACAGTATCGATCGTTAACATCGTGGAAAGAAACAAAAATTCAGTGCACGTTACAAAACAGACCAAGTACAAAGGTGGCAAATAAAAACAAACATCCTTCACAAAACCATCCTGTTCAAACTACGCAAACACAAATCAACGAACCTGAATCGCAGTAAATTATGGTAATAAATACATAGGTTGGTAAGAGATTTCTTTTAAATTAAATAAAATATATAACAAACTCGTTAAAATATTTAGCAAATTAAACCTTTGTCTTTGTAATAAGTGAACTCATTTGTATGCATCTATCGAGGACTGTATAGCAAAATGTTTGTAAATACATAACTTTAATAGAAAATTTCGTTTGGTGTCCTTTTTATAATAGCACACGCGTTAGCTCTTTTTTCTTAAAGTTGATTTTTAAATACCCACCGCTCCTACCTAAGAACAGACATCTCATTTTCACTAGACTAAGAGTCAAGGATTTCAATGAACGCCAAACCAAAGATAAGCTCCACTTAATACAGAACAATGACTAGGGTCAAGGTGGGGGGAATTACCGCGCATGGCGCTTCAGCTGGTGCAGCAACAGTGACAACGGTGGAAAACAGCAAGCCTGCAAGCGCCATGGCATCCAGTCCACATACACATCCATGTTGCTAAGAAAAATAAACACTTTGTTACAGCACTGAAATCAAGCCCATTTACACGGAGGCACGTCGCACACCCAGGGTGTGTGCACAGCAAAAAGGCAGTTTAGCTGGTTGTCTATACCTTTCTCTTAAAAAAAATAAATATAAAAAAACTTTTGAAACAATGCTTAACTACTTTACAATCCCTGAAATAGACATTGCCTTTCCTATAGCAACTACTAACCTCTGATCCATCCAGAAATGCGAGATCGCAGGCTCAATCTCGTGTCGGTGAGCGTGTCTGTGTGCCTGTGGGTGTGAGTGTGTGTACTTTGCAGCACTCCTCTGTCTGCAGAAAGACTTTTGTCACATTGAAAGCTGTCTGTTTGCCTCAGGGGGCTGAGACAATGTTGCCAGTGTTTAAAGCAATGACTCAGATCCGGGTGCCATTGGTGCTTGTGTGACTGTATTTTCCATTCCTTTCCAGTCAACCCAGTAAGATAAATGCTATTTCAGGGGATATGGTATCTACACAGTTTTCCATTTGGGTGCGTTTACATTTGCTAAGTACAAATCTACAACAGCGTCCCTCGTGTATTGTACCAACAAGTGGCAGGAAAGCCTGGCCAGTTACATCGAGTCTTATTTGTCATCTTGGGGTAAGAGCTGCCAACTATCTGGTATAACTTGAAAATAAATAGACAAACCTGCATCACTAAAAAGCTTGCTTCTTGAAATAATTTCAAATAAATAATTCATATGAACTGAAACCGGACAGCCAAGTAGAATACTTTGCTGATTGCTCTATTTAATTATTGCTAACAAATTTGAAACAGGCTGGTTTTCAGTCAACTGTGCTTCTGTAGGGCACACATCCTGTGAGTGAGTGCCTTTTATGTGTGTCCCTCCACGCATTTTACCCAAGCCCGTTCATAAACACAAAGCTCGTGAAGGGGGTTGGGGGTGGGGGGTAGAGTGTGCAATAAAAATTAAACTGGACCACAGTGCAGTCCTTAGACAAGGATTTTCCTTCATATTTTTTTTTGTCTTCTTTAAACCCAGCCAGATGTGTAATTTGAGAATAGCATTTCTAATATTTAAATTCTATTGGATAATAAATTAATAAACACACTTGTAAAAATATGGCAGACTTCAAAATGCAGTTAAAAGATAAAAAACTCTTTGATTAGAAATAAATAAAATATAAAAATGTAACATTTATTTTACATATACTGTACAAAAAAAAAAAAAAAAAAAACAAAAGAGTGCAATGAAGGAATAAAAGGAAAACATATGAAAATAAATAAGATCTAATATTTGACTGCATTGCTTTTTCATCCAAAGAGTCTATCATAGTTTTTCTTTCCTTTTCACGTCAGCTGGGGCAGGGAAATTAGTGCAATGTTGCAATTGTAAATGCAGTATGGCCCCTGCCTGCCCGGGTGGCCTGGAGCCCCTCCAGGTGTGTCTGTGAGGCTGGCAGGGCTCCCCAGGGCTGGGGCATTACGGTCTACACGTGGATGCCTTTGACCGCCTGCTTGATGCTCTCCAGGAGAGCTTTGCATTCCGGCGAGTAGTCCCGCTCCAGGTTGCTGTACATGTCTGTGAGCGTGTTGACATACGCCTCAAAATTCTGCTCGCTGATGGGCCCCTGAAGGAGGACAGAATACAGGGCTCCAGTCACGTGACCTGGGCTGCCGCGAAAGGGGGAGCAGGGAAAGGGGTGTGGTATTCTGACCCTGGAGCCTAGGGAGGGGTGAGGGGACCCGTGTGGCAGTCGGGGGGAGTCAGGAGTGAGTGTGTGGCGGGCTGGTCTGCTCACCCTTCACTCAGCTAGTGAGGTGAGTGTGACCACTTATCTGTGCATGCGTGCCAAGTCCCTTCGGTTGTGTCCCACTGTTTGAGACCCCATGGACTGTAGCCCAGCAGGCTCCTTTGTCCATGGGATTCTCCAGGCAAGAATAGTGGAATGGACTGCCATTCCCTACTCCAGGGGATCTTCCCAACCCAGGCGTTGAATCCACGTCTCTTACGTCTCCTGCATCGGCAGGTGGTTCTTTACCACTAGTGCCATCTGGGAAGGCCGACCGACTGTCCATACTTTGGGAAAAGCTTGGAGCCACACAGGGTGGAGGTCTGGCTACTGGGTCAGGCCCTTCCCAGCTGTACCCCTTCTGAACCCCTTCTGCACCCCTTCTCCTGAGGAGGGGTCTCAGCCTCAGCTCATGTGTGCATGAGCTCAGCACAGAGACCTCTTCTGCAGAAGAGGGTGCAGGCCGGGCAGGGGAGGGGAGGCCCTGCTTGTGCCAGAAGCTTCCCCAGACCGCCCTGAGCTGGGACCGAAGGGATGTGGGGGTGGGGGGGCAGTTGTCTGGTGGGAATTGTCCTCTTTCATCCTCAGATGCCTTTGTCCACATCCCCATTCCAAAAGTCAGAGGCAGGCTCTTTCCCCCCTTTCTCTGTCCTTCCAGGTGATGATGGGATCCACAGTCAGGTTTGTCATCTCCTGCTCTCTGTGTGCTGGGGCACCTCCTCTCCCTGACCTGATGGCTCAAACTGAACAGCCCCTGGACATGTGGAAACTGCACGAGTGAAGGACTAAGCGACCAGCAGGTCCCCCTGTGCAAGCCACCCTTCTGCCCCAGCCCTGGGAGGGAGCCTGGGGGCATGGGGAGAGAGCCGTGGCCTCAGACTGACCATCTGTGGGAGCTGGATGTCAGCAAGGCTGGAGATGAGGGCCTGGCTGAGCCCCGCCAGCTCCTTCAGCAGGCTCTCATTGTTCTGTTCTATCAGCTTGTTCTCCTCCTCAATGGTCTTTAAGTTGCTCTCCATGGACGTAATCTGAAAGGGAGAAAACTTGGGAACGTGGAAGCAGATTTCGGAAGGACAGGGCACCAGGTGGGTCTTGTCCCATCCTTACCCCCTTCCCTCACTCTTTCTTTTTACCTGTGTCTGGAGTTTCATCATATCGGCTTCAATTTTAAGGTTGGACTCGTTGAGTTCCTTTATTTCTTCATCCAAATGCCTAATTTCTTCATCACTCTCTATACCTGTAAAAAGTCAGATTTTTTTCAGTTCAAAGTGAAAAAAGAAGACTGACAAATCTGAGTCCATTTATGTTTAATTTGTGGTTTGCTAAGTGAGAGCTGGAACGTAAAGAAGGCAGAGCGCCAAAGAACTGATGCTTTTGAACTGTGGTGCTAGAAAAGACTCTTGAGAGTCCCTTGGACTGCAAGGAGATCAAACCAGTCAATCTTAAAGGAAGTCAACCCTGAATACTCATTGGAAGGACTGATGCTGAAGCTGAAGTTTCAATACTTTGGCCACCTGATGTGAAGAGCCAACTCATTGGAAAAGACCCTGATGCTGGGAAAGATTGAACGCAAAAGGAGAGGGCGACAGAGGATGAGAGTTGGATGGCATCACCAGTGCAATGGACATGAACTTGGGCAAACTCCGGGAGATGGTGGGGGACAGGGAAGCCTGGTGTGCTGCAGTCCATGGGGTCACAAAGAGTCAGACACGACTTGGCGAATGAACAACAACAAGTGAAAGTGAGACTTTAACTTGAAATGTTGAATTTTTACCCAAATCCATGTCCAAGATTCTAAGAAAGTGGGTTCAAAGAGTTGCAGGATGGACTCCCTTGGTAAGAACTGCCCCAGGATTCAATGTAGCTCTGCTGTGTTTCAGGCCTGCTGGCAGATGGGTTCACAAGTAAGGTCTCGTTGGAACTTGGCTGGACCCTGTGGGGCAGGTGTCACCACCCCTCCCCCATGAAGGCCAGAGCCTCACAGGGGCTAAAGGAGGCTCACTGACCACCGACACAACCACATCACCTGGCTGGGGCCAAGGGAAGGGGCAGGGCTGACCTGAGATCCAAGGCCTGTGAGTCCGTCGTGCACAATGCTACCAGGACAGGAGCACCTGGACTGTGCTGATTAGTGACCAAACGTAGGGACCTTCTGAGCCACTATTAGAGGTGGGGGGGAGGGGGTGTCCTGGCAGGTGGGTTCAAGCCCAGGGACCCACAGCTTGACTTCTTTGTGGACTTTAATCAGAAGCAAATGTGGTCTGGGGGCAGTGTGGCTTTGGAGTCTGAACACTGACTAACTCTTGTTGTTGAAGTTGAGTCACTTCACCTCCTCGTGCTTCAATAAAATGCTGTGAGAATTAACACAAAAAAACATAAAGTGCTGAACAGACAACAGGTTCTCAATGAACGGGGTTATCTTCCCGTCATTCTTTTATAGGAGGAATATGAGTGCATTTTAAAGATTTTAAAAGTTAGGAATAGTGGCTGATATTCAGATGCCAGAAGGAGGATTTAAGATCATCTCAACGGTCCAGAATGATGACTCTAAACCAGAAGAGGACAATTCAGCAGGATAAATGTGATCACCAGCGTTTAGATTTAGTAAGATCAATGCCTGGAAGCAAGCTGGGTGGGAATCGACAGCTTGTGTGAAGAGGTGCAGGCTCTAGTATCCTCCTGGGTCACTGCTCTGGAACAACAGTGCATCACCCACTGAAGCTGGGCCTCTCAGGCTCCACGGCCCAGTAACTTTACTCCTAGGCCCGCACCTGGGGCAAATGTTACACATCTACAACAGGAGGATGTGCGAGCTGCACGAGGCATATCATGCATGGAAGCACAACCTGGAAAGCCGCTGTTTCTGAGTCACGCATGGATTTAAAAGATGGAGCAATGCTTTCAGACTCATGTAGAACTGAGTGCCAAAGATATCCAAGATTCTAAGAAAGTGGGTTCAAAGAGTTGCAGGATGGACTCCCTTGGTAAGAACTGCCCCAGGATTCAATGTAGCTCTGCTGTGTTTCAGGCCTGCTGGCAGATGGGTTCACAAGTAAGGTCTCGTTGGAACTTGGCTGGACCCTGTGGGGCAGGTGTCATCACCCCTCCCCCATGAAGGCCAGAGCCTCACAGGGGCTAAAGGAGGCTCACTGACCACCGACACAACCACATCACCTGGCTGGGGCCAAGGGAAGGGGCAGGGCTGACCTGAGATCCAAGGCCTGTGAGTCCGTTGTGCACAATGCTACCAGGACAGGAGCACCTGGACTGTGCTGATTAGTGACCAAACGTAGGGACCTTCTGAGCCACTATTAGAGGTGGGGGGGAGGGGGTGTCCTGGCAGGTGGGTTCAAGCCCAGGGACCCACAGCTTGACTTCTTTGTGGACTTTAATCAGAAGCAAATGTGGTCTGGGGGCAGTGTGGCTTTGGAGTCTGAACACTGCCTAACTCTTGTTGTTGAAGTTGAGTCACTTCACCTCCTCGTGCTTCAATAAAATGCTGTGAGAATTAACACAAAAAAACATAAAGTGCTGAACAGACAACAGGTTCTCAATGAACGGGGTTATCTTCCCGTCATTCTTTTATAGGAGGAATATGAGTGCATTTTAAAGATTTTAAAAGTTAGGAATAGTGGCTGATATTCAGATGCCAGAAGGAGGATTTAAGATCATCTCAACGGTCCAGAATGATGACTCTAAACCAGAAGAGGACAATTCAGCAGGATAAATGTGATCACCAGCGTTTAGATTTAGTAAGATCAATGCCTGGAAGCAAGCTGGGTGGGAATCGACAGCTTGTGTGAAGAGGTGCAGGCTCTAGTATCCTCCTGGGTCACTGCTCTGGAACAACAGTGCATCACCCACTGAAGCTGGGCCTCTCAGGCTCCACGGCCCAGTAACTTTACTCCTAGGCCCGCACCTGGGGCAAATGTTACACATCTACAACAGGAGGATGTGCGAGCTGCACGAGGCATATCATGCATGGAAGCACAACCTGGAAAGCCGCTGTTTCTGAGTCACGCATGGATTTAAAAGATGGAGCAATGCTTTCAGACTCATGTAGAACTGAGTGCCAAAGATGCCATCGACTAAAATCGATAAAGCCAAGTAATGACTTCACCTCTGTTCCCCAGATGCGTTAGGATGATCTTGTAAGAGAAGAACACATGCCTGAGAAAACTCTGATGAGAACTCAAGAAAAGTACTCAGAAATCAGAGGGACATGAGAAGATTCCAGTAGGGAGGATGGCTTAGCCACTGTGTCGGGGGTCGACCCTGGGAGAACAGGCAGGGAAATAGACAGAGATGCTGAATTAAACCATCTGGATTCACCATAAAAATATCATTCTGGGTGTAGGACAAAAGGTAAGAAAGGATTCAAAAATGGGTGCCCAGACCTTGAAATTTCACGGAGGGCTCATACCAGGAACACACACACATGCAGGCTTGTACAAAAACTGTCATTTTAAGATTGAAGGACAAAAGTTCAACCAGTGTACCCTAATTCTTCCAGCATCATTGCCCGATTTTCTCTGTTGGAGATCCTTATTAAAAAATAAGGAAAAAAAACCAAGACATTGTTTTTTAGAGAAAGTTACAGCTTAGTTCAAATTTCAGGAAAGCGTCTTTCTTGTCTCTTCAAATATCACTTCCAGCATGGAGCAGGGTTTGGATGTGGGCCCCTTGAGGGGCCAAACCTTGGGGGTCATGGCCCCGCCCTGTCCTCCTACCTCCAGATGCTTTGACCTTGATGGTCATTAGTTCTTCAGAGACCTTGCCCTTCTTGATGGCTTGTGCATTGAGAGGACATCCAGACAAGCTGTGAAAGTGAAAATTACACCAGTGGGTGAAACCCATACTATTTCTTAGAAAAATTAAAATTTTGTATTTACTACATACTCTTTAAGTCTTTGCCTGCCTACTCATTACATTATAATCTGCAGTCTGTGCAGAAAGTAACAATATCTCCTAAAACAAAAGCAGTGAAAGTGAAAGTCGCTCAGTCCATGTTCAACTCTTTGAGACCGATGGACTATACGGTCTGTGGAATTCTCCAGGCCAGAATACGAGAAAGGATAGCTGTTTGCTTCTCCAGGAGATCTTCCCAACCCAGGGATCGAACCCAGGTCTCCCACATTGCAGGCGGATTCTTTACCAGCTGAGTCGTAAGGGAAGCCCAAGAGTACTGGAGTGGGTAGCCCATCCCTTCTCAGGTAGATCTTCCCGACCCAGGAATTGAGCTGGGGTCTCCTGCTTTGCAGAAGAATTCTTTACCAGCTGAGGTACCAGGGAAGCACACGAATAATGTAAATGTTTCGTATTTTTTTCTTAAATCAAAATACAATTAGCTACTGTAGATCATTATCATTTAATTAATTTTTTTTAAAACATGACTATTTTGTGTCATTTTTTTCTTTTAGCAGTAATTACTTTATTTTCTGTAAATGTAAAATTGTACCTATATAGTTTGAATAAGATTTGTTCCAAATTAGTCAAAATGCCATGGATAATAAATCTAGTTCTTTCTGTCTCTATACACACTTTCATCAGATCTTTACAGAATGACTCAAAATAATACAAGCTCAAAATAATTATTCTACTCCATGATGACAAATTCAGTTTGAGTAAGTGAAAGTTTCAAATTTACTCTTTAATTTTTCTTAAAAAAATTGTTGGAGTATAGCTGTTTTACAATTCTGTATTATTTTCTGCTGTACAGAAAAGTGAAGCAGCTATTCTGTAACTTTTTAAAACATCATTTTTTATTAAAAAATCTCTTTGTTGTTGTTTAGTTGCTCAGTCGTGTCCAACTCTTTTCAGCCATGTGGACTGTAGCCCGCCCGGCTCCTCTGTCCATGGGATTCTCCAGGCAAGAGTACTGGAGTGGATAGCTGTTCCCTTCTCCAGGAGATCTTCCCAACCCAGGGATCGAACCCACGTCTCCTGCCTTGGCAGGCAGGTTCTTTAAAAACCAAGACATTGTTTTTTAGAGAAAGTTACAGCTTAGTTCAAATTTCAGGAAAGCGTCTTTCTTGTCTCTTCAAATATCACTTCCAGCATGGAGCAGGGTTTGGATGTGGGCCCCTTGAGGGGCCAAACCTTGGGGGTCATGGCCCCGCCCTGTCCTCCTACCTCCAGATGCTTTGACCTTGATGGTCATTAGTTCTTCAGAGACCTTGCCCTTCTTGATGGCTTGTGCATTGAGAGGACATCCAGACAAGCTGTGAAAGTGAAAATTACACCAGTGGGTGAAACCCATACTATTTCTTAGAAAAATTAAAATTTTGTATTTACTACATACTCTTTAAGTCTTTGCCTGCCTACTCATTACATTATAATCTGCAGTCTGTGCAGAAAGTAACAATATCTCCTAAAACAAAAGCAGTGAAAGTGAAAGTCGCTCAGTCCATGTTCAACTCTTTGAGACCGATGGACTATACGGTCTGTGGAATTCTCCAGGCCAGAATACGAGAAAGGATAGCTGTTTGCTTCTCCAGGAGATCTTCCCAACCCAGGGATCGAACCCAGGTCTCCCACATTGCAGGCGGATTCTTTACCAGCTGAGTTGTAAGGGAAGCCCAAGAGTACTGGAGTGGGTAGCCCATTCCTTCTCAGGTAGATCTTCCCGACCCAGGAATCGAGCTGGGGTCTCCTGCTTTGCAGGAGAATTCTTTACCAGCTGAGCTACCAGGGAAGCACACGAATAATGTAAATGTTTCGTATTTTTTTCTTAAATCAAAATACAATTAGCTACTGTAGATCATTATCATTTAATTTTTTTTTAAAACATGACTATTTTGTGTCATTTTTTTCTTTTAGCAGTAACTACTTTATTTTCTGTAAATGTAAAATTGTACCTATATAGTTTGAATAAGATTTGTTCCAAATTAGTCAAAATGCCATGGATAATAAATCTAGTTCTTTCTGTCTCTATACACACTTTCATCAGATCTTTACAGAATGACTCAAAATAATACAAGCTCAAAATAATTATTCTACTCCATGATGACAAATTCAGTTTGAGTAAGTGAAAGTTTCAAATTTACTCTTTAATTTTTCTTAAAAAAATTGTTGGAGTATAGCTGTTTTACAATTCTGTATTATTTTCTGCTGTACAGAAAAGTGAAGCAGCTATTCTGTAACTTTTTAAAACATCATTTTTTATTAAAAAATCTCTTTGTTGTTGTTTAGTTGCTCAGTCGTGTCCAACTCTTTTCAGCCATGTGGACTGTAGCCCGCCCGGCTCCTCTGTCCATGGGATTCTCCAGGCAAGAGTACTGGAGTGGATAGCTGTTCCCTTCTCCAGGAGATCTTCCCAACCCAGGGATCGAACCCACGTCTCCTGCCTTGGCAGGCAGGTTCTTTGCCACTGAGCCAGGTACCTGACAGGAAAATAAAAGGAGGGGCTGCAGGTACATTTAGGAGCCCTCATTGCTCACAGCGCACTGTCTTGTAGACTGTTTATATATCTCTCCTACAAAGCTGTTCCATTCAGGCCTGCTTCTTTCATCTGTTTTATTTAAATTGCACCAAAATGATAATGACAACATTGAACAAAACATGTTTTCTGTTGGACATGATGAGATGATTTTTTGTTCTAAGCAGCCACTAATTTTTTGTCATTTGTTATATTTTTGGATCAACAATTTTGAAATAAAATTAAAAAATTATAATAATCAACCATTGAAAATATTTTTTCCCACAGAAATTTGGTTACTAATTATTCATGAGACAATCATTTTCCATCCAAAGATTAGGACATTTGGTAGAATGAAAGAGGATATTTCTGAAGCAAAACACAGTAAATGCTTGTAGAGTGCACGCATTTTTTTGAAGAATTTAAAATTATTCTATATTAAGATGATATGAAATAAAACAATACTAGATATGTAATACTGCATGTAAAAGGAAGGCTGTGTGGTTTTCCAAAACTTGATAAATTGTGAAATATTTTACACAAGGAAATAAAATAATGGAAAATAAAACTGAACTGTGACCATGATATTCTGTTTTGGAAACTGCTCACGTAAACAGTGGCCTCAACTGGCACAATATTATAGAGCAATTATCTTCCAATAAAAAAAAAGAAAGAAGATGTGAAAAAAAAAAAAAGAGCGGCCTCCCAAAGCTGCATTATCTTTCTTTCTTTTTCTGGGAAGTTTTTGCCAGTCTGTCTTGTTTTATGTCACCTATTGTGTTCTGAGGAAAGGGTCACAAACAGAATTACTGTCTAGTTGGTAAATGAGACTTTAAAAGTGACCTGCGGCAGGCTGGTAACAAGATGGATGTTAACACCTCCAGAGAGTTCTCTGACTCTCCCCTTGAGGGTCTGGGTTATCCAGACAACACGGGGTGAGAGGAGCGGTTGTGTAGATGGTCAGTGAAGCCCCACAACCACAGGACTGACATCTAATAGAGTTCATGACAGATGCGAGATTCCGGCCTAAAAATGCCTCTGGGGGCTTCCGTGGTGGGCCAGGGGTAAGAGTCCCAGCTTGCAGCACAGGGGCATGGGTTCCATCCTGGTGGAGGAACTAAGATCCCACATGCTTGTGGCGGGGCCAAGAAAAATTTTAAAAATGCCACTGGATATTTTGTATCTCCAAGGATATGAAACAAATCCTAAATTTAAGAAAACTGGGGCTTGAAAATATTTTTAAAGTTCCTTTTTCTTTTGAGGAGGCCAGGTCCTCCACAAGACTCCGTTCTGCTGCTCAGGGAAAGGGGAGGTTGGCCGGGCGTCACCTTCAGGGTCTGGGCAATGCATTGTAAAGGCAGGAAAGATGTGCTTTATATGGCTTGGACCAAATTCACAGTGCAATGAAAGTACAGGAAGGCAATTTTAAACTATATCTTTGTCTGCTCTGTTATAAAGAAATTGAAGGTGACACATTTGTGTGAGGGACGTCCCTGTATATTTATAATCTTCAATAAATGACAGTTACATCTAGTAATAAATGAGTTATATTTAGTCCCAGGACTTCTGGTTTTCAGCTTTGAACATCCATGAGTGTGTGTGACTGTTTGTGTATTTAATACGACAACATTCGTCAACTCACTTGCCATTCTTTCAAAGTGGAGGTTTGTAACATGAAGACGCAAAGCAAGGTTGTAAAGTACTTATCATGTAATCCTGATGCTGGGAAAGACTGAAGGCAGGAGAAGGGGGCGGCAAAGAATGAAACAGTTGGATGGCATCACTGACTCAATGGACATGAGTTTGAGCCAACTCCGGGAGATAGTGAAGGACAAGGAAGCCTGGCGTGTGGCAGTCCACGGGGTTGCAAAGAGTCAGACATGACTTCATGACGAAACAAAAGTGACAAACACAACACTGACCTCATGCACAGGGAACTGTCCTCTAGGCAAGCTTCACAACTGTTCTCGTTTTGCTGGATCTTAAATGGGAAAAGTTACAGACCGTGCCTTAGAGGATGCCCAAGAGGAATCTGCAGGAGTGTTGGCCTGGTGGTTGGAAGCAGCCAGGAAACACCAGGGGTGGGCTGGTACCTAGCTCAGGAGAGGAGCTTTGTGTTCTGATGCTGTGAGCTGTGCACAGGGGCAATTCTTGAACTTCCCTGCACAAGGATTTGTCTGTCAACGGAGGCAACCATAGTGCCTGTAGCTCATGGGGTTTGTGAGGGTTTAAAGGAATAAATAGTGTGAAGAACTTAGTTGGAACAGCCTCTCTGCCAGGACAGAGCAATCTGGATAGCAGCTGGCCTTTGGCAGAGATGGGAAATACAACTGAACCACATCAGGATGTTAGGGGAGAGAACAGGACAGATAAAGGTATATCATAGGTCAGTAGTGTGATCCCAGGACAAGTCATTCCTACTGTAATGAATTATTGCATATATGCACATATATTAATACAACTGTACAAAAGGGAAAGGAAATAGTCTGTGTCAAACACTTATTATGTGCCAGGCAATAAGCTAGGCATTTTATTATATTACTTGTATGAAATCCCATACAGCATAAAAGAAAAGCATTCCACCTCAAAGAGAATTTCCCCAGGTGACGTTCAGGCTCTTTGAGTAGCAAGACTGAAAAGCAGTGCAATCTGAATTATTCATTTGTCTAAACTCTTAATTGTTTCTCTTCTATAAAATAATATCTCTGCATTAATATTGCAGCCTATACTTTTTGAGCTCCTAATTTCCTTTTTCACGTTATGAAATAAACGGTCCGTACAAAGATACACACAATGCGTATCTGCAGTTGAAAGAACAGCCTTGAGGGGTTTACCATGCGTTTACCTGCAAACACAGGACACGCTTTCAAGCCTCACCAGCCCCGTGGCAAGAGCTGGCTCCTGGCCCCCAGAGACGGCCGCTGACTCTAACTATAGAGGAGTAATTACCTGACTCTTTTAAAATGGGATTTTGCTACAGTTTTTTCACTTGGTGGAAACAAAATCACAGCACACGTGTCCCTCAGCGCTGTGTCACTCAGTACCTGCTCCAGTCCTTGAGGAGCCTTCAGGCCCACACGGATCAGCAGCCCTGCATGTGGAACCACTGCTGTTTCCTGTGCTTCGGGGACCAGGGGGCGGGTGGAGGTGAGGGGCGTGTGGGCCTCGGCCTGGAGTTAGGGGAGCAGACCTCCTGGCACATGTCTGTCTCCAACTCCGGGTTCAGGAGTGTCTCTGGGGCTGAGCCGGCAGCTGGATAGCAGGGCACCTTCGCTCACCTGCCCCATTACACCTGATACATCAGCTTCCCAACACAATTTTTCAAGCTCCTCCTCCTCCATCCACAGCCCTGAGGATCCCTGCACCCTCATCAGGCCTTGGTGTCACCATGTAAGACTACCCGGGAGCTTACAGAGAATTCTAACTGAGGGATGTGCTCGCCACTGTCCAGCATTGACGTTTCATTATTGATGTCAACATGGATATTCCAGGCTCTGTGATAAGGAAGCATGGCCGCTGCTGAGCCCGTGTGCCACTGGGCTCACCTGATATGTGACTGTCCTTCCTCAATAGGAGATGACAGTGCGGACCCCACAGAAAACAGTGTGTGCTGCTGTGAACGTGCTCAGGCATCCGAGAACCATCAGAAAAGAAACCACCGGAAGAGTTCAGGAGTACTTCCCTAGTGGTCCAGTGGCTAAGACGTCACACGCCCAATGCAGAGGGCCCAGGCTCAATCCCTGGTCAGGGAACTAGATCCCAAAGGCCGCCACTAAAGATCCTGTATGTTGCAACTAAGACCCAGCACAGCCAAATAAGTCAGTAAATAATAAATAAATGTTAAAGGGTAAAGAGTCTAGGTTCCTCTACAAGCAGGTGTGACTCAGAGAAGAGAACCTCATTTCCCGACATACAGACATGCCCCTGGGAATGGAATCAGCTTTGCTGGGTTTGCATCCTGCCCATGGGCAGAGCCCCAGGACTCCCTCGTGCTTCATTAGATCTTAAATCTGCATCATGAGCCACAGCCCCACGATAGGAAGGGCCCAGTGCCCGGGGAAACATGCAGGAACCCTCCAGGTCCTCTCCTTGAGGTGGAATGAGGACACCTGGGCTAGGATCAGTGTTCCTGGCCACGGGCCGGGGTGAAGTATATGCCACTGAGTGAAGAAGGAGCTGAGTACTTGGGAAGCTAGAAAGGGTTTTCTAAACCTCTCTCACCCTCTGTGTACTTATCAGTGGCTGTGTCCTTTTCTTTCTGGCTGCTGGGGATGAGTCACAGCTTCCCAGCTGCAAACTATCTACCATTTGGTCTGAAATGGAGCCAGTTTGTGAGCAGAAGGGAATGACATCAATGAGTAAAGTGAAGCTTCACAACCATATGACATCAGAGAGTCGTTGTCATCACCCAGAAGTAAAACAAACCTTTGAAAGACAGAACCATCTGAAAAACAGTGGCATGAGCAACACCTGAGGACAAAAGACACAAGCACAGTTTTGAAAGTACCTGAAAGTCGAGCAGTGAATTTCAGAAATAGAGAAAAGAACATTTTCCATCTTTCAAACCGGTCTAATATCTCTCTGGGAAGACTTATTGCTTGAAATCTAAGGTGCTCATTGCTAGAACATTCCTGACCTTGGGGGTCTCTCCTCCCAACCCAGCAGGTGACAATCAATCATAGCAACCACGTGACAGCAAAGCTCACCTCCTGTGGGTGACGAACACATTGTTGACGTGGCCCAGCCCGTTACAGCCTGGCAGGGGGCAGTGGGGAAGTTCCTGTTTGTTCAGTTTCCAGGAGAGGGGTGCCCCATTGAGCGGGTTCTCCTTCTGTCTCTTGGCAGCCAGGGGACATCCAGACGCTGTGCGGTGGGACGTGTATTTACCTGATATGTGACCTTGGCCATCACACCCAATCACAGGGCATCTAGAAAGACACAGCAGAGTCACTAGATGCTGGGGGAGATGAGATAACCCAGGTGAGGTGCTGTGACTAAATCGAGGAGGCGATGCTGAGTTCAAATCACACAGGAATCAACTGAGGGAGATGACAGGGTTTACCAGATGTCTGGTAGATGCTGTCTACTTTCAACCAGGGAGACAATGGGTCCCGGCAGTGACAATGGTCCCCAGGCTCTGAGCTAAGCAACTGTCGTGCATCATCTGGAGGAGAGAGCTGTCATCCCACTTTATCATGTCAGTGTGCCAACTCCCTTCAGTTGTGTCTGATTCTTACTGACCCTATGGACTGTAGCCCACCAGGCCCCTCTGCCCATGGGATTCTCAGGTGAGAATACTGGAGTGCATTGCCATGCTCTCCGCCAGGGGGTCTTTCTGACCCAGGGATGGAACTCACATCTCTTAAGTCTCCTGCACTGGCAGGTGGGTTATTTACCACTACCTGGGAAGCCCATCACCCAAGGCTTGAGGCATATTTCTCAGAGGAGGGAATTCAATTTAGATAAAATTGTGTCTTAGGCAGAATGGAAGGCCCAGGGGAGGAGTAACCATGTTGAGGACACCAGGGCACATCCCAGGAGGCTTCCTTTTGAAACAAACTGAAAAAAGAAACCCCTCCCCCACACTCCTTCTGCAGCATCTGGAACCGGGCGAGCTCAGGGGAAGGAGAGGTTTCCTCCAGCCCCTGACCGCTCTTGTCTGTGCTGTCCCAGCACTCATGATGCTGGGTCCCCAGCCACCTCCCAGCCTGGATCCCGAGTCCTGCCCGCTGACCCTCGTTAGGCTTCTGCCCTGAAGCCGGGTCACTTACTTGAGTTCCGGGTCTTCTTTTTCTTCCTTCGTAGGAGTCACCTTGACACCACCTTTCCTGGCACGAGGGCAGCCGGACAGGCTGAAGCAGGGACCCAACAAAGAGCAAGAGAGACGTGTGTGATCTCACGGTATGCTGCCGCCCCTCTGATTTCCATCTTGGGGGCAGGGGTCTGTCCTACCTGCGGTGGGAGGCATAGTTTCCGGTCACGTGCCCTGAACCGTCGCAGCCTGGGGTAGGACACCTAGAAAAATGAAAGCAGAGCTGGGCCCTGTTGGCGTGGCGGGGGTGGGTCCCACAATACAGCACAGAGCCAGGTGTTCAAAAGCAGGATGAGCCAATTCTGGGGGGCCCTTTTTGCTTAAATATAACTAGTTTGGCTAAGAATCCATTCATGTTGATGTATGGCAAAACCAATACAATATTGTAAAGTAATTAGCCTCCAATTAAAATAAATAAATTTATATTAAAAAATAATAATAAAAAAAGGAAATGATATGTAACTACTGCCCAATGCTTGGGAGAAACCGTATCTGTTGTTATCCTGCACTCTTCTTTTCTTCTTTTTAAACCTTATTTTGGAATAACCTGAGATTTGACCCACAGCTTACCACTGGGCTCCTATCAACATCATGCACAGTTCTCATCTTTTGCTCAAGGCCAGTACATTTCCAAGGCCAGTAAATGAATTAAACTAAATTTCAGGGACTTGGTTTCCGTTGTGGACTTTTGGTGAGAGGGTACGTGGCTGTGGTTTACTGAGGTGCCATCTGCCCCTGGTTAGGACCATCCTGGCCAGACACAGGTGCAGAGGCTGGGTCCACACTCACTTGAGCTCCTGAGAGTTGGCTGCCATGAGGGATTTCAGGGTCTTATCCGCCAGGGGACATCCAGAAACACTGAAGAGGGAGGAGAGAGGCAAAAACAGAGACACACTGCCACACGCAGGCCCGACCAGGGGGCAGCCTCAGCTTCTGAACAAACCCATGTTCAACCCATGGACAGGGGTCTGGGAAAAAGAACCAGGTCTGAACCCGGGTTAGCTGGATCAGGCTCTGGACACCTGGACTACTTCTCGTAGACTGCGGTTTGCTATCTACCAAGCCAGGGGCTTTACCCAGGGACACCCAGACCCTAGTGATGACCAACCCAGAGAACCCTCTGTCTGAATCCTGAGGGATGGCGCTCAGGGTTAAAGCCACGGCCAGAGGCACAGCGAACTACACAGTGACGCAGGAGGGTGGAAGGGCTGAGCTCCCACTGTCTGCTCCGCTGTCTCTTTACTCCTGCACCAGCCGCCTGCCCCTGGGAGGAAGTCCTCACAGCGTGAAGGGTCAGCCCAGTCACTGGTTTCCTAACTAGGTTTCATGTAAAGCTAAATGGGACCACAGGCTGAGGTGAACCCTAGCTTCTGGGTTGTAGCCTGCACCACTGGATCAGAAAATCATTTTTTATCATAAAAGTATAATTTCTTTACAACATAAGTAGAAAGACTGAAGATTTAAGTTAGCTTTATTTTTGAAAAACAGAATGAGCCAAACACCCAACTAACTCAGCCTCCAATTTCCGATGGAGAGAATGTCTTTCTAGTAGGGGTGAGGACAAGTCCTTATAGAGGATGGGATGATGGAGCCTGACCCAGCAGGCGGTGAGCTACCTGCGGTGAGATGCATAGTTGCCCGTGACGTGGCCACTCCCATCGCATCCTGGTGTTGGACAGCTGGGTCAATAAAAACACAGAATCAGGATTAGGTGCATTCATGGGGGCGTTGGCTCTGCCTGACTGGTTATGAATGTGGTAGCTTCTCTTTTAAGACAAGTTAAAGGCAATGGCAACCCCCTCCAGTGTTCTAGCCTGGAGAATCCCAGGGACGGGGGGCCTGGTGGGCTGCCGTCTATGGGGACGGACATGAGTCAGACATGACTGAAACAACTTAGCAGTAGCAGCAGCAGCAACACATGTGAGATGTGCAGAAGCTAAAGGAACTAAGGATGTAGCTGTATAAGGACCTGCAAACTTCCTAAGAAGAAACTTGTATGGGCTTAGCGGCTTAGTCATGTTCGACTTTTTGTGACGCCATGGACTGTAGCCCACCAGACTCCTCTGTCCATGGAATTGTCCAGGCAAGAATACTGGAGTGGGTTGCCATTTCCTCCTCCAGGCGATCTTCCCAACCCAGGCATCAAACACGTGTTTCCTGCATTGGCAGGTGGGTTCTTTACTACTGAGACACCTGGAAAGCCCAAGAAGAAACTTATGGTCCTAAATTATGAGTTTCCAGCCTTGTATCAGTTCTCTGATTCAGAATGATGCCAGAAAGTGATGCTAAAACGTGTGTTCTGGTGATGGGTGAGAGTCAACAGTCAATGCTGTTCTATTTGTTTGAAAATACAAGTTAAAAAAATAATTATTATAAACCCGTGCTTTATCATGATAGTGCTCTTAGGAATACTGGTACCAACTACATCATAGATTTCAGAAAGTTTTGTAAGTTTTTAAAGAGAAAGATAACGTAGTAGCTTCATAAACATGTTAGAAATCACCTGAAAAAGATCTTTGAAAATACTACCTATGGCTGACACATAAATTGACATTTCAGATGGGAAAGCTGCTGACAGTACAGAAATAGTTAAGAGGTTTAGTTAATAAAGCTTGTGATCAGTTTCACCCTAAGATTTGAACCCACCAAAGGCACTCACGAATCAACAACCTAAGCAGTAGTCTCTCCCACCCACCTGCCCAGAGTCTGTCCCAGGCACTTCATTCATTCTGAGAAGCTGATCACATTCTGTGTATCTTATGTGTGGTTTAAAAATAATGAAAGAGGATAGTTATTCTGAACAGGTTTACTCCCATAGTTAACAGGTATACCTTGGTTTCTCAGCCATTTATTTTTCTCTGACACTGCTATAATGTTGCTGGGGGTGAGCAGATTGACCCCCGCCCACTCAGTGGCCTTTATGACGGTGCCGATAATCAAAGGAAGCATCAGCTACGTCAGTCATGCCTTCTGATGTTCTAGGCACCCTGCCTTATGGAGAGGTTTACCCATGTGTGGAATCAGACTCTGTCCCTTTAGAATATCTGGGGATAGTTTCATGACATTCAAGATTTCTGAAGTGTCACCTTCTCAGTATATTTTTCCTGTAAGCTACTTTCTAATCGTTCTCAGGTATTCTAAAGAAAGCATAAGGGTAGAACACCTCCATCTCTCGGGAGATGCCTACTTTTCAGAGCTTGATCATTGGAGAAGGAAATGGCAACCCACTCCAGTGTTCTTGCCTGGAGAATCCCAGGGACGGGGGAGCCTGGTGGGCTGCCGTCTATGGGGTTGCACAGAGTCGGACACGACTGAAGCGACTTAGCAGCAGCAGCAGCAGCAGAGCTTGATCTGAGCTAAACCAGCCAGCTCTCTGCCCATCACCTTCATAGAACATCAGGAAGGAAAATTAAAAACTACAAATATATGCAAAAAAAAAAATAGAGAACAACAATTTACATCTGAGCTGAGTTATCCCGCAAGTGCCATTCACCCGCTCAACAGAGAAACAGTCTTTTCTGATCGTTGTGCAGCTGGAATATGCAGAGCAAGAGGGATGGCTTATAACAGCCTGGGAATTCCCACTTTGGAAATACATCGCCACCTGGTGTGCCAAAACAGCATTGCGTTTATTTTATTTCACTTTAAATTTTATTTCTGTTTTTTAAATCATCCTTATTAATACTGCCAGGAGAGGCAAAGAAGTGCCAATGATTTTTAAACCAGACAGTGATAAATTACTTAGAAAGTACAGTGATAAAGTGTGCATTTAGGAAGTATAATGATAAAGTGTGCATTTAAATAGTGGCTAATTATTTTGTTGAAGCTTTGTGCTTTAAAGAGGTCAAGCAATAAAGCAAAGGCTGAAGGAGTGACATAGTAGGAAAAATTGATGCATTGAGCTCTGCTGGCTGGGTTAATTTACAGATCTTCGATGAGAAATCTTACACAGTAACATGTGCCAGTTGGGTGATACGTTCTGGGAAGATTTGTAAAGGAAAGCGTCACAGTTTAGAGAAAGGAAATCAGCTAGTTCCCTCAGTAAGTGGTGCTCAAAATCTAAATGAATTTATGTTGATCCCATAGCATCGAAAAATCTACCCTAGCCAAACAGTTTCTGGTAAGCAATTAAGGTACATTTACCGGTTAGAAACATAGAGCATGATAAGGACTGGGTACGTTGTTTACAGAACCCGTGTGTGACACAGGTTCCTGGGAGTGCGTGGTACCCACCCCTGTGCTCATCTGTCCTGAAAAGAGAGGAAAGCCACAAGGCCTCTAAGGAGTTCATGTCCTAGGGAATTCATGACTACATTCCGAAAATCGTTCACCGCATTTTCGGAGCCCTTTCTCTTTGCACCAATGAGAAGGGCCCATGACAAAATAATCGCACTTCATTTTTCTGTCCAACATGGTGATGCAGGTTAATCATCAGTTTTTCACACTACATTTAGTTTGAAACGACTCTGGAAATTTCCAAAATCTGCCTTCAAAGGATAAACATTGACCCTTTTGGAGGATCTTTGAGATAACATGCAGAAACAAAATCCATACAAAAATTTTAGAAACTTGACTAGAAGGCCATGAGGACGTAAGTACCTGGCTGCCCAGGTCACCTCCTAGTGGGTACAGTGCTCAGGGAGACAGGCATCAGGAAACACTATTCTTGTAAGGGAACCCGATGCTTGGGCATTCTGCCTTTTCTGCTTTGACTTCGCTGAACTTCATGTGGCATTTGAAACCACCAAAGGCCCAGATGGGAAATTTTCTGAGCTCTCAGCTCCCATGACCATCACTTTCCTCCTTGTCCCCAGGTCTGTATTCTTTGTGGGCGTCTCTGACCCTCTCAGGTCCCAGCAGCATGCATGCTCTCAAATTCTGGGATGAGCATTCTGTCCCCTTCCTTCTATATGTCATCCCCAGAGGCACCGTCTCCCAGGCCACATCTCACGTCTGCATCTCTAGTTAACATTTTAGAAGATCTTTCTGACCCCGGACGGTCCCCCACATGCATACAGCCTCAGCAGAACTCTGCACACTGCTCTTCCCCAAATAGCCCAGCACTAGCTCATATTTCTGCTCAAACATGTGGTCTGTTCAAGGAAAACTTGCAACCAGGCCACTTTCTCAGGCCCCTTGTCCTGGCCCCGCCTTCTGACTGTCTCTGTCTCTCTCTAGGCCGCCTGGTCCTGGGGCTCGGCATAGGGCCTTCTGGTCCAAGCAACCCTTCCTGATGAACAACCCACTGCAACTTGACCAGTACTACCTGCCTGGGTCTTTCAACTCTCCTGAGTCACAGAACTCCTTGAGAATGTAACAAAACCCATGAACTCCCTTCCCAAATAACATTCTGCAGGAAGTTTTAAGTTTCTGGGCTTCTCTGGTGGCTTGGACGGTAAAGAATCTGTGCGCATTGCGGGAGGCCTAGGTTCGATCCCTGAGTTGGGAAGATCCCCTGAAGACAGGAATGGCAACCCACTCCAGTATTCTGGCCTGGAGAACTCCATGGGGTCACAAAATGTCAGATGCGGCTGAGTGACTAACGCTCACATAGACTATCTCTAGCCCTAACCTGGCTCCTCTGAGGCCAGGGAATGGCAAGTTAAGATCTCTGACCAGAACAGAAACATTTCTGATTGGTTCACATATTTTGTTTTTCAATGTGACTTTTAATTCCCTTAACACGAGATCCAATCATGCACCTTTTTTCATAATCCTCTTAGTTCTGAGTAGAGGTCTAGGTACACACAGCGTATTTAACTATCACTCAGTCGAAATTGCCCTAAAACAGTGCCAAGTCAGCTCCATAAACCAAGGTGTTATTACTCAAGGCTTTGATCAGGAGTCTCCATTCTAGAACCACAGGTCACTCACGTGATGAGTTCTTTCTTGAGATCTCTGGCGTGGAGTTTGGGTTTAGGGCTTGGTATGGAGGCCTCTCCAGAGAACTTCTTTTCCTCTAAATTTTCTAGAGAGTTCACTTGGTCTTTCTGGAAAAAAAAAAAAAAGAAGCACACAAGGTATTAGGAAACCCTGGAAAAACAATTGTATTTGAGGTCATTGGGGTCAAACCTGTGCTCTGGCTTAAAGACTGAGATGACATCCTTCACTGGATTTGTACACAAAATAAAGAAAATAATAAGGGCACACCAGGACTGCCATGGACCTTTATCCTTGGTAAAGAATGAGAAATTATAATTCAAAGGCACAATTTTTAAAAGTTCACATGTTGGCAGATAAAACTATAGAGGAATTTCTTGAGCCATGTAAATAAGTTAATATTTAAAAATATTAACTTCAGTATATTTCAAGTTTTACAGTATAACAAACATTTCCTAGAGAGCATGGAACTAGTTCTCTATGTACACAGTGTGCGAGTGTGCTAAGTCACTTCAGTCATGACTGACTCTTTGTGACCCCACATACTGTAGCCCACCAGGCTCCTCTGTCCTTGGGATTCTCAAGGCAAGAATACTGGAGTGGGTTGCCATGTACACAGTAGGCACTGGTAAAACAAAAGAAATTCTGCAAAAAAATGAATCACGCAAATTTTTAAATAGAGAATGAAGAAGTAAATTTAGCTTATTAAAATGTCCTTCCTGATATGCAAATAAGATTTAAACTATTTGCTCCAATGCATAGTGGCTGAGTCCACAATGTCTAGGCAGTATTTAGCTTGATTTTTCTGGACACCTGTTTTTAGTCCCACATCAATCCCTTCCTATTTTCCTTAAGCTACCTCTTTTGCTAAGTTGTTTTTTTCTCATGTTTTTCTCTCTTGATGGACTGTCTTGTTGGATTATCATTAATTTTCATGGTCTCCTTTTAAGCTTAGTACTGATCCTGATTTCATAAGGAAATCTCATCGATCCTTTCACATCACTTATTTACCATCTGATATATTATTGTCAGACAACTAATGATGATTTCACTCAAACACATAATTAATTTACTCTTATCATTAAGCTTATATTCAGTAAATGTAATACTTTCTGGATTTAATATTAAAATCAGATTAACTACTACTAAAAAAAAAACTATCTTCTAAATCTCAAAAGTATTGATCCGTTTAAGATGAGAAAACAATTTTGAGTTATTGAAGGCAAATCTCATTTAAATCGCATGGACATGACATTGCAAGGGTAAATTTAATTTTAGTTATTCTGAGCTGACACTCAAAATCAATGGAAAAACAAAATCTGTGGATTTTACCAATCTAAGAAAAATTCTAAGCAAGCCTTGATCTCAGTTATAAAGGCAAATGTAATTTCCTTCATTAATTACCTGGGGAACAGTTCAATCGATTATTTTACACCAGACCACACAGTGGTGAAAACATGCGTGAATGACCTCAAGGAACAGGATCTTCAGAGCAAGTTAGTAAAACCTGATTTGGTCTAATTTCTTTTTTTCATATTATTTTTAATACTGAGTATTCCATTTTGAATTATTGATAAATGTTTGAAATTAGTAGCAGAAAATCATATACCACTAAAAAACAAAGAGAAATGGGTGCTTGATGATCGTCTATTAAGGTACAAGGAGAAGGGTTATTTTAATGCTGCTTCTGTGAAATCTATAGAAAACAAGTGAATGATGGTTATCCTTTTCACATTTCACAATGCGACTAGAGTGAAGCAATTCCTAATTATAAGACCGTAAACTGGATACACTTGGAGAAGGAAATGGCAACCCACTCCAGTGTTCTTGCCAGGAGAATCCCGGGGACGGGGGAGCCTGGTGGGCTGCCGTCTATGGGGTCACAAAGAGTCGGACACGACTGAAGTGACTTAGCAGCAGCAGCAGCAAACTGGATACACTATTTTTAAAAATATTATTTGCTATTTATTTGCTGTGCTGAGTCTTCATTACTGCCTGGGCTTTTCTCTAGCTGTGGCGAGCGGTGCATGGACTTTTCATTGCAGAGGCTTCTCTTGTGGAGAGAAGCTTGTGGAGCACAGACTCTAGGTGCATAGGTGCTTCAGCAGTTGCAGCTCCTGGGCTCCAGAGCACAGGCTCAGTGGTTGTATCACACGAGCTTAGTTGCTCCGAGGTACGTGGGATCCTCCTGGACCAGGGATCGAACCCGTATCTCTTGCATTGGCAGGTGGATTCTTTACCACTGAGCCACCAGGGAAGCCCCCAGATACACTATTATTAATTTCATTAGGAGGTGCCTGGATTCAGCGTGGGTAGTGTTTTCCACTATAATTTACAAAACATCTTGGCCTTGGATACAAATGTATATCCAACGACCTCTTCTGCTAAGTTGATACTTTGTAATGCTTTTACTCACTGGATGGGATTGTTATTAACTGATCCAAAATCAACGTTGGATCATTACTAATTTTCATGGCCTTCTTTTCAGTTTAGTACTGATCCTGACTTCACAAGAAAGACGAAGAACAGACTTTGTTTTTCTGTTCAGATGCTAGATTTTTCACAAAAATGGCATAAAGCAGAAAAGAGCTATTTTATTATTTTCTTTGTGATAGAAATTAGCAAAGTATCTCTAAGAAGGCATGGACATTTACAGATGAGCATATAAAGGTTATCAGCTGTTGTTTGTTGAATCTGCACACTGTAGAAGACAAGGGAATAAGAGATTCTGAAAGAAATAATCATCTATGAAAGCTTAACTTACTTGACTCGAATACATTCAAAATTAATTCTTGCAGAATATATGGTATTTAACTTAGCACAGTAGAATGTGGTGCTGTTTCAACAGAATAATTTTATTGGATATGACCTTTTAAATATTTTGTAACTTCCTTAAAAAATTATGGACTCTTGGATATGCAATCGCATTATGAAATAATTGTCTCTCCCTTCCTCCTTTTTTTTTTCCTTTTGGCTCAGCATTCTACCTCTAGAAACTTGCAGAGAGCATATGTATTAAAATACAGGTGACCCTCATTATAAGAATGCTTAATTTTGTCACAGAAGCATTGTATATCATATAAACTCCTAAACTGCATACCATAAAAAATATGTCAACATCATTTGTCAGATTTTTTTTCAAAATTTATAGCATCCTTTTGAAAATAATAATTTATATTGGAGATACATAAGAGAAAATGTGGCATACATATATGTGTGTTTAGAGAGTGCATGAGTGCGATGAAATTCCTTTAATGTACAATAGGAGTTTATATTGATTTTAGTAAAAACCAGAACATAATGAGAGCATGAATAACAGATAATAGCATCTGGCACTTTTAACATCTGAAGTCTTTGGAGAACTGACAGTTGAACAAAACTGACAGCTCTAGTTATTTCTCAGCACTTTCCTTTTGAGATAGTTTGAGTTTTTTCCAGATTCAGGATTTTTTTTTTAGGGGGCATCTGGACAGGCTATTTCACTGAGAGAGACAGACAATATTTTCTGAAAATTACCACCAAAATTAAGCAACTGTTGTGCATATGAACAAGATAACAATGAATTAGAAATAATCACCCAGTTTCTGGTCAGGAGTACAGGCGTGAGTGTTGTGTGGGGTGGGGGATGTGGGAGGTATGGGGGCTGTGAGGGTATGGGGTGTGTGGTGTAAGGGGTGTGTGGAGTGTGGGGTGTGTGGAGTTTGTGCAGTATGAGGGGGATGTGGGGTGTGTGGAGGGTGTGTGGGGG
>SJYT01041501.1:195355-365298 GCA_006410635.1 Cephalophus harveyi
GTATACGGGGTGTGGGGTGCAGGGTGTAGGGGTGTGGGGGGGTATGTGGGGTTTGGGGCTGTGTGGGTGTGGGGTGTGAGGGTGTGTGGAGTGCGTGGAGTTGAGAGCAGCCCCGGTTCACAGAGCACCCTGGGACCCTGAGCAGCACCTCGGCAGAGCTCCCAGGAAGCACAGCCAGGACCATCCGCCCCTGGTTTGTGTGGTCACTGGCCATGTTCTGCACCCAGGCTCAGAACTCTGGTCCTGCCATCTTGAGATGGCACCTGGTCCTGCCACCCAGGCCCATTACTAAATTTCTATATGACCAAAGAACAGCAAGTTCACTCCATCTGGCTTCGATTTCCTTCTCTAGAAACTTTGGTAATAATCCTGCTCTTCAGCTTAGTCAGGAAAACGAGACACTGTAGAGAAAGAGCCATCATCCTTATTCTGACCCAGGGTGGCCACCCTCTGCTGCCTTCGCAACGAGGACATTGACTGCCATTTCTACACAATAATAACTACCGAGCATCACATTTCTCATTCTGGGATTCAGAACAGAATGTGAAAAATGCTCTCTTTTTCACCCACGCACATCACCTTGGCATGGACTCAGGAACAAAGAGCAGGGGTAAGGAACCATCCCAGGGCTCCTGTCCCAGGGCTTACGGGAATTCAGAAGCACTTTTGTGTGTGTCCCGCAGGGATAGCGCCCAGCAGTGAGCCACCCACGCTCAGACCCTGACAATAGGCACTGAGCTTAGAAACTTCCTTGTCAACTCAAACCTAGCACAAGCTCTAGGACTCCAGGAACTCAGGATCTCCAAAGCCGTCTTTGTTCTTGTTATAACATCGAACTTCCAGTAGCTTGTCAATCCCAGATGTCAGATGTCTGCTGTGTGCTAAGTCACCAGTCATGTCTGGCTCTTTGCAACCCCAGGGACTGTAGCTGGCCAGGCTCCTCTGTCCATGGGATTCTACAGGCAAGAATACTGGAGTGGGTTGCCATTTCCTTCTCCAGGGCATCGTCCCAACCCAGGGATCGCACCCACGTCTCTTATATCTCCTGCATTGGCAGGTGGGTTCTTTGCCACTAGCTCCACCTGGGAAGCCCAGATGTCAGATACTTAGGTTGCAAGTTGTAGCAGTGAGCCTGCACTAGCAGACCTGAAGGGAGTAAGCCGCTCTGAAAAGAGCAGACGTCTAATCGAAATGATCCATCTTCCCCATGACTGCGCTGGGACATCAGCTCCACCAGCATTAGATAGGAACGGGCCCCAGCCGAATCCACAAAGCTGCCCAGATGACTCCTCACATGTTTCTAAAGAGAGAATATTTGTTATGAGACTTCACTTTCTGCTGAGTGATAAGAAGTACACACAGCCAAGGAGGTCCCCAAGGTCCCTACTCAACCCCCAGTGGCAGGAGTGCCCTAGAATATAAGGGGTGCCCTGCAGACATTGCTACAGAAATTATGGTGGTGGTTTACAGCTAAGTCATGTCCAACTCTTGCAACCCCATAGGCTGTAGCCTGCCAGGCTCCTCTGTCCATTTCCAGGGATTTTCCAGACAAGAATACTGGAGAGGGTTGTCATTTCCTCCTCCAAGAGATCTTCCTGATCCAGGGATCAAACCCGCATTTCTTGCGTCTCTTGCGTTGGCAGGCAACTTCTTTACCACTGAGCCATCAGAACCTATGTCAAATGACACAAAGACTCTGAAAGGGAGCAAAACAAAGAACTTTGCTTTGTTACTGGTGGGGACTGGATCAGATGTCTGACTCTGTGCAAGCAGAAAAGAGACTTGGGGTGAACAGTGACCATGGCTGGTATACAGTGGGGTTGCAAGGGTGAGGAAGAGAAAGTTCAAGCTCCCCCACATGGCACCAAGCCTCTCCAGCGTGGGGGGTTTCGTCCCAGCAGACTCGCCTAAGAACAAGGATGTACTAACGGTCACTCTATAAGGGACCGTCCTCCGTGCCACACATTTTTGACTGGAACCCACCTCCAGGTCTCATAGCTGGGATTAGGTGCCCTCATTTGGTAGTGGTTTAGGCAAGAGACTGGTTGGCAATACGGGGGTTCTCCTGGACTGGGGGTGTCCCTGACCCAGAAGAATCACCATCCTTGCTCTCATCTGGGCTGTGCTTCCAAAGGATCCACCCCCACCACCTCATCTCCACCTCGGACCCCAGTGTGGAGTGATGGCAAGTGTGAATGTAGGCACATTTCTGGATTATACGGCAATGACATAAACAAGGTGTAACCTTGGGGACTTTGCACAAGCTGACCAGGGAGTGCAGAGGAGGACAGAGACACATGTTCACCAATTCTCGATCACCACCTGAGGCAAACCAGCTTCTTACACTTTGCAGGGTCTGTTTTACATTAAAGTTGAATGTGTATGATTTAAGAAAGTTTTTCTAAAGTAGTGTTATGATAGATTAATTCAAACCATCCCTAAATACTTGGGTGAACTTTTAAAAGCCAAAGAAAGGACAGTGACTAAGCCCCACATGGCAGAATCTAACTGGAACCTGCTGCCATGGGAGATCCCTGCTCTCCTGGGAAGGTGTGGCTGGTGGTGACGGAGACGCAGACCTGCCTTGGGTCCTGAAGGCTCCTTCAGGCCACACCCCATCCAGCTATTCTGCATGCCTGCTCAACTGCTCACTCACCCAGGAGCTTGGCTACAGGTTGGTTCTCCTACCAGATAGGTGTTCTACATCCTCGGGGCCAGTCTTACTGGACATGGGGATGCCAATGAAAGTGTGGAGGGGGAGGGTGGAGGGAAGGACAGAAGGGGAACAGAAAACACCCCAATTTTGTGATCACAGCCATTGACACTGACATTGACACCCAGAGATGTTAAGGAAGATGCTAAGGTCACACAAGGAACTATACTCAGTATTATGTAATAATCTGTAAGGGAAAAGAATCTGAAACAGAATACACACACACATACACATATATATGTAGAGTGAGTAGTGTCAGTCGTTCAGTCGTGTCCGACTCTTTGTGACCCCATGGACTGTAACCCGCCAGGCTCCTCTATCCATGGGACTTCCCAAGCAAGAATACTGGAGTGGGTTGCCATTTCCTCCTCCAGGGCATCTTTCCGACCCAGGGATCGAATCCCAGTCTCCTGCATTGCAGGTAGATTCTTTATCATCTGAGCCACCTGGGAAGCCCATATATATGTTTGTATAGGCTGATCGCCGAAGAATTGATGCTTTTGAAGTGTGGTGTTGGAGAAGACTCTTGAGAGTCCCTTGGACTGCAAGGAGATTCAGTCGTGTCCGACTCTTTGTGACCCCATGGACTGTAACCCGCCAGGCTCCTCTATCCATGGGATTTCCCAAGCAAGAATACTGGAGTGGGTTGCCATTTCCTCCTCCAGGGCATCTTTCCGACCCAGGGATCGAACCCCAGTCTCCTGCATTGCAGGTAGATTCTTTATCATCTGAGCCACCTGGGAAGCCCATATATATGTTTGTATATGTATACATATATGTATCTGAAGCATTGTGCTGTACTCTTGAAACTTATATGATATTGTAAAGCAATTATACTTCAATAAAAAATAAAGTGTATGCTAAAATCAAATTAGCCTTCCTCCAAAGTCTCTGAGCTTCACAAATCTGAAAAAGGGGGATGATGCTTACTTCCAAATGTCTACTTCAGTTCTTCAAACGTGTCAGCTGGCAAGCACCAAGCACTTCCCTAGGACAGACAAAATCACTTGCAAGAAGGCTGGGGTCACATGTGCAGCAACCCAGAGTCTAACCAGTGGAGGGTGTGGCCGTGAACTCTTTGGAATGACACTGAGTCAGGGCTCATCAGACCCACGCTGGGGGCTCCAGCTACGAGAGGAGGCTGATGGCTTCCTGCACAACATCTGACTTCCGGGGTGACACCACCTCCAGGGATCACCCAGCCCACAAGCCTGGGGTTGCCATGGCTGGGACACCCGATAGCCAGGATCAGTCCCTGGCCTACAGCTCTGCATGGAGGGATGCCTACACCATCCCTCCGTGAAACCAGGGAGGAGAATTTGACAAGAAGCATCCCTGTACAGATTTGCTCTCGTGTGCCAGCCTCTGGTGCAGAGACACATGGGCTCACGGCTCACAGGCTGCCGTGTCCCCAGGATAGATAACACCACCTCTCAGCACACACAACTCATCCCTTAACGGTGATATGACAGACTCTAATGACATCTTGTTTTAGGCAAGGGGTGGGAAATGTTGAATTCATTTGTAAATACCTCCTGAAATTTAAAATCATCGCTTTACCAAAATCAAAAACCAGCTACAGAATTACGTGTTATCTAAATAGGATGGTGAGAAATGGTGCAGGAGGAATAAGTGGACCACGCTCTCCGAACATGCTCTGTCTCCAACTTATTGATTGACACTGGAACAGTACCTCTTTCTCCTCCTCCGTCTTCCCGTGGGCTTTGCTATAGTTGATGGGCGTGTCCCAGCCCTCGTGGTCACACAGGGCCTGGTAGAAGGCCGCGTTGACCAGAAGGCTGCTGGTTTTGAACGGGGAAGAGGAAGCAGTTGGAATAGAAGGGTTAGTGGAAGTTAGGGGTGCAGCTTTGTCCAGGATTCGAGCTTTTTTCATGCTTAAGTCCAATGTGCCATTCTCATCCACTTCTATCTCGGCCCCCTGTGTATAACAGGAAACAAAAAAAAAAAAACCATGTAAGCAGTTTGCAGTGGTAGCCTGGCCATGTGGGGCTTTTAAGGGATCATTTTAAATGCACGCTTTTATGGAAGTATATCTGATTTTAAATCTCGCTTTCTGATTCGCTTTGGTTAATGTTCAATTCTTAGGCAGACTTTTCAGAGCAGCCCCATTAGGGAGTTTCGTGTTTCTGGGTTTAAGCAATGTAAGCCTAAATATAAGTAAGATGGTCCAAATACTAAATGTACTGGCTAAACGTATTTTATCTTTTCTTTTTAAGTTTAGCTTTAAATCTTCCTTTCTAGTTTGCAGAATTATCACTCCCAATTCATCCTTTAAAGCATTAACACTGGAGTTAATAAAGAGACACACTATCCCCATCCCAACATGAAAACCATGCAAAAAACAACCAGCTGGGAGAGAATTTTTATTGGGAAATATTAGAACCATATTAGATTACTGTGACAGTGACATTTTACCCTGGGTGACTTGAACCAGAAAAGTTTGGTTAACTCGTGGGGGGCGGGTTGGGGGAGGTGGGCAGTGCACGCTTAGTTCCCCCTCGGAGCCGTGAGGTGGCAGCTGGCAGCATGACGAGGGTGGGGGTAGGAGGTTAAGTTCTACATTGAAAACTCCAGAATAAAGGTGATTATTTTCCAGATACTCAGTATGAGGCTTTAATTCTGCCTCACGACATTTCTCCTCGGGAGACCTTGGCTAAGCTTCGTTTTGTTTTTAAGGTTCAAGTGCCAACAAGGTCCCCATGCATCCTGGCCCTTCCGCAAGTCACATGCCCGAGGATGGTGTGCACAGTCCTGAATCGTGAACACTGCCAGACAGTAACTCCCAGGATGCTTGGAGAGCGAGCTTGTTACCCTCCTAAGTGGGTCAAAGGAATACCTTCCCCGGGTTCTCACTGCCGTCTGTCAATTCACAATTAACTTCTAGATGATGTCTCTCCCCTGTTTCTTTTGTCTGCAAAAAGCAGGAGAATTCCCTGAATATGTTCCTAAGATCCCTAACAGTTACTTCCCAGGGGTTTATTTTAACCCTCCAGTTACACCCTCCCCTTACCCCCTCCCCAACATTCCCACTGAGATGAGATCCACTGTACTGTTGCTGAATTTAAAAATAAAAGCATCTCTTCTGTCTGCTTGTTCTACCTGCAAAGTTTTTGTTCTTAGTCTCTCAGGTAAAGATGCTTTATGATATCTATGGGAGGTAAATACACTTCTAATGTATTTGTACTAAGATGCTTTCGTCCTGTCTTTCTGTCCTTTTTAGTAAATAGTTTAATCTCCTGTGATAGTTTTAAGCCCTGAATTTCACAGTAGAGCTTATCCAGGATAATAACTTAGTAACCACCACATCTTATGCCATCTGTATAATATCAAATACGTTTTTATACCAGCATTAATAAACCTTAGTTACAAAAATCCAAGATATTAACCATATCTGTGCTGCACACTCTCTCCATGATACAATGCAGTCTGCCACAAGCACATCAAAACAACTTTTGGCTTCAACGCTGATATGTAACTATAGCAATGAAACAGAGCTATAGCAATCAAGTTTAATGGCCAATGTAAAGTAAAATGCTAAATATTGTAGTTGCTGACATTTTTTTTCATAAAAAAATAAAAAACTTGGGTTAAGACTGCACAACCAACATTCACATAAAATTCCAGACCTCTGTGACAGATGGCTTAGGAAAAAGGAGCCACGTGACTGGGCTGCAGCATTTTATAGTGCAAAACCCATAAATAGTGCAGATTCGAGCTTGCTGAAAAAAAAAAAAAATACCAACTATTCCAAGACAACACTAATATATATTTTAGTTTCTACAGGAAAAAAAAAACTTCCAATGAGTAAATGAGAAAAAAACAAAACAAAACAAAACACAGAGATTCTCAGAGTTGTGGTGGTTCCACATCTTGAGTAATCATGGGTTGACTGAAAAAAAAAAAAATCATTCCTAATGTTTGAAAGAGGTGGTTTTCTGTGCCCTGCGCCCCAGCCGGCTGCTCTGAGCACCTGACCATGCTGGGGAAGGGGGGGCGTGGGGTGGGTAGCAGGCGGCCATGCGGGTACAGATGGGCTTTAAGTGAGCTCACAGATGCACTCGACAATTACACACAGCACCAGAGAAGGGCCCCTTTCTGCCCATGGGTGGGTGGATCACACGTTTACTGCATGGATTTCATTCAGAGCAGTATTGATAGACATCATTTCTCTCTGTGCTTGAAACTCCACATGGCAGGGCGATGAGGAGGGGTTGGTGGTCGTGGGAGAGTCCATAGGAGGGGGAGAGGACAGCCCCACCAGACAGCCACCCCCAGCCTGACTCCTAAGATGCTCATTTCTCAAAGGGCTTAGTTCTTATTTTAATTATTTGAATTTTAAGCTTCTTGAGCCTGGTGTAACACTGCTCATATACTCTCCAACTTGGGAGCAACATCAGTGACCATGTAATTCAGCCACTTCTGAGTTAGAGATATTTCCTGTGATGTGTTGATTTTCAAAAGGATTCGGAAAGCACATAACATTTTCAAGCCATTACATTTAGGGCAAAAAAAAATGGAGTAATCTAGTGTCGCTGCCTTCAAGAAGCTTATTTGATGCATATAGGACATTTTTAGTGAAATAGACTACAAATTATTATTTTAGTTTATATAATTTATATATAAATTATAAATTATTATTCAGATGAAAGTTGAGGTGATTATCTATTATAAGCCTTATCTGTACTATAAAATCAGTAGCGACTCAGATGTCTGCCAACAGAGGGACAATATAACACTGCACCTATTAACTGGCACGTTATGTGATCAGTAAAATGATAATTTCAAGGACTTTGTTTCAACAGAGAAAAGACTTATGTCACTGAAAGCAGGAGGCAACCTGGAACTCTGGCTACACTTACAACTAGGGAAAATAGGAAGAAAATTGTTTTCTGAAGAAGAACAAAAGGGAAAACACAGAAATTCTTGTGAGGATAGGCTAAGGGGAAAATGATAATATTATATTGTTTCAAAAATTAAAAAAAATACCTTACATTCAAAGATGGTGACAAAGTAAATAAAAAACAAAACTGTAATTTTACTTTAAATGTTCTGATTATGAAAAGCATCAACTTCCAAGGCATTGGTAGAATAAGATGGCCTTGTTTTCTTTATTTGGCATATTTTCCGTTGTTAATAAGGAGAGGTTGAACCACCTCCTTGTTTTGTGACAGGGCTAAGACGAATGCAAGAGGAGGGGGTCTGCAGATGGGTTTCTGCTACATCTCTCCACTAAGGCTCTTCTGTTCCTGATTCCGGGGGGGGGGGGGGGGTTTCTGTGGAAACATCTTCATATTGGAAGTCCTCTGAAACATGTTTTCAAAGTAGGCAGGGTATTGAATACAGTTCACTGTGCTATACAGAAAGTCCTTGTTAACAATATCCTGCCTACTTTGAAAACATGTTTCAGAGGACAAATGTGTGTATGTTAACACCAAGTTATTTATAGCACAGGGCACTCTACTCAATAATCTGTATGGGAAAAGAACCTGAAAAAGAATGGATACATGTGTATGTACAATTGAATCAGTTTGCTATATACCATAAACTAATACAACACTGTAAATCAACTATAATATAAAATAAAAATTAAATTTAAAAATCTAATTAATATAAAAAAAATAAAATCCTCTCGCTTCTGAATTGTGATGTTGGAGAAGACTCTTTAGAGTTCCTTGGACTGCAAGGAGATCCAACCAGTCCATCCAAAAGGAGATCAGTCCTAGGTGTTCTTTGGAAGGAATGATGCTAAAGCTGAAACTCCAGTACTTTGGCCACCTTATGAGAAGAGTTGACTCATTTGAAAAGACCCTGATGCTAGGAAAGATTGAGGGCAGGAGGAAAAGGGGACGGCTGAGGATGAGATGGTTGGATGGCATCACCAACTCAATAGACGTGGGTTTAAGTGAACTCTGGGAGTTGGTGATAGACAGGGAGGCCTGGCATGCTGCAATTCATGGGGTCGCAAAGAGTCGGACATGACTGAGTGACTGAAATGAACTGAACTGAACTGATCCTCAAAAAAGGGTAGGCAAGGTACTAACAATAAACAAATGGGACTTCGCTGGTGGTCCAGTGGTTAAGACTCTTTGCTTCTTCTACAGAGGATATGGGTTTGGTCCCTGGTCAGGGAACTAAGATCACACATACCTCAAAAAATTAAATACCTCAAAAAATTAATGAATAAAATAAATGAACTGAAAACATCTTATTCTTCAGTTCAGTTCAGTCACTTATTCTTACTAAATAGCAATTGAATATTAATATTAATACTATTAAGAGTATGACTCGTGAGATATACTAATAGAAATCCTGTGATGGAATTCAGAAGAGAAGTAAGTGACTGATAGAAGGTATAAAAGTAAAGTGTTGGTGTGTTAGTCACTCAGTCATGTCTGAATCTCTATAACCTCATGGACTGTAGCTCACCTGGTGTCTCTGCCCATGGAATTGTCAGGCAAGAGTACTGGAGTGGGTTGCCTTCCCTCCTCCAGGGGATCTTCCCGACCCAGGGATTGAACCCAGGTCTCCTGCATTGCAGGCAGATCCTTTACCACCTGAGCCACCAGGGAAGCTAAATTTATAATCTTTTCCCCTAAATCTTTGTCTGACACTTGAAGTCATAGTGAAAACTCTTGGTAGACCAGTAGTTTGTATACCAGAGAATGATAAATTCATCAAGGAGATCAAAAGTTAGACATTAATTCAAGTTTTATCTCCAACAGTCATAGCTGTGCCATTTAGGGGGCATTATTTAATATCTCTGCACTACTTTCTTCACCTGAAAAATGAGATGCCATTCAAGTATTCTTGAACTTCCCTGGTGGCTCAGATGGTAAAGAATCTGCCTGCAATGTGGGAGACCTGGGTGTGATCCCTGGGTTGGGAAGATCCCCTGGAGAAGGGCATGGCAACCCACTCCAGTATTCTTGCCTGGAGAATCCCATGGACAGAGGAGCCTGGCAGGCTACAATCCATGCGGTCACACAGAGTCAGACATGACTGAGTGACTAAGCACACGGTACATTATGGGCAGAGGGCTCATTTATAGTGCATGACACATAGTAGGTATTCAGTAAACAACACAACTGATAATAATCAATTTGATTGGGTTTTTGGACTCTAAGAGATCTCCCTATGCTCTTCTACACAGAAGCAAAGAGGTGGTTTCCCCATACACATCGCTGGTTCTCTGAGATCCTGAATACAGTCCCTCAGAGTGGTTCATTCACATTGTGCAGCAGCATCTGACTTCACATTAAAGTTACTGAAAAAGGCTGATTTTGGATTCTAACCATCCCCAGAGCCGCCGGGCTATTTCTGAGAGAAGGCAGCAGGAGTGACGATGGGATAGCGTGTTGTTTCTCGGCCTTGTTCAAGCACAAAACAGACTTTGAACTTTAAACATTTCAAGCAAGTGTCAATTTTTTGTTTTCTTTTAAGGCACACTGTGCATATGCCACTTTGTCTAAACAGGTGGGGAAAACACCAAAACAAACAACAGAACACTTGGCAAGCGGCAGCGATTGGGATAAAGATAGACTGTGTGCCTGTTATTCCTACCTCTGCTGACGAGGGAGGAGGAGGAAGGTGGGGAGGAAGGAGGATGGAGCGGACTCCCCATACCCCCGCTGCTCACTCCTCCTGCTGCCTGGTTGTCCTCAGCCCTGTGCTCATCTCAGGAGCACCATCTCCAGACTCAAGGGGGAATGTCTGCAGCTGTGGTCCATCTATGTTTTGCAAACTCACAGGAATTCCACATGGAAATGAAGCACAGGCTACAAATCTCAGGACCAAGGACAGTTCCAGTATCACACTGTGGCTCATTCTTCAAACAGAAGTGTCAGTAACCACAGTGATCTCTACTCGGTATTGCTATTACTAATTTTTCTCTGACTTGATTTCTCAAAGAGATACTTAAAACACCCACAGGTAATTTAGGCAGTGTGGACATGCTGTGTAAGGGCTGGATTGGATTTTGACAGGAGCAAATCTTTCTAAGATCTACTTTCAGGATGTAGTGGATGTGAGCTCAGGCAGCAACTGACAGCGTTTGCCCTGGCACCTCCACCCAGGGCTGGGCGGTGAAGGAGGCGTGTGGGGTAGGCAGACACTCAGGCTGAGAAACTTGGGAAGGAGAACACTTCAAAATGTTCATAACGTTCTTCATTGTTTTTGGAAGAGGTTCTCTTGCCTCCCTGAGGTTTGTCTCTGCCGTCTTATCTTACACAAGAGTAGGGATTTTGCATATCACGAGTTCAGTTATCCTGCCAAACCTGGGGTGAGTTATGACTTTGCACATAGCTTGAAGGAATTTGTATTAGCCCTGATGAGTGGATATGAAGGCAGTCTCAAAGTCAGTGTCCTTTGGCTTGATTTTAATAAAGTCATGCCCACATGCAAGATTCGTAACTTGTTCTCCTCTCGGGTTCTTTAAACAACTTCTGAGAAGCTCACTGGGGGAAGGAAAGGACCAGATGGAGGCAGAAGAAAATAAATCCTTTGTCAAAGTTCTGATCAAATTCCCTACAGAGTCACCCACACCTCCCCTGGACCTCAGGAAAGGCCCTTCTGAAGACCTTGCTCTCCTCCTGCAGAGACCACTTTTTTCGTCCTTCTCTGACCGTAAGATCCTCGAAGGCAGGGTCTCTGAGGGACTCTACTCTGTTGGGCAGCCCAGCACCTACAGACTCTCCAGTTGGGACAGCTGAATCCTCCTGCCAGAATCTCTCTAGTCCATCAACAGTGCTTCTATGCTCAGATCCAGAAGTCGAGAATGGGAGAAAGCCATGTATTTCTATATCCTGTTTTCCAAACTAGGAACTCAAGAGGTCTCTGGATTCTGATCAGCAAAAACAAACACACCAAACACCCACCATGGAGGAAGCCCTGCATCCTGGTGGAGAGAGAATCAGGCTAGTTTTCAGTGCAGAGCAAGATTGTTTACATTTAATCCCACATGAAACAAAGGGCATGGAGCAGAGGGCATTGCGGACAACAGAAACGGCCGGCACAGGGCACTGCTGGATTGGAGCCCATATTTCAGGGTTAATTACTTTGGCTTTTTCTCTCTCTCTCTTTTTTTTTTTTTGCTGTAATAATTACTTTTTGTGGTTTCAGGAATGTATGCAGTTCTCTTTTAAGGTCAGAAAATAGAATCCAACCAGGATAGAATTCTGCAGATCGTTACAGTCGTGTGCAAATGCAGGCCTGGAGGAGGGTGGCACCAGGTGGCAGTGCAGGGGGCCACACTGATCCCGTTTACCACCCACGACGTCCAACGAGACAATGTTCATGGGAAAAAGGATTTGAAAACTGCCATCATCGCAGATTCTCTAAAAACTGACTGCCGCACTTTCTGCCTCTTCCACTCTTATGGTCTCATCCGTGGTTGGGCTCCTGCAGTTAAGGTGTGGTTGACAGTTTTGGGGCTCAGACATTTGGGGGGTTCCTGTCATCTTTGTTGGACTCACTGCTTGGCTTCAGCAATCGATAGAAAGTGGAGAATACAAAGGTAAAAGGCAGAAATTCGAAGGAACCAAACTGTATCCACGTAGAGCCTTCACCCTACAACCATTCACTCAAGCAAATTTAAGTAGCATTAACCATTATAATACTGGCACTTTTCTTATGTGTGCGTGTGTGCTCAGTTGCTATAGTCATGTCTGACTCTTTAAGGCCCTATGGACTGTAGCCCACCAGGTTCCTCTGTCCATGGGATTCTACAGGCAAGATTACTGGAGTGGGTTGCTATGCCCTCCTCCAGGAGATCTTCCTGACCTAGGGATCAAACCCATGTCTCATGCATTCCAGGTGGATTTTTTTTACTGCTGAGTCACCAGGGAAGCCCCTTTATTCTTACAGGACAGCCTAAACTGACAATAAGGCAAATAAGAAGGAAGACAGTTTAGTATCACTCCAATGAGCTGCACATTAGAATATCCCTTTAAAAAGAAGAAATGTGTTCAGGTTTTTAAAAATGGATTTAAGAATAACCAAAGTTACATTCTAAAGGACCCCAAATCATTCATTTATGTAAATAATCTCTGACTGTGATTTCTGGAGAAATTGGAGTTTTCTTTATATTTTTGAGGCAATGTGTTTTTCTTTGTTTAAGAAACTCATTTGTTTAAAATGGTTTTTGAGTGGTTTTTGGCCACCAACTCTTCCTGGGGTTTACTTGGCTCAGACCTGTCCAGAAGCTAATTCTGATTCTTCTGTCAAATGCTCCATGCCACTGTGCGCCCTGCTCTCCTGAAGGCCTGGCACGCACACAGGTGAGCAGCTGACTGCACCGGGACGGGTTGAGCTTAAAGGGAAAGGGGAGCGAATGCCTGTGCTCCCTGAGTTTGGGTTAGAGTTTAACCAGGGCATCTTCCACCAGAGCAAGGGGAACTCGCTTCTCTAATCACCACTTCTTTGGTGGCTCAGACGGTAAAGAATCGGCCTGCAATGTAGGAGACCCAGGTTTGATCCCAAGGTCTGGAAGATTCCCTGGAGAAAGGAATGGCTACCCACTCCAGCAGTCTTGCCTGAAGAATCCCATGGACAGAGGAGCCTTGCAGGCTACAGTCCATGGGGTTGCAAAGAGTTGGACACAACTGAGTGACTAACACTTTCACTCTTCTCCAAACCAGCCTGGGCACACTCTGTCAGCTAGCTTCAGCCAGCTAGGTAGAAAAACAATTTCTTTTAACAGCCTTCCATGTAGACAGAAGTTACTGGCTCTAGCTGCCTGCGGCCAGTTCTGGCACCCCCATCTGAGGGTCACTGTTACTCTGGAACATCACGACTCCTTCCTCAAAAGCCAACACACAAAGAAAGGATCTTTGGTTTTTATTTTCATCAAGACATCCTAAACACAGATGTCTACTTCTCCTTATTAGTTGGAGAGGAGAGGTTATTAGAGAAAGGTGATTAATTACGTGAGCTCCAGAAAGATGGGGATCTTCAGAAACTTCCTAGAATTTGGTTCTGGATTTGTATTTGGGCCCTGAGCTCTCAACAGCCCTTGATCCTTCTCTTGTTGACTTAATGGACCCAGGTTTTATGATGTCCTTTGAGAAAACTACAGCATCTCAGACCATTTTATGCTCTATGATGGTTCCACACACAGTAATGAGATGTCATGAATTTTTCCATGTTTTACAAGTGGCAGTTTTATTAAACACATCCTACCATCTTTGATTCTCAGACAGCAAACAGTTTCCACTGTTCAAACAGATTCTAGTGCTTTCTGTGTTCATGCTGCTGTGGCCAGGACCCCAACACAAAAAGAGGTTTGGAATCCACTGGGCTCCCCAGCCAGTCACCACACCCCCGACCCAGCTTCCTTGCACAACCTGCTAATCAGCCTTGGTCTCCCTGCTCCTTGAATCCACCAGGCTTGCCCCTTCCCAAGATAAAGGGAGCTGGGCCACAGGGGTGGTGAGCATGGCCAGGATTGCGGAGGCAGCCTATCTTCACGTTGAGCCGCTGGCCCCCCTCCGGGTTCTTGGCCTGCCTACCTTGGCGTGCAGACCCTGCTGTCTGTTGGCGAGGATGTCGGCGGCTTCCCGGCAGCGGGTGGACAGGTTCAGGATGGCCGCAGCTGCTGCGATGTGGGTGTCTTCACTGCGCTGGCCGGAGCCGTAGGAGCTGGCACAGCCTGGGCTCTGTGTGTGGGCGCCTGCACTCGGCAGCCGGGGGGGAAATTTCCCTGGACTGGAAAAATGCTTCGCTGTTGAAGAGAGATTTGATTAGCAATTGCACAAACATGGATTTACTCATTAAATAGACTTGTCTGAAAGACAGAACTTCTTGCATGAAAATACATGAAGAATACACAGAAACACAATCCATTCTCTCTGGGTACCTTAAATGAATGTTATTCAGATTGGTTTTCACTGGAGTTCATAGATCAAACAGGTGACTGCTGAGAAGGAAGGCCTATTCTCTTAATATTTTTTGTATTTACACGTTTTATGAGAAAAACTCTAACTCAGGTTACTGGGCATGTGTTCTAGCAGCACAGGTGGTAAAAATGGTAGATTCAAGTCTATGCTAGTGAAACTTATCAGGGACTAGAGAGGCTTAAGGCCACAACATCCACAAACAGTGTAGGTACGAGAATCAGTGATCCCTGTGGAGGAAATGGACTGTTTCATATTTGTTCTCACACTAACAATTTATACTTAGATTCAGAATTGCATGCTTTGCTATTTGTTATGCAGGTTTGTTCTGTGCTTAAATCAGTAGAAGTTTCTCTTCCTCCAACTTGGTGGACCTGAGTAGATGATGAAGCTTTTTTTTTTTTACTTCATTTTTGTGTTCAGGTGTAGGGCAGTGAGTAGGGGAGGGACTGAGCCCAAGTTCTCAAGGTGAACAGAAAAGCACTGAGTTATCAAGGCTGAGTCCTCCCTTATGCTTCTGCTATGGGTACCAGGGTGTCCATGAGAGAATTAAACATGTTTCTCTTTACTCTGGGTGTTTGCAAACATCATTCAGGGACCGAGAGGCACATCCAAAATTTAATGTGGGCTATAAAGGCATTTGGCTATTTTACTGTATGTAGTGTTTATTTTAAATATTTGATCATTATTTTTCTTAAAATATAGTTTAAAACATTACCAAGTGTTATTCCTGTAGTTATAAAAATGTCACTGAAAATTCTACTTTTTAAACCAGTATCCATATTATATGAATATTTAGAAGGCTCTTATTAACTAGTTTCACCTGAATTAAACATATATGTATATATGTATATTTTATATATATATAAAATAAAACTATCTCCATATAGATACAAAACACTGTGTGTGTATTTGTGTGTATAATTTTCCCCTTAAATCTAATAGGTTGTCAGTGGTTACCTATGTTGGTTATACTTTATTTTTAGTAAGAACAGGTAAGACAATCTTTTAGAGTACACTGTATTCTAGTTGACAGACACACTCCTCCCTAGTCTGTTTAGCCACTGTTGGGTTTTATACCGCATTCAAATTCTTTGAAAAATTTGGTGATTTATATCACGGAAGGGAGAAACATTCTGTGTTCCTAAGAGCACCACATCTAGGTAACTATGTGTCAGATCAAAGGGAGTCCAGGGATCTGCACAACACTGTAAAAAATTCATGGTCTATGGAGGATTCCAACTGGGGGATTACTTCCCTTTGTAGAAATCATTCCTGGATTTATTCCCAGGTGAAAAATCTCACCTATTTATTAGAATATTCAAGAACTCTAAACAACTGGAGAAAATTGTTAGTAAAAACATCAAGTTTTATGTGTTAAAAGTACCTTTGCATTATGACCGTCCATACAAATGTGTCATTGTTAGAGAATGAACACATTTCTGCATTAATTCTTAAATCTGTGGGTGAACATCTCCATAGCCACACTTTTTTTTTTCCTAGTAAAATCTTGATCTTTGAATTATGAGTTTCCTCTTAGACCTTTCACTTTTTCTCCCACCTTAAACCTGAAAGCTTTTGCTAATGCAAGTAATACTTTAAGCAGTATTTCACTATTTTACCTATTAGATTTTCATAATTTTAATATGAATTAAAATTACTGTATTATAATAGCTATTGCAGTTTTCAGTGTACTAATCCCAATCCTGGATAAATGAAAATTAAATATTTTGTCAGAATTGTTGTATTTAGATTCAACAATGGCACCATATTTGTTGAATAATTAAACACAAACTATTCACCATATTCAGTGTAACATCATGTAATATCAACAGTACTGATTAACTTATTATTGTTATTCTTACTTTATGTCACTATATATTTTCTATCCTCCCAGAAATAGTATATAACCTACTAAATATTGCTAAATATTACCAATAAATAATATATTACCTATTTAAATGCATCCCCTCCCATAACACACACATAAGATACATTTTGGGGGATAAGTACTGGAACTCAAGCTTACATTCAGGAAATGGTGGTGTTTTCCGACCTGTTTGTACAAGGGGGCATTTACCAAAAACCTGGGCATCAAAACTGGCGTAATCGAAGGGTACTTTTCCAAACTTCTCTTGCTCTTTTGACACCGTGGCTCTGGGAGAGGTGATGGCTTGTGATCGGAAGTTGAATTCGATCTGCTTCACCAAGCTCGTCCTGAAGAGAGAGGCACAGAGCTCGAGAGAAATAGGAGGACACTCTCAGTGAGCGTCCCAGAGTCAGAATATAAGCAGGGTGGATATGTCACACCTGTGGGTGCTACAGAGACATGCACTGGGGAAAAGCCAGACAGGGTGGAGGGATAAGGAGGTGCTTTGGGCCGTGGGTGGCCAAGTCGGGGGGTGTGGGGGGCAGTTTACATGGATGGTCTGAGTCTCTTATCAGTAACAGAGAGAGCATCATCCTCCACTCATTAATAAAGATGCTTAAGGAGCAAGTATGTGATGTGTATTTGCACTCTGAACCACCTAGAGAAAAGGGTCATGTTACTACCACCAGGGCACTGATAAGGTGCACGCATCCCACTGTTCATCAGAGTAGCAGTGAAAGTCACGACCATCGCTAGTGAGGAAATGCCATCATATTCTGTTTGGCAGAGCGAGCAGGACCCTGATGTCCATCAGGGTCAGTATCAGCACCAGAGACTAGATTTCTGAACTATGAACTTCTGAGCCTTTTTACTTTTTCCCCCCAAGTTCAGATTAAATGCTGTTGCTGTGTTAGGTAGTATTTCGATATTTTATCTATTAAATTGCCATTGTTTCAATGTGAATTGAAATTACTATAATAGCTATCACATTTTTCAATAGAGTTATCTTAATCCAAGCTAAATATGACTTAAATATTCCTTTAGAATTACTGTCTCGATTAAACCAGGGCATCATGTCTGTGTAGCACCAATGTCAACCAAAGAAAACACAAATGTTGTGGTGCTGTGGTCTAAGGCTAAAGAACACAAATATACCTTTCACAATTTAGTAGTATCAGAATTTATTATTTTTCTTATTTTTCCCACCAAAACATACTTTGCTCATCAGAATGTCAAAGTTTCTGTGATATGTCTTGGATTAGGTAAAAAGCTTTTGAGTGCTACGTCAAAATATTTAAGTGATTAGTTGATCTTGTTATGGCATAAATAACTAGATTTATAGCCTTAATATTGCAGCAGTGTTCTAGCCTAAAATAATACATCTCTTTTAAGAGATTGGCAAAATGAAACAATGCTATTTCTGTGTTTGATAAATAACCTCCTTAGGGAACTTCCCTGGTGGTTGAGGGGTTAAGAAACCAACTCCCAGTACAGGGAAAACAGGTTCGACCCTGGTTAGGGAAGATCCCACATGCCATGGAGCAACCAAGCCCTTTTACCACAACTACTAAAGTCCTCAGGCCTAGAGTCCACGCTCTGCAACAAGAGGGAAAGAAAGTTAAAATGTTAGTCATTCAGTCATGTCTGACTCTGTGTGACCCCAAGGACTGTAGCCCATTAGGCTCCTCTGTCCATAGGATTTCCCAGGCAAGAATACTGGAATGGTTTGCCATTCCCTTCTCCAGGGGATCTTCCCAACCGAGGGATGGAACATGGGTCTCCTGTATTGTAGGCAGATTCATTACCATCTGACTCACCAGAGAAGACCCTGCAATAAGAGAAGCTACTGAAACTGGAGAGCAGCTCCTGCTTGCCACAACTGGAGATAAGCCCTGGAGGCAACAAAGACCCAGCACAGCCAAAAAAAAACTTACTAAGGGAGAAACTAGAAAATATGGTAATACTGACAAAAACTCTTGTTATAAGATTTTTAATTGATAGCTACTCAGTAATTCATCATGATCTTTGCTTGACTTATCTTTTTCACTCATGTAATTTTGATTCTTGGCAAAGTCATGCCAATTGACCCTTTTAATTAAATCTACAGGAGCAAATATTAAGGGATACCATATCTTAAAAATGTTCCTAATAACTGTTTTTCTCAGCTCAGTGTCTCAGTAACAACAATGAAGGTCTGGTTATCTGTTGTAATCCTGAAAGCATTTTTTTCCTGCATGTGTGATTTTTGTGTTAATAAGTGCATCATTTCACACTGTGTGATCCTCTGTCATTATTTAGGTGTATGTAAAGCCCTCCAAAGTGCTTGAGAATGTAGAGGACCCAGGACCAACAGGAGGTATTATATTACAAGTTACCAGTTTGGAATGAATTTCTGTTTTAAAGAAATGATATGCATATCTGAAAGAGAAGGATGAATATACAGCATCACATATTTTGAGTGATGAGATTTATGAGATGGAAAGGTTACATCAACCATAAGGTGGTGCGTGCCTGACTCGTGGGAAGGCTTACATTGAGTGACACAGAACTTTGATTAATACATACTATTATATGAAGTGAAAGTGAAAGTCGCTCAGTCATGTCTGACTCTTTGTGACCCCATGGATATACAGTCCACGGCATTCTCCAGGCCACAGTACTGGAGTGGGTAGCCTTTCCCTTCTCCAGAGGATCTTCCCAACCCAGGGATCAAACCCAGGTCTTCCGAATTGCAGGTGGATTCTTTACCAGCTAAGCCACAAGGGAAGCCTAAGAATACTGGAGTGGGTAGCCTATCCCTTCTCCAGCAGATCTTCCCAACCCAGGAATCGAACTGGGGTCTCCTGCATTGCAGGCAGATTCTTTACCAACTGAGCTATTAGGGAAGCCCATGTTATCATATACTTCGTATCTTTTTGATTCGTCCACATTACATAACTCTGCACGCAGATTAATTTTAAGTTGAACTTCTGGAGGCTCTAGCAGTTCATTTCAGTGACATGATGAATTGGGCCGGCCTTTAAAGGACAGTGGCTGCTGTGCACTGAAATGAAGGTGGCCCATGGTGCTGACACATGGGCGGTGAGGGACCCTCAGTGTAGGATCTCCGAACACAGGGAGCATAGGGGACTGTCATACCTGTGACCCTGCTCGGGACACTGTCCGGTTTTGGGAGAATCAAGCTGACTTTTGTCCTGGGACATAGCTAGTTTTTCAGCTGCAGCAATTGGACAACCAGAAAGACTGTTAAAAAAAAAAAAAAGTGGGCAAATCTGAGTTAAAAAGAGAATGTAATTTGCTTGGGCACCTACCTCACTCATCCTTGGCGTGCACCAAATGTTGTCGTAATAATATTAATAGTTCTCTTAGCATCATTATCATCCTAAAAGATCCCAGAGGGCTTTGCAAAACTACTGTGTCAACATTTGTCCCCAAATCTCATCTCAGAGGTAACAGAAAACAAACTCATTCAAAAATCAAAATATTATGTAAAAGAGATATAACTGAATTATTTGGAAACTTGGTGATATTTTAAGTATTAACAGAATGCATTCATCCAACGGCAATTGTCCAACTATAGATAATTCCATGATATAATAGTTTAGGGTCTATAGGCAAAATGTTAGGAACTTAATTTACATCTTAGTTTAAATGGAGAGTACAGAATATAAGTTTTCTGGCAATATGCATATGCATCAAATAGTATCTCATGATTACATAATCTATACATAATATCTATAAAACAATAAGCATTTTACCAAAATATTTACATGTATGCAATACATAAATGCACATATGTGTTTTAAGTTAGTTACAATCTCTGTGGAACAACTCTCAATGAAATGAAATGATGTTTACCTTCAGCAATCTGAAGTTTTATGGTGACTGCTTTAATGCACATTGGATGGGGTTCAAGAGAACCCCTAAGTCACTCTTTCCAATATCAAACAGCTCTGGGGAGGTTCAGAGCAGACAGAGGTCACACTCTGTGTGTGTCCCTATATGAGTATTTATTTTTGGTGTTCAAATATGACATTTTTTGTTGGCTGCTCTATGAAAATTTCTAGGGAAATAATGAGGTATTTTATTTTTTACTCTCCACACGTTGAGAATATTTCTTATCTATGTCAAGTGCTGACACAGTTGACAGTGATCCAGCAATAGTGATAACACAGGTTAAGTCCCTGGAGTCTCATTTGTATTACCTCCTGTGCGTGTTGCGGTTGCTGTTCACATGCCCTCGTCCCGTGCATCCCGGGGTGGGGCACTTGAGCACATTTTCATGCATGGCAAGAACTAAGCACAAAATAGCACAGAAAAGAAAAGAGCAATTTACTACCAGTACATCACATGCTAAGAAACTGATATCTCAACTTCGCATCCAAATGAATTTAGTTACAATTCAGCTTGCTCCCTTCCCATACAACTTCGGGTTGAAGACCAGAAGCCCATGCGAGCCTCCAGTATTAAACATCTTTGGGATGGCTGGCACTGAGACATACCCATCAGGGCAGGTTGTGTGGCCTAAGAGGTGTTTCAATAAGAGGCTCCAAAATAGAGGACGGAGCCTGCAGGTGTTTCAAAGTTTAGGAGCAGCTCTTCCCTCCCCTCTCCCTCCAGTTTCGGGGCTCATGGGGGGACCAACAAGGCTCTCACTCTGCAGGAATGTCCTGGGCAATGCCTCAGATGCCAGGTGTCCCTGCTGCCAAGGAGGAGGGGAACACAGGTGATGTCTGGAATCTCAGGTGAGAAAGGACCACAGGGCACACAGAGCGTCACTCGGGCCTTTTGTCTCCTGTATATTCTGATGCCTTGACACGGGGTCTTGCTGACTCTGGGGAGATGGCCCACCTGGGGCTCCCTAATTCCCAGAGGTCGTAAACACTTTTCAAATGCAAACCAGACAGTTGGAGTCTGCGTCTGACATCCTCCCCCATCTGATTCTCACTCCAGGACACTCTCCACCTGTTCTAACCCCCAGGGACAACCACAGACAGCCCCCAAGCTCCAGAGCTCCAGGAAAACTTCCAACTGGCCGATCTGAGACCGGCTTACTTCAGGAAAGGCTCTTGCCGACAATTCGTCCCCGCTCTCCTCAACTCCCCACCTTCCCTGCTGGCCCTGGTGCTTCCCTGGGAGGCCCGGCCGGGCCTGAGGAGCCCCCTCCTCTTGGGAACTGTGAGAAGCAAGTTATGTTTTCAACGCCAGCCATCTCTTGATCTATTGGCCTCACTGCACCCCAATTTTTTTATGAATACACCGTATTTTAGAACACCCGGCTAGACGGAAATTGTCTTGACCCAGAAAACTTGGTGTTTCCATGTCTAATCCCAAACTGGGGGAGAAAGTGGGCGACCCCACGGACTTCTTCCAGGGCCAGGCGGCACTCACTCTCCAGGGGGACCCGCACTTTGTGGGGGCACCCCGAAAGGCTGCGGTGGTGGGGGTATAGTCCCGTCACGTGCCCTGTGCCATCGCACCCAGGGATGGGGCACTTGGTCTCCCTCTTCTCAGGCCTCGGTGAGTCTACAGAGGAATTAAACGGAAAGACAGCTGGTCAGTCCTCGGCCTCCCTTCAGAGAGCGGCCCTTGCGGGGGCGGCCTTCTCACGCTGCTCAGCCTCCACATAATAAACACTCGCCTCAAATCGCCCTGAATAAGACCCTCCACTAAGACCCGCGGGAGCAGAAAAAGTGCTTTCTCTCTGATTTTCTTGGTATCTTAAGCAGAGGCTGAAAAAGGGCGAGAGTGTGTCGAAACACAAAGACGGTCTCAAGCTATCGTGTCAGATCGTAGTTGTGAAAAGTCAGCCCTACACCAGAGGATGAGTAGGCTCCAAAAAAGCAAAAGAGAAGGAATTTATTTAAACGCACACTGTCTCTTATTGAGGGAATCTGGAAAAGCCAGGCTCAACCTTCACACGATGAAGAAGCTGTCCTATTTGAGGAGGGACTGCCTGGCCAGCCCAGCGGGTCCTGGTGGCAGGTGCAGTGGCCCCAGGGCTCTGGGTTCCAGCCACATTGGGAGGTTGACCTGACAAGAGGCCACCTCTCGCCAGTCCTGGCTGGTGGACAGGACCGCAGGGGCCTGGGAAGCCCAGACCCCCGTGGTCCACAGCCCTGGATCAACTTGCAGCAGCCACGGAGGAAAAGGGACTATGGTTTCATTTCTGGTGCAGAAACTGAAGACAGAGGCCTGGCAAGGATGCGTCCTTGGGGGAGACCTGCAAAGTGTGGGAGCAAGAGAGTGGGGCAGCCTGGAGTGGTTTACAGGGCGCTGTCAGAACATGGTGGGGAGTGGGGGTAGACCACATGCACAGCTGTAGAGGAAAGGGAAACTTAGTAACCCACGCAGTCAGGCGGCCTAGAGGGCGTGGGCGGAAGACAGCTCAGGGTCCTCACTTCCCAGCACACATGAGGCTGGGGCTTAGATAATAAGTGTGAGTATGTGTGCCTGTGTGTGCATGTGTGCACCGTCATGTCCGACTCTTTGCGATCCCATAAACGGTAGCCCACCAGGCTCCTCTGTCCATGGAATTCTCCAGGCAACAATACTGGAGTGGGTTGCCATTTCCTTCTCCAGGGGATCGTCCTGACCCAGGGATTGGAACTGTGTCTCCTGCATCTCCTTCATTAGAGGCGGATTCTTTACCCCTTAGCCACCTTAGGGAAGCCTAAGGGTTAGATCAAGGATTACATCAATACATAAAATAAATGAGGACTAAATATGAATATGTTTATATTCATGACTGAGAGGGTAGATAAGCTTAAAAGCAAAATGCATTCTCAGAGGTGAAACTGCACTCTTAACTAGTGAGTGAAGTGACAACGCCAGCTTGGGACAGGTCTGCCCCTCACATCCCCCATCTCGGGGCTTCTAGAGAACCACGACCAGAACGGGCAGAGAGAGCCTCAGAGAAAGGACCAGCATGCTGCAGAGACAGCGGCTCATCAGAACTCCATTGTCAGGAATCGGGAACGCACAGTGCTGAGAGTGAAAGTCAACAGTCCACGAGGTCCTGCCGCACGGAAGCCACGGGTGAGGGGTGCGGGCACGGTCCCAGCTGCGAGGACGCCGAGGGCCACGTGGTCCGGCTCCAGAAGTGGCACAGAGTGCCAGGCAGCACTGCCCGATGAATATCGTGGAAGCAGACGTGCCTCAGTGTGGCCACGTCACCCCAGTTTTCAGAGGGTAAACGGTGCTGGACAGATGGGCACAGCAGGTCGCGTGTAATGAGGAAGGGATACTGGAATAGCCAGTGTGCGTGTTTCTGGAGACAACATTTAATGCCAGGATGTGGAGATTGTATTGTTTTCTGTGAGAGACAAAGGGACTTATGAAGAGTTCTGACATGTTGCATGATTTTGTGGGGCTATTTCTCACTGAGTCTGAAAATGCTGCCAAATTTCAAGTTCGTTTGGGTACAGAATGCAGAAAGCTAGTCAAAACCCTCGATGTTTGATTAACATGAAATCAGGATGGGGGTTGCTGACACCCCATGAGAGCACATTGGAAAGAAGAAGCGACCTGAATTCTGATGGCCTCCCTCCCTCGGATCTTGGCCAGGTGAGGCCGCATTTCCAAACCACGGTGAGAGGTCTGGCCATGCTATCTGCCTGTGGGAAGCCAGAGGGGGTGTGGGAGATAAGGGAGGCTGGCCCCTGCCCAGGTGGGGGCCGAGTCTGCCAGCCTCTCCTCGTGGGAACAAATATGCCCACAGTGCTCTCTAGGGGCAGCCCCGTGCCTGAATCAAGTGCAGCAGCAGCTCTGGGGGTGAGAGGGCTCTCTGGCCTGGCTTTTCTTTCTTCATTTTCTTTCCTGGATGCTGCTTAATGAAAATGACCTTGTACTCTGGTGACCTGACATCCTGATGGACTCGTGGGCTTGTTCCCATGGCTCCCCTTCACCCTGAAAATGTCACAGGCTGTAGAATAAATTATACGGTGATTCTACTTACCCTGAGACCCAAAACCTCCCTGTGGCTGGTGGCAACAGGACAGCCAAACCAGTAACTTAAGATTTGGGTGAAACAATACTTTAAAATCCTAGTATTCTCAGAGAGCAAAGTCCCATGCCCGAGGCGCATGGGAAATTAGTGCTAACTTGTTGTTGTTTAATCACTCAGTTCGTGTCCAACTCTTTGAGACTCTATGGACTGTAGCCCACCAGGCTGCTCTGTCCATGGGATTTCTCAGGCAAGAATACTGGAGTGGGTAGCCATTTCCTCCTCCAGGGGATCTTCCTGACTTCCTGCAGGGATTGAACCTGCATCTCTTATTTTGGCAGGTGGATCCTTTACCACTGAGACGCCTGGGAAACCTGATGTTAACTTAGGTGCATGGAATATACTGTCAAGATAAAAAAAAAAAAAAAAAAAAAAAACCGCTCCTCTTATGATCCCACACCAGGGATGAGAGGAAGAGTATGAACTTGGACATCCTCTGGGAGAAGCCTGAAGTCCCTGCAGTTGGCTTCACTGTTCTGCTTGTTTCTTCCTGTCTGGAATGAAGTTCTCTGCACGGACTTGACACCCCAAGGCATGACCTCACCCCCTCCACACACACACACAGACTACACCGTGGACTCATCTAGTCCCATCAGCGATTCTCTCAGGCTCCACCATGATCTGTATTCCGTAACTCACATTCTATAGCCTTGCTAATGTTTGTAAACAAAAAACGTTTTGAAAGTTCTGTAAAAGAGACCAAAGAATTATCATGTGTTTTAAACTGTGGAACAAAGTGTCTCTGAAGTCGAGATATCAGTGGCTGAAGATACCATCAGTTGCAAGAGGAAACATTATTCTGTGTGCCAGTGAGAAAGGAAAAACAATTGAAAACTGAATAATGGCATACCCTTCTAATTTTACAGAGATGCTAAAATGGGAAAACTGTGTGTCTTAGAAGGGAGGAAACAGACTGCTTTGGAAATGATGGGGTTTGGGAATAGGAAGTAAATCTCATCTTTTTTTCTGATTTTGTTGTTTATTAAAACACATACACATGCGTACACTCACACAAACACACACATGGGTAAATTTCCAAGCTGAGTGTAAATGGAGTGCTCAGGGTTGCTTATACAGCATCCTGCCCAGACTACATGCTGGTCCTTAATGTTCAGCCCTTACAGTATGTACCCAAAGAGTTACTTGTCTTATCCCTCACCAAATGACATTGTTTTATTATTTTTTCCTCAGAGATGAGTTGCAACACAGTATTAGACAAGATTGCAGGTGAGTACTAAAATGGGTTTAAAATACCCACTCTATTTCTCGGTAAATTTCAGATCAAAACATCTAGCTAGATACACATTATTCTCACCAACCTTGCCAAGTCCCCAAACTTGACCTTCTCTAGGATATTCCTCCCCTAATTCTGTGATTCTCAGATTTTACGGTGTCCAAGAATTACCTCAGGAACTTACTTTTAAAAAAGCAAGTTATGCACATGAAAAGATGCTCAACATTGCTAATTATTAGAGACATGTAAATCAAAACTACAGTGAGGTACCACTTCACACCAGTCAGAATGACCATCATTAAAATGTCTATAAACAAAAAATGCTAGAGAGGGAGTGGGGAAAAGGAACCCTCCTGCACCACTGGTGGGAACGTAAACTGGTACAACCACTATAGAGCACAGTATGGAGGTTCCTCAGAAAACTAAAACTAGAGTTACCATATGATCCAGCCACTCCACACCTGGGCACATATCTGGAGGAAAATGTGGTTGGTTCAAAAGGACATATACACCCTAATGTTCATCACTGCACTTTGCATTCCATACTGACAGAGAATGGATAAAGAAGATGTGGTACGCACATGCAATGGAATATTACTCAGCCACAAAAAAGAATAAAATAATACCATTGGCAGCGACATGGGTGGACCCAGAGATTATCATACTGAGTGAAGTAAGTCAGACAGAGAAAGACAAACATCATATGATGTTGCTTATACGTGGAATCTAAAAACATGGTACCTATCCATGAAACAGACTCACAGACATAGAAAATGAACTTAAGGTTACCAGTGGGGAAGAGTAGGGTGGGAGAGATAAATTAGGAATTGGCGAATGACGTATACACACTACTACATGAACAATAGATAAATAACAAGGACCTACTGTATAGCACAGGGAATTATACTGAATATTCTATAATGACCTACATGGGGAAAGAATCTGAAAAAGAACAGATATATGTATATGTGTAACTTAGGGCTTCCCAGGTGGTAAAGTGATGAAGAATCTACCTACAATGCAGGAGATGCAGAAGACATAGGCTTGATCCCTGTGTAGGGAAGATCCCCTGGAGAAGGATCCAGTACACTGGAGTGGGTTGCCCTTAAGGACCATCCCTTGGGAAACGCCATTTAACTGAAGGACTCATCATCAGGCCACACAGTGCAAGACTCGGTGGTGGTGGTGGGGTACATCTTCATGGGAGAGGCAATTTCCTAAAGTCTGAGGATCGATTTTAAGGTCTCCTCCAAGCACATTGACTTTCTCATTCAAGTTTGGTCCAGATGCTTCCAGACCCAGAGTCAGAGAGCTTGTTTAAAGCATAGGGTTATAAAGGAATTAGCTCCCAGTCTTGTCCCAAGAATGATGAGAACATCTTGCCTGGTTTGCAAGTAGCCTGATGTTGACAAAACTCCAAGCCAGTGAGATGATCCCAGAAAGAGGGTGGCAAAGAACAGTTAAAATTCAGTAAATACTAATGTACTTCTAACATATCCAACATACCACTTTTTTAAAAAAGTACCATATATTTTTTAAAAGTCATATTAAGAGAAATACAGTCAATGATTTTTCTTGTGTGTGAAAACCAAGTAAAACCAACCAAGCTTGATCTGAGAACAAGCTAGAGAATAGGAGAAAATTTTGGTAATTTTATAGTACAAATTAGATTTTTAAACTGTGTTAAATTGTCAAAAAGTTATGTGGCAGAAGCAATCAAATCTCACTCGTTCTCCACCCCCAACTCTAAAGCAATTTTAAAGGAAATAAAAGCAAAACCGGGTCTTACGTTTATTGGGAAAGACTTGTCTTCCACCCATGTCGATGACTTTGGTTTGCCTCCTCTCCCCCGAGAGATGCTCCAGCAGAAAGCGGTCCAGCTCTTTGTAGGTGTTGTGGAAGACGCAGCCTCGCTCAGCCTGCAGGGCAATCGCCTGCTCCAGCAGACTCAGGTTCCCCTTGGCTTTCTCCAGGGCAGTGGCCTCCTCCGTCCCCGCGGCCGGACCCCCACGACCGTGACCGCGGTCTTCACTCCCTGGGAAGGAGGGCTGGGCTGGGCCATCTGATGGGTCCAATGGAGTGTTCTGAGGGTCTTTCCTTTCTGTCTCTGAATCACACACTTTTTTGCAGGAGATAAACTTGTTGCCTTCAGTTTTTATTTCGGGAACTTCCAGTAGGTCTTTCCTATCATCCACTAAAACATACTTTGGGACCCTCGGAGGTTTGGCTTCTTCTGAGAAGTTGGAGCCACTGTCCCAACCATTCTCCATACTTTCAGAGTTACTGTCGCTGTCGGAGGAGGGCGAGAACTGCAGCTGGGAGTTGTCGGTCTTATCTTTTCCATCGTCGGAAGGAACCAAAAAGCACTCGTCCACTTCGTCCCCCTCTGCTTTTAGAGATTGGATGCCACTGTCGTTTAAGTTTTCACTTATGGTCTGTACAGATGCACTTTTTTCCAGTGTCCCCAAGTGCATTAGAGATTTGACCACGAGTTCCTGATAACAGCCATATCTGTCTTCCTTCCCATCTGAGTTTTCTTGTGCGGTTGAATGAAACTTCTCATCCATGGGTTTTATCATGATTTCTTCAAGGAGAAAAAGAGAGCCATTATTTGAAAAACAAGAATAAAAATATTTTAAGGAAATTACAATGACCAATAAATAAATAGATACATATACAATGGGCTTCCCTGGTGGCTCAGCAGTAAAGAATCCGCCTGCAGTGCAGGAGACATGGGTTCGAACCCTGGGTCAAGAAGATTCCCTGGAGGAGGGCATGGAAACCCACTCCAGTATTCTTGCCTGGAGAAGTCCAGGGACAGAGGAACCTGGAAGTCTACAGTCCATAGGGTTGCAAAGAGTCAGATGTGACTGAAGTGACTTAGCACACACACATACATATATAATAGATGCAATATGTGACTATGTGGACTCCATCAGTTTTATAAACATTGGGTAGAAAAATACACACTCTCAACAAAACAAAATAAAATTCAGACCTTAATGTTCTTAAGAATTACCTTTAAAGAAATGAGCTATTTGAATTTTCAACATGTCAGAGCTAAGTGTGTTTAGTTACTGAAATAAATGCTCAACCATCAGAGTTCTGAATGTGAAATTCACATTACTGTACCTTTTATATTTGCAAGTCTCAGCCAACTGGAAGAAAATCAAATATATGTCCTATTTTACATTTTAAAGGAAGTATTCATTGGTTTTCTCTGCTAGCTGGCAATATATTTTCAAAGCTTATTCAGTCGATTTTCTCTACTTCTATAGTATTCCAAACAAACTTTCAGATTTTATGGAACGTTAGCTAAAATACACAACACGTCTACACAGAGATGGTAACTAAAAGAAGCCCTGCTCACTTTCATACTTGTAACATGAAAATTCCACACCAAGGGAAACACAAGTACATGGAAAAAGAGTAAGATGGAATAATGCCTTGAGCGGCAGCACAGTTTCTAGCTTGGTACCCATGAACACTTCTGTGAAAAGGGAGGTAGGGATAGTTGGAGGATGCTGAATGTCAGCTAGTTGTTCCCGGTCCTGATGGTCAAGAAGGCCTGGGACTGAGGACAGGCGCCCAAGTACCCATCTGTCCTTGTTGTATTCACATCCAGAGCAGCCATCAGTGCCACCCCCTTTCCTTCTTGGCAGTGGTCTAGTCGGGGTGACAGACTCTGTGTTTATTTATATATACCGTCCCCGTGCAAACACACCAACTGAGGTGCAGGTCCGTGGGTGCCCCAGCCCCAGCCTGGCACCTGGGGAGGGGTTGCCCAGGGAGCTCAGCGCTTGCCAGCCTATGAAATACACCAGACAACCCGGCAGTGGTCCCTGGCATTCATGAAAACAAAACAAAAAAAAAAGCAGGACCATTTCTGTGTCTCTACGGGCAGAGTGGGGGATGGGAAGACAAAATAATAAGCCTCCTTAAAGACTGTTAAAGACACCAAGTGCAGGGCATTCTGCGTTAATGCACATCTTGGGAGGAAAGAAAAGCACAGGCGTCCCACGGAAGGGCTGCAGGAGAGGGTGTCTGTGCAGAAGACAATATCCCTTTTTTTTGGGTCCCATTTAATTTTTTATAAACATTGTCTCTGACAAGGACACTCAAAAATACATCTCCATCATCTTCCTTTCTGGTAATTATCTCCCTAAATCAACACTGGACTGCCAGGATCAAGTAAATATTGCCATAGTAACTAAAAGCATTTTTGGATGAAGAGAAGAATTGAGTCACAACACTAGCCCCTTTAAATACCACTGATTATAGGGTGCAGTCCTTTGTTGGGATCTATTCAACATAAACTGAAAAATTTAACATTTTACTTCCTAGAAAAGAGGCTGGCAAAACCCAGCCCATAATATTTGAGAGGACGGTCTATCCTCTCCTGAATTCATATCAGAGGAACTCCAGGTTTAAATAATATATTAAACATAGTCTAAAATGCAAATGAAGTTTTTCTCAATATCACGGCTGGCTATTAAGAGAAAGTGTAAAGGGTTATGATAATTTTAGAGTATTATGAACTACAGAAAACAAATAAAAAGCATTTTCCGTGAATATGCTCAATTCATTGAACTATTCTCTCAACTCCACTTAAGTACCCACATGTGTACAATAATGATTTATAGACATTATACCTAATTATGCATATTTGGGCTGTGTGAGAGTGCTAACAAAAGCTCTGGAAAGCAACAATTACCTCTGTTGCTTAGCTACATAGTTTAAAATATTCCTATTAAGTGCAGATCGTCGGAGAGGCGGGGTGACAGCCGTGCACGTGTGCCCGACAATGCGTGTCACCGAGCCACTGCCAATGCGAGCGTTTTGGGTCACTTCCAGTTTCCATAATTGTTTGGTTTAACTGTTGGTTATATGCTAAAAGAAAATATTTATTAATTATTCTTCAGAAAGAGAGGAGCCCTGCCGGGAGAGGTGCCGGCGTGCAGTGTCCGGGGGTTTCCAGGCATGCTCAGCAAACCTGCCAACCAACCTGCCATGCGCCCACCCGCTGCTCTCATTGTCACAGAGAGAGATGGTGAGTTCACTTCGAGCCTGACAGATCTGTGACGGGGTGCCCAGACTCCCTATATTCTCTATGCGCATGCAATTTTATTTTTTGGGGTGGCTCAGTCATCTCTTTTGTGCTTCTGCCCTTGAAATAACCCAGGAGACCTGTGTTGGGGACCTCATTTGAGTCTGGGCCTGGCATGTGTCTGTGTCAACTGTGATGGCTCCTCAGCATCATGGGAGAGCAAGTGACACCCTACGGGTCATCAATAAAGGATGGACACTCCCTTTCCTGACGCTGCAGCAGAACGAGCGACGGCAGAGGAGACACAGGAGCCTCCACCTGGACAAGGTGGGGCCTGTCTTCATTCAGAGTGAGTAGTGACCGCCGGCCGTGGGAGGGCCCAGTCTTGCATCTGAAGAGGACTCAGCCCTGGTCGCCATTGTCTACATCACACACGCTGTGATCACCAGCTGCCTGGGGGACAGGAGGGTCTGTGCACAGCGTGGAGGGAGACTCCCCCCCAGGTCTGAAGTCCAGAGACTGGGATCATGACCTGTGTGATCTCAGGAAGGCCACTGTCCTTAAAAGATGAGTCCCGGGTCCTCATCTTTAAAGCCATGATAAGGGGCTCCTCTGGTAGTCCAGTGGTTGAGAATCCACCTTTCAATGTAGAGGACACGGGCTCGATCCCTGGTTGGGGAACTAAGATCCCACATGCCTCGGAGCAATGAAGCTGCAACTACTGAGCCCGGTGCTGCCAACTGTGGAGCCCACGTGTTCTAGGACCTGTGCTCTGCAACCAGAGAAGGCCCCTCGTGCTGCAACTACAGAAAGCCCCAGAGCCACAACAAAGACTTAGCACAGTCAAAATTTTTTTAAAAAAGGATGATCTGATATCCCAGTGACCAATGAGCCAATAATAAGATATCCTGACAATAAACTGGTATGTCCCTGGTATGATGTCCAGTTACTTATTTCATTTAATCTTCACAATAACTCCAAGAAAAGTACTTTTGAATCTCTTCTACCAAAGGGAAACCAGGGTTCTAGAGAGCTAAGGGCTTGCCCAGTTCACATGGCCAGCCAATGGGGGGCTAAGAGTCAACACTTAAGCCAGGTGCCTACTGTTTGCCCAAATCTGGATACTTTCAAGACTGAATTATAGGAGAATACTAAAACACACCTGTCAGCTAACTGGTGATGAAAAGCAACACAACCTAATATATAAATAAAAATACATAAAACAAACACAACAACAAAGCAAAAACTAACACAGTGCATCTCACAACAACACGTGATGGAAAGTTCCTCTGATACACTCCTGGGCTTGGAGAGGCGCAACACTTTCCTCATAGAGCAAAAAATAAATAAACTGTTCTTTGGGGGGCCTGATATGTAAAAGCTCACATTTGTTGATTTACTTTACATCAAAGTCTCTTCTCTGAGGGGTCTGGTAATCCTGAATGTACAGAGCAGTGACCATGCATGTCAGCTGTTCTGCATCAAAATGGCTTAAACAAAAGAAATCCTTCTGGTAGTCCAGTGGTAAAGAATCTGCCTTCCAAAGCAGGGACACAGATTCAAGTCCACGTTGGGGAACTAAGATCCCACATGCTGTGGGGCAGCTAAGCCTGTGCGCTGCAACTAGAGAAAGTGCGTGCCGCAACTAAGACCCCATGCAGCCAAAAATAAAAATAAATATTAAAAGAAAGAAAGCCTCTGAAAGTCACAACACATTTTGAGTTTCGTTCCTTTAGTATAACTAAGTTTCGGATTTTAGTTCTGTTTCTAGCTAAATGATTTTTACAGGTAAATTAGTTTTCCAGGGCTCCTGAGTTACATCATTTTTGTTGAGAATAAAGCCCTAAGAAATGAATTCATCTTTCCAAGTTTTAACGTGGGAGAGGCTTATCCCTTACTTGCTGTTTCTTGAGAGATAATATGTTCAAAATGTCACCCCAGCCCTCAGAGCTCTCACGAGTGTGAGGAGTTTCTCAGGTTCATGAGCTAGTGCTCACAGCCTGGGGAGGACTCCAGACAGTGGTTCACCCCACTTCTTTCCTTCATCTGCACTGGGAAGGCATGAGCTTGACCTGCCTCCTGATGGTGCTTTGAGCTCATCTTCTGTTTGCCCCAGTGGAAAAGGTGCATCTACCTTGTTTTGTCTAAATTTTCTTCTATCTATCGCTCTTTTTCTAAAGATGCTTCTTTTGTGGTACTGGGTTTTTGTTGTAGCATACAGGATCTTTAGTTGCAGCATGTGGGATCAAGTTCCCTGACCAGAGATCACACCCAGGCCCCCTGCATTGGGAGCTCAGAATCTTTGTCACTGGATCATCAGGCAAGTCCCTCTTCTATCATTCTTATTGCCCACGGGCAGCTTTTGGAAAAATAACTGGCAGAAGGCACATGAGGCACAGTTTTGCATTAAAGGGACTCAAGTTCATGACCTTAGCTTTCATGAGCTTGTATCCTCTCTCATCACCTAAACTGCTCACTGAAGACACAGTCAGGCACACACCTGGTCAGGTGAATACCTTGGGACACCTGCATGGTAGATAAAGCCCTGAGGCTGGGCTTGGATAAAAACCCAGCTCTCTTTCTCTCTGTGGGACTTGCTTAAGAGGCTGAAGGCCACTTAGAGTTTTCCTCTCTCAACCAGGGAAGGGAGCACCTGGGACTGGTCATTTCTGGACATGTGACTTCAAGACTTGACATGGTTGGGACTTTGCCCAATCTGCCTTCTAAAGGTACTCAGAGCATGAGGATTGGATTATGGAGCATGGTTAGCTGAGAGATCAGAATCTTGCTTGTCCTTCGACCGTCTCTTAATTATCTTCTTTCCAACAGCTACAAGCTGCATCACCTGCAGCATTAACCCGTTTGTCCTCAGTGGTCTCATCTGCACACCTGTGGTCACAATTACACAGTTATGTCACTGTTGGGTGGGTTAAGTGATACAATTTATATGCTCAGGATATAGTGAGAATCAAAAGTAATGGCCACCACAGTGTAAGTTTAGCATATTTTTTACTAGCAGTGGTGGTTCTAATATTGAATATAAAAAAGAGTGAACCTTTCTGAAGCTGCAGAAAGATGTCCATCAGTGCTTATAAGTGAATATTTAACTGAGAACATTTGACAGTATATTTTCCTGGTCAATATCAAGCACCTACAATGATCATTCAGCAACAACAGAAGGTGGGAAGCCAGTGGGCAGGTACAGACCTGGTCCTCATGGCACCTGCAAAATGTGTTAGTGTAAAAGATGCCAATTTTCTTAAATACTTGGCAAATTAATGTCAATGGTATTAATTATTTTGTGTGTATATGCTGTGCTCAGTCATGTCCGACTCTTTGTGACCCCATGGACTGTAGCCCACCAGGCTCCTCTGTCCATGGGATTTCCCAAGCAAGAATAGTAGAGTGGGTTGCCATTTCCTACTCCAGGGGATCTTTCTTACCCAGTGATCAAACCCATGTCTCTTGCATCTCCTTATACCTCAAGTCTAACCATACTAAATCAAGGATTTTCCCTGACACTAGATTCAACCTGCAATTTTCAGGAATCAACAAGAAACTGACCAGCCCAAGGAAACAAACAAACAAAAAAGTCAAGGATGATAATTTACAGATGAGCCATGAGGCTCGAAGATGTATGTTAAATACAGAAAAGCCAGGAAATTTACTCCAACGCTAATAAATAAGAATACAATTGTTTTAACTACAGAACCTCACACTACTTGCAAATTGAGAATACTGGAGACCAATGATTGTGCTCCAAGATTTGCATCCACTCAGTCAATACACTTTGACAGTTTTTCTGTTAACTCCTATTGCAATTACTACCATTCTACATGCAATAGGTTTTTATGACCTAAGAATCTCATTGCCTTAGGCTTGTATAAAGTATACTTCTTTCCAAATGACAATTTATTTGGTATATTTTGATTACTTAAAAACACATTCAAAAAAATGTGTATGTAACAGCCCATGAAAGTGAAAAGTGTTACTCGCTCAGTGGTGTCCAGCTCTTTGCAACCCACATACTGCCAGGCTCCTCTGTCCACGGAATTCTCCAGAAAGGAAAACTGGAGTAGTTTGGCATGTCCTTCTCCAGGGGATCTTCCCAACTCAAAGATCAAACCCAGGTCTCTCACATTGCAGGCAGAGTCTTGACCACCTGAGCTACCAGGGAAGCCCATACTTAGGTCTAATAGCAGATACGTACATTTAATTTTACTTTCTAATTAAGTCAAGCTTTAGATCTCCATGTATTTTTAAAAACAAACTTCATGTTGATGGAAGTATGGCAAAACCAATACAATACTGTAAAGTAATTAACCTCCAATTAAATAAATTTATATTTAAAAATTAAAAAAAAAAACTTTTGAGATACTTCGCATGCCCTTCAATGTCAGCCTCATGCACAAAGCAGTCTGTGATGGTCTAGCTCCTGGAGATACTGTGACAACCAGGTCTAGTGGGTGTGACCGTGAACTGGGGAGAAGCACGTCCTAAAAATTTCAAAATAAAATTTGGGATGGGGGATTAAGAGATGCAAACTACTATGTGTAAAATAGATAAGCAACAGGGTGTATCATACAGCACAGGGAACTATAAGTGTTTATGGTATACAATTATAACTGTTTATGGTATACAGAAAAAATACTGAACACTATGCTGTACACCTGAAACTTAATACTGTGAATCAGTTATAAACATGAGTAAAAAATTAACAAAGTAAAATTTCAAAATAGAGACTGCATCTCATATGTCATTTGGAAATGTTGTAAAGCTCATTTTGAGGTTTTCTCTTTTAGGGATTGGACATCCGCCCCATTGCTGAGTCAAGGTCCTTTTCAACTGCAAGGTTGAGCAGCTTTTACCTTCTGCAGAAAGAGGCACAGTCCAAGCTTGTGCTCCTGCAAACGGCCCAGGGGCAAGGATGCTCTGTGGCTTGTGTTTGACCTCCCTGCAGTAACAGAGGAAAACCAGTCCTTGCTAGCAGATGCTGAGGGAAACCAGTGTCTGGTTTTGATCCCACATTGGGATGGGCTTTCCCACCACACATGCGGCATGTTCCCCCTAAGGTGGGCCTGGGTCTGTGTGCTGGGGAAGAAGTGAAGTAAAGCTGGGGCCAGGCCCCTTGCTACCTGTGCTGGGGTGATGGTTGGTCTCCAGGCGGTCGTCCTGCCCCTCTGTCTCCGTCTGGTCCACACGTCCCTCCTCGCAGTCCACGCTGGGGCTGTAGTGTCGGGGCTTCATGAGCAGGGACTTTCTTTTGTTCACCGGGACCCCCAAAGCCTGCTCCCCGGCTCTTCTCTTCTTGGCCGTGGTGCAATCGTGTGCAGCACTGCAGTAACAGACACAGGTTAAGAACGTGGCTAAAGAGTTCACGGCTGCCTGACCCTTGACCATCACCAAGTAAACCCAAAGGAAGTTGTGGCCCAGTTTGGGATTAGTTGTCGACACTAACGAAAACAGCTGGTGAGTTGAATTCATTGAACTGTGTAGATTCTATTTTACTGCTGATCAGAAGAGTTAAAAAAAAAAAAATCATCCTTAATCCTGAGTAAGCATATGTTAATCTGAGCTTTGCCTGGCACTAGACTAAATACCCAGGGACGGATGAAACAAGATTTGCACTGGTTTGTTAATTCCAAGAAAGAGCTAATGTGAAAAATATACCACCAGCTACAAGAAATGTGTCCAGTATGGATAAATCACAAGGTTTTTTGGATAGTTGTTTGCTACTGAAACTGCTTATCTCTGCCACAGTTGCATGTCAAACTTGAGATGCCATATCCTGGGCTTTGACTTGAAAGACGGGGCATTAAGTGTGTGTAGGCGGGGTGGGTAGGCTGTGAACATTTGATCAGCCCATCTCCAGGCACAGAAAAAAGTGGAAGGATGCTCATGGCACTCTGCCGTTTGAGTTTCACCCATTTGGCACACAGAACAAACATAAAAGGAGGAGAAAGGAGATTGGATTTCACAAAAACGGACCACAGTTTATCCTTACTCCTGCTCTCATAGCGTTTTATTTGGAAGTCCTCCTGAGGATGGCCCTTTGAAATCACATTTCCTACATATAGCTCGCATGGCGTCAGTGCAGCTCACTCTGTGCTGAAGTTAAAACAAACATTCTCTTGGTGAGATCTAGGAAGACCAGAGGGTTCAGCCAATACTGAGTCTCTGACATATATTTATTAAATACTTTTTGGAGACAAATGTGAGGGCTTAAGATGAAAAGATGCAGAGGAGAGAACCCTGGTCACAGAGTAATGAGATATTATTTATTCCATCTCTAAAAGAAGGTTGAATATTCAGTAATATTAAGACAAGGCCTTAAATTGTTCTCTTAAAAACATCAATACAGAGAAATACCCATGGTGGCCTGTTTGTGAAAATTATCTGATCATCATCACACATGAATTCTTGGGCTTCACAGGTGGTGCAGTGGTAAAGAACCCACCTGCCTAGACAGGAAACTCAAGAGACTCAGCTTCTATCCCTGGGTTGGGAAGATCCCCTGGAGAAGGGAATGGCAGCCTGCTCCAGTATTCTTGCCTGGAGAATTCCATGGACAGAGGAACCTGGTGGGCTACAGTCCGTAGGGTGACAAAGAGTGTGACGTGACTGAGCACAGGCACATATACATGAATTCTTGAATTTAGAAGGGTAGATTTTAAAATTTCAGAAGAAAATAAGGGCTATTCTTTCTGGGAAATAAAAGATTCTGGAAGGAGGGATAATTCAAGAGGGTTAGAAATCCCTCAAAAAAAAAAAAGATTAAAAATTGAGAATTGAAGATTATCCTGATGTGGAAGAGAAGAGCAAGTTTCTGAGACAAACTAATGTGCTTTGGCAACATTTCTCTGATGAGCCCAAATTTAAAGTGACCATGTACAGACAATGGGGCGGAATAGAATCTAAGCAAATGAGGAGAGCAGACAGGGGCCTTCAGGAGGAGACTGCATAGCCCGAGCCTGGCCAGTCAAGCAGCACAGTCTATGACACATGTGTCCTATGTCACGGGAGCAAACGCAGACAGAGAAGCAGACCTCCCGGGGCCCACGCCTTCTCTGGCCAGGAGGACGACCTGTGACAGGGGCGGGACAGAAGACAGCTCCCAGGAATGTGAAGAGGGTTCAAGAAGCCCCCCAGACCAAGAGAGATTCCATCAAGATGCTCACAAAATACACAAGTAAGACCACTTAACCGCTATCCAGAACCAAGAAGATTTCTAGAAGATGAAAGAAGCTTCTGGCAAATGACATTCAGATACTAAAACGGGAAAGGAAAGTGGACTCTAAACACCAGTGTAAGCAGAGCATGGGCTCTGGAAAAGAGGCTGGGAAGGTTTATTCAAACAAAGCTTCGTCAGCACCAGGACAAACACGGATCACAGAGACCTGGCTGGAGGCCTTGGCCAGTCCAACAAGTACCATTTCTTTCTGATGGTTGGGGTGATGGATGAGGTGAAACATCTAGTTCCAGTGGGATTCTTACAGATTTTGCCTTGTCGGTATATATTATTGAAAATGTTATCTCCTGGAGCTACATAATTTGTTCTCATTTTCTTTTTTAAAAAAATACAATTTTATTTATTTCTGACTGTGCCGGGTCTTCACTGCTACACAGGCTTTACTCCAGTTGCAGCGAGGGGGGTCTACGCTCTAGGTGCACAGCACAGGCTCCTCGTGGCTGCGGCTTCTCTTGTTGCGGCGTGCGGGCTCTAGGGCGCACGGGCAGCGCATGCTCTCTCGAGCACAGGCTCAGTAGTTGCTGCACACGAGCGTCATTGCTCCACGGCACGTGGGATCTTCCTGCATCAGGGATCAGACCCACGTCTCCTGCATTGGCTAGCAGAGTCTTTACCACTGAGCCACCAGGGCAGTCCGTTAATATTATTATCTTGTTAATGTTTTTATCCAAGTTTATTTAGGAAGACAAGGAACTTCTCAAAATCACCTGACCTGTAACTTGTGGGGCTGATATTTGAATCTGGCCTGCTGGTCCCCAAAGTTCATGCTCTCCCTACGTGTCGCCAAATCAGAACAAGGAACCGGGGTAATTTCCATCTGCCTTTGACAAGTGGGTGGAGCAGGCCCTGTTAAACCAGTCACCGCTCTAACTGAAGGAAGCCACCTGCCACAGGGCTGATCCCAATAATTCAGGTCTCATCAAACCAGGAGATGATGCTCAGTCAAAGCAAAGAAAAGTGTCGCAAAACGTAGTTAAGACACAGGCTCCCCCCACAGTGTCCATAGTGTGGAGCAGTAGAATGAACATATTGAGGAGACATTAATAATAATAATAAAGATCAAGTTCAGCATTTGGGTCCAAACAATAACTTGTGGAAGGTTGAAAAGGATATTAAGGTTCTATCAAAAAATACAAATATAGCTTCAAATAAATTAATGCATTTGATATAAACAGTGCATGAAGCTCCTTACATAATATTAGCTGTGTCATCTGCAACGAGTAATTGAATCTTCTGGGATGCTATATTCCTCATCCAACGAAGAGGAATAGCAATTCCCATATCACATGTTGTGGGCAAAGAAGGCGATATCCGTGCTGCTGGTGACAAAAGCAGGTCGGGGCAAGGCGATTTTGACCCCCAGTTCTGACTCTGTGTGCCTTGGACTCCACCAAAATCCGGCTGAAGGCTCCACCCAGCAACTCCAAATTCTCCCCCACCAGGTGCCCTGCACAGACTGACACAAGCTTGTGTGTCTGTAAATGTGTTCTACGTTTTTACATCATATTTGTATTTACATAAATTACATTAGATTTATACACAACATTTGCTTTAAATCTCACATTCTGTGCATTTCTCCACTGCAAAGTAGCTGTGGCCCAGGCAGCATTTGGAGCTGAAATGAAAGCCTTTATAATAAATATTACCCTTTGTGTGTGCATGGAGAATGGTCCCTCTCCCTCGTTTTCCCCGAGGGCACACTGTTTTGGCTTTATTGTGACACTTCTCTGTGACACTGCAGTGAGGGAAAGCCAGGCTTTACATGTCACTGAAAGAAATGCCACAAAATGCTAACATATCTTCTCAAGGTTGCCAGAAATCATTTCCACTGGGTTGTGTTTTCCCATCTGTGGAGCTCTGAAATGTTAAGGAAATAAATGAGCTCTATTATCTATATTTTTCTAGTAGATGAGAAAGAAAGAGAAAAATACACTCAGCCCTGCATTTATTGTTCTATTCAATCAAACTGTTGCTTTAAACATTCAGAGTCCTCCAGGGAGCGTTACCGATGCACCGAATGCCTTTCAATGCCATATTTCATATCTGCAGTTTTGATTTTATTAAAATATCTTTAGAAGATCTGCATTTTTACCTGAAATTTTTGGTTACATTTTCAGAAAATGCTTCCGTTTGGTAACCTGAATTCTAACTGGAAATCGTGCTCCCTTTGATGACAACATATAGCTGAAATTTTATTCAAAAATGATGGAGGACAATAGCAATCAGATAACACTGATGACAGATTTGTTGCTGGAGGTCTGTTTGACATCAAATTCACTGACCTTTCAGGTTTAGGAAACTGTAAGTCCCTCAAATCTGGGCAATGAACACTGGGTTCTAGAATAATTTTCCAGTTTATTTTACACAGTAATAAATCCTCAATGCAAGTTAACAGAAGATATGTAACACATTTAAAAACACAGGTTCATATATGGGAATGGGCTTCCCAGGTGGCACTAGTGGTAAAGAATCTTGCCTGCCACTGCCTATGTGAGAGACACAGGTTTGATCCCTGGGTTGGGAAGATCCCCTGGAGGGGGGCATGAAACCCCACTCCAGGGTTCTTGCTGGAGAATCCCATGGACCGAGGAGCTTGGTGGGCTACAGTCCTTAGGGTCGCAAAGAGTTGGACATGACGGAAGTGACTCAGCACAGACATATATTGGGACATCTATTCCCCACATATATGGGAATAGAATGTTAAAAAGAGTGGATATATGTATATACATAACCAACTCACTTTGCTATACACCTGAAACTAACACAGCATTGTACATCAATTATTCTCCTATAAAAATTAATTTTAAAATGGAGATTCAGCAATAGCTATATTTTGAGTACATCCCACCAAAAGAATAGAACAGAAAAACAAATGGAAGTTATAAATCCCTGAGTCCAAGAAACTATTTACGTGCTCCACTATTTCCAGGGAAAATTCATATTGGGTATTCCTGTTGTTTTCTTCTGGTTAGAAAGAAAAGCACAGACTCATAGGAAGGGACCCAGAAGAATGAACTGAAAAATGACTGGCAAGTATAAGTATAAAAAACTTATACTATTATTATTTTCAGAGACGATATTATTTGAGGAAACCCCCAATGACCCTACAAAGTATTAAAATAAGGAAGCAAATTTAATGAAGTCACTGTTTAAAATGATATGAACTTCTATAAACCAGTGATAAAAAATGAGAAAAAATTAAAACCATTTATGATGCATTCTCTTATACACATCTAGATGTGTATAAGAGACAGGACAAAGAGTGTGACGTGACTGAGCACAGGCACATATACATGAATTCTTGAATTTAGAAGGGTAGATTTTAAAATTTCAGAAGAAAATAAGGGCTATTCTTTCTGGGAAATAAAAGATTCTGGAAGGAGGGATAATTCAAGAGGGTTAGAAATCCCTCAAAAAAAAAAAAGATTAAAAATTGAGAATTGAAGATTATCCTGATGTGGAAGAGAAGAGCAAGTTTCTGAGACAAACTAATGTGCTTTGGCAACATTTCTCTGATGAGCCCAAATTTAAAGTGACCATGTACAGACAATGGGGCGGAATAGAATCTAAGCAAATGAGGAGAGCAGACAGGGGCCTTCAGGAGGAGACTGCATAGCCCGAGCCTGGCCAGTCAAGCAGCACAGTCTATGACACATGTGTCCTATGTCACGGGAGCAAACGCAGACAGAGAAGCAGACCTCCCGGGGCCCACGCCTTCTCTGGCCAGGAGGACGACCTGTGACAGGGGCGGGACAGAAGACAGCTCCCAGGAATGTGAAGAGGGTTCAAGAAGCCCCCCAGACCAAGAGAGATTCCATCAAGATGCTCACAAAATACACAAGTAAGACCACTTAACCGCTATCCAGAACCAAGAAGATTTCTAGAAGATGAAAGAAGCTTCTGGCAAATGACATTCAGATACTAAAACGGGAAAGGAAAGTGGACTCTAAACACCAGTGTAAGCAGAGCATGGGCTCTGGAAAAGAGGCTGGGAAGGTTTATTCAAACAAAGCTTCGTCAGCACCAGGACAAACACGGATCACAGAGACCTGGCTGGAGGCCTTGGCCAGTCCAACAAGTACCATTTCTTTCTGATGGTTGGGGTGATGGATGAGGTGAAACATCTAGTTCCAGTGGGATTCTTACAGATTTTGCCTTGTCGGTATATATTATTGAAAATGTTATAAGATGTGTATAAGAGACAGCTATAAACCAGTGATAAAAAATGAGAAAAAATTAAAACCATTTATGATGCATGGAAATATGAAATACTGAGAAATCAATTAATACAACACATGTAAAACTTATACAAAGCAAATAACATTTTGAGAAAATTAAAGACAATCTTCATAAAGGAAGAAATAGAAAATGTTCATGGAATAAAAGATTCAGTACTGAGAGATTTCATTCTTCTCAAATTTTACCTACTAATTTTAATGCAACCCCAAACAAAATCCCAAGAAGAACTTTTTTTCTTTTTTTTTAGCAATTGACAAGTTAACTCTAAAATTTGGATGGAAACAAAAAGAACCAAGAACAGCAAAAATGGTCTTGAAGAAGAACAGTAAGGAAGTTGAAAGACTTACAGACCTGGATGCCAGAGTTTATCATAAACCTTTAGTACCTGAGACAGGTATTTCTGGTGCAAGGATAAACAAATAGAGAAAAAGAACAGAGTATACATTCCATCTACTGGATCCAGAAATAGACTCACACAAATACAGGCAATTTACAGCAAAGGTGTCACTGGGGAAAGAGTTGTCTCTTCAGTGGCTGGCACTGGGTCAACTGAATATTTATCTGAAAAAAAAGTCTTGACTCTAACTGATGGTGCATACAACAAACTATTCATGACAGGTTATGGATTTAAACCATGTGCTATTAAACAATAAAACTTCCAGGAAAAAAAATGTGAGAAAGTTCTTTCATGACCTTGGCAAAAACTTCCTAAGCAGTTTACAATATGCAATGATTTAAAGGAAAACACTGGTAAATTAGAACACCTGAAACTTAAGAACCTTTATTCATCAAGAGATACCAGCCAATAAGGAGAGCTTTCAATCAATATTCTGGTTTTTAATCTATTTACACAAACTTGTTTAGGTCATGAAAATTCATTGAGCTCTCCTCTTATGATAAGTACATGCTTCTGTACACATATTACACTCTTCAAAACAACAAAAGGCCAATAAGACAAAGAATTCTTTCAAATAAATAGGAAAATGACAAGTAACTTAAAAGTGGGCAAAAACATGGCAGAAAAACTGACACACAAATGAAGAGACACTCGGGCTCTTTCCTCTCCAGGTAAACACAAAAACGTAACTGGCTTCTTGGCAAGTGAAGTGGGAATCCTCTAAAACTTCTCAGTCCCAGCATCAAAATAGTAACCCCCAAACATCATATTCTAGAAGAAATGACAGTGATTAGTGTCACTTAAAAGTTAGAGGATGCATGGCTGGTGGGCCCTGTGTTCTTTCTCTTCATTAAATTTAACAGTGTGAGTCAAGGAAGTTAGAGAAATAGCATATGACATCCTTTATACATGGAATCTAAAAAGAAGTGATACAAAATAACTTATGCACAAAACAGAAAGGGACCCACAAGACTTAAAGAAGAAACTTGTGGCTGCCTAGGGGGAAGGATGGGGGGAAGGGATAGTTAGGGAGTTTGGGATGGACATGCACACACTGTTGTGTTTAAAAAGGATAACCAACAAAGACCTGCTGTACAACACAGAGAACTCTGCTCAGTGTCATGTGGCAGTCTGGATGAGAGGGGAGTTTGGAGGAGAATGGATACCTGTCGATGTATAGCTGAGCCACTCTGCTGTGCACCTGAAACTAACACAACACTGTTAATTGACTATATTCCAAAATAAAATAAAAAGTTAAAGTGCAGACTCTTGGTAAGACTGATCCTCGGGATTAACAGTGGGCAACCACAAACTCAAATAATAGTTCTAATTGCAACTGCTAGACCAACATAAAGGATATTTGCTTTACAGATTAACATAGATGCAACTATGAGCGTTTCGCAGTCACTGATGTGGCAGATACATACTTTCCATCAGCGAGGGGAGTCAGGACTGCTGGCATTCCCCGCCCTGGCTCAGCAGCAGAGAAGCCTCCTGCCAGTGCAGGAGATGTGGGCTTGATCCCTAGGTCCAGAAGATCCCCCGAAGAAGGAAACGGCAACCCACTCCAATATTCCTGCCTGGGAGAATCCCAAGGACAGAAAGGCCTGGCGGGCTACAGTCTGTGGGGTCACAAGGAATAGGACACGACTGAGCGACTAACACACACACAACATGTATCTGAGCATGGATTCGCCTGGCCCGTCTTCAGCGCTTCACACAGCACTGCTATCTGAACATTCTGCCAACAAGCATTCTCATGCGACTCTAAGAGACCCAGCTAGGAAGACAAAGATTATAACTGGGTACACCACTGGTATGACTTACGGCATATCCTGGCCTGACGGAGTGCCAGAATAACTTCTCAAAGGCAAAGCTGAGATGCTGGCTTGAAGGTGCCACCCTGCCAAGAGGGGCCAGTATGCACACGTGTTGACCATTATAGTGTCCTGCCCTCCATGGTTTGGATATTTGGGCCCAAGAACTAACAAACAGGTGGCATTAGGAATGACTTGGTTTACTATGATTCCTAATGACTAACTTGAAGGATCTGTACATTACTCCCCCTAAATCTATCCTCTGAGGATCTAAAGATCCTGATCCCTAAAGAGAGGGCTTCCAATGGGGGACACCTGAGAGTCCGATCAAAGTTTCAACTCTGCCTGCCTCTCAGTCACGTGGATTTCTTGGGCGGGGAGTCCAGCAGGCAAGGGAGGGTTGCCATCCCGGCAGGAGTATGGATCCTGGCTGTCGGGAACAGCAAGGCTGCCATTAAATTTGGGGAACAGAGAAGAACATATTTGGCCCTTTAGAGACCCTCTTGGCCTCTCCTGGTTCTTTCTGGCCAGACTTGACAGCCAATCAGCGGGGCAGCAGCCAGAGAACTTGAAGGTCGTGGCGACCAGGGCTCAGGTCCCTTAGGGATGAAGGTCACCAGGTAAGCCACCTAGGCAAGCAGGGATGCTCGGCAAGAAGGAGGATGTGGATGGAGGGGTATGTAGGCAACGAGAGGGACCAACACTGGGAGCAGCCCTTACAGCTGAGTACCTGGGAGGAATGGCGAGACTTTGGCAGCAAGTTCTCGCCCAGCTACTCAACCAGCTTCTACGAAATCAGGAGACAGGCCCCCACAGGAAAGTTAAGTCTGTGTTCACTTGAAATGGGCCTCTTGATTTCCAAGTCACAGGCAACCGCAAACACAAGTTTACTTTTACACAGATGAGCCTGGGAGGGGGGTCACTTTTCTTTCATGGAGGACAATCCCTGAGTCCATGCCCAGCTCGCTCAGCCACATGGTGGACACTCGTGCCCATGCTCACATTCACAGAGCTGTGTGAAGCACAGCACTCACAGAAAACCTATAATTTAAGCTTCTCCTGTGACTCATGTCATCAATTCAGCAGCCACGTCGTTGCTATTTATCGATGGTTGGTTTGCTGTCATGGAACACTGATTCCATTGGCAAGGTTATTTGATAATATCAGGTTTATAAGAGTGAGAGTTTTTTTCCCATAAGGCCAGAGCTAATAGATGCTTTTTCCTCACTTAATTGGGATTAAGTTTTATGAATGATCAATTACTTGCAAAATGTCCACAATAGTTTTTCCATAAAATAGTCAAGCCATTAAAAGCCACACTGTAATAATAATGATAACAACAACAACAATAATAAAAACTTACTCTGAATCCTGAGTAACAGTGGAGCTAAGAAGACCCTCTCAACCCTCCTGCTCCCCTTGCCCCACCATGCTGGTGGACACACTCTTCCCAATGATATCATTTTGGCAACACTGTCAGAACACACTCCTTTTGCGCCACCATGGGGGTCTAGAAGTTTCCATGATTGTAAAAATTAACTCCCTAATTGCCATTGTCTCTCCCAGTAACCTGGAACTGTCTAAAAGGGAACAGAGTGCTTCTTGTTCGTTTCTTATCTCCTGTACATCTGCAGACATCCCAGGTGGTGCAGTGGTAAAGAACCCGCCTGTCAATGCAGGAGATGCAGGGGACAAGGGTTTGATCCCTGGGTTGGGAAGATGCCCTGGAGGAGAAAATGGCAACCCACTCCAGTATTTTCACTCCATGAAAAATTCCATGGACAGAGGAGCCTGGAGGGCTACAGTCTGTGGGTTGCAAACAGTCGGACATGACTTGAGCATGCATGCACCAGCACCAATGCATCTGTGAGCCTGAGTCTTGGTATCGCACTTCATGAGTGTGGCCTGAAGCTGAATTCCATCCAGATGTAAGTGTATGAAGATGACTTCATGCAAACAGGAATTGCCTTTCCCCGGGAGAGGCATCAAAACCTACCCAGTGACTGTCCAGACGATGTAGCTGCCCATTCTGCTTGGAACAACAGGCCGTTGATCCACATGGGCTTCCGCTCCTAGTTGCCCCCTCCACCGAGGGAAGCCAAAAGAGAGATGGCGGTGGGTGGGGTTAACAGGGGCAGGCGAGCCAGTAAGTCCTCCTTTGTTTACTCAGAAAGCAAAACCATGAACTAGGGATGGGTTTGCAGCCTCTTTGTGATCGTGGGGCCGTCACTCCCGGAAACACATCAGGACCACACAAGTAAACTCTACATCTGGTGGCTTTAAATGAAGATCAGGAAGCATAAAGTACCACCTATTTTAGTACTGAATGACTAGAACACAGGTGTCCTCTGTTCTCTCCTGTGAACATTTACTGACTTTTTTCTTTTTCCCAAGATGTGCAGACATGAACTCTTTCTAAGGAGCAGGCTCTGAATGACTCTGAATATTGAGAATGACAGAGAGTAAGGCTTAATTCATTAAAAATTTTGATTTAAGAATGAAATGTTTTGGGTGCTTCCCTGGTGGTTGAGTGGCTAAGACTCCACTCTCCCAATGCAGGGGGCCCAGGTTTGGTCCCTGGTCAGGGAACTAGATCCCACATATCAAAACTAAGACTTTACAGGCTGGAACTAAAGTCCCCCATGCTGCAATGAAGAGCAAAGATCCCGTGTGCCACACCTAAGACCTGGTACAGTGAAATTAATTAATCAAAAAAAAATATTAAAAAAGAATGGAATGTTTTTACATTCAAAAGATAATCATAGCCACATTTGGCATATTAGCAACTAACATAGTGGCTTCATGTTCTTTAAAATATAATGAATTCACTTCTTCAGACAACATTTATATACACATACTTCTGTCAGGCAGTCTTTATATTTGATTATTCTGTAGTAGGCAGGAGAGTCACATCATTTTTGTCATCTAGAATGGATTTGATCAATGTTGCCCTTTTTCACTATTTGCTGATTTCTTTTCCTGGTCATTCCTGGTGTGGTTTCTACTATAAATATTTCTCAGTGTTCAAAGAATGGTTTTCTCAGTTTCAAGAGGGGTGGGTCTGGTAGAACATTGAAAGCAGACATTTGCAGAAGAAAAGGTAATATGCAGAGAAGGAAACGGAGAGAGAGGGAGAGGGAAGGGAGGCCGGGAGGAAACTGTGTACCCATGTGTGCGTGTGCACCTGTGTGTGTGTGCACTGTGTATATGCCCACGTGTGTATACGTGTGTACCTGTGTGTGTCCACATGTGTGTGCGTGTGTACCTGTGTGCATATGTGCACTGTGTATGTGCCCATGTGTGTGTGCATGTGTACCTGTGTGCATGTGTGCATTTGTGTGTGGGTGTGCCAAGGGCACAGTGTCAAAGACCAGCAGAAATAGATGCCAAGAGTGACCAACATGAGGGAGAGGCTCACCTACTGATGGAAACAAAACAGACTAGGCACACACACAAACACAGCAACACAACTCCCTCAACTAACACGGTGATGTCTGGCTTTTAACACGACTGTGACAAAAGACACTTTTAGAGCATGTGGCTCTTTTATGACTATCATCGTAAATGCTGATTTTATTTCCTGACATTTACCTGAATGCAGATATTTGGTCCATAAATCTAGTTTCCTTTCTTAGGTCCCTGAACTGAAAAAAAAACTAGAAACTTACAGATACACACAAGGCCATCGGTATGAACAAGAGTTGTCTGACATTTGGATGGCTTCCATTTATCCTTCTCCACTTCACCAAAACATATCATGAATCATGTCACAGAACTTGCTGCCGTGTGGGAGAAATATTTAAAAGGAGGATCAAGCATTAAAATAGTCAAGTGAGTGCTGAATTAGCAAGGATCATCTCCTCTGCTGTATTATTAAAGTTGGGGGTATGTATGTGTCATCTCACTATATATGTGTATGTGCAAGTATATATACGCACACACACAAATCTGTGCAGTGCTTTGGCAGCCAAGTATTCCACTGAATCAGAAATAACTTGCTTTTAGAGGCTGTCCCTGTTTAGAAGCTCTCAACTAAAGATTGAGCCTGCAAGTCCACAAGTCACTTCCCATCAGAATGAGTCTGAAGTTCAGGGAAGAGCGGATTTGACATGCAAGTGGGTTGAAAGCCTGGAGGAGTTCACCAAGAAGTCTCCAGCAAAGAGGGTCAGGGACCCACCTGGGGTAGGGCTCCAGTGTTTAGAGACTGGGAGCTGAGGGAGAACCAGAGATGAGAGCTGAGATAGAATCAGAGAGGCAGGGGAGGTCAGAAAGGTGAGTGGGCCTGCCAGTTCTTCCTTCCTGCAAGGAACTTGGAGGCCCTGACCCCAAGAGAGACGGCGGGCTCTGTGTCTGCCTCTACCTCCAAGGACACAGGCCCTCAGAGGGCTGAGGGGGTCTGAACTCTCTCAGCTTTCACGGGGTACCAGGAAAAGCAGAGCTGACTCCATGGTCACCCCGGGCATATGCGATCGTTTCCCTACAGGTGTGGCTGTCCTGGCCTGGAGAACATCCTGCCCCATGAGCAGCATGCCATAGAGTGGAGGCATGCCCCCGACCTCAGGTGGGGACCACGTGAGCACCGTCATGGATCAGACGCTCCAGCCCTCACCTTCCTCCAAGGGTCCATGCATCCAGTAGCAGCGGTTCCACCTGCTGCCCTGTTATCACAGGCCTCCTGTCCACAGACTCACTGGCTGATTCCTTACAAAAGCATCTCGGAAACAGGCAGTAGGCACTTATATTCTGGCTGTGAGTTCTCTTCCTGACTGAAAACGACCAAAGGAAACTAAGGGCAAAAGTAACAGAGTTAAGAGCACCTTGTTTTTATGTTGGATGAAATAGACTGTAGAGGAAAACATGTGTTGATGGCAGAAAACAAATGAGAAATGATGATTACAACGAGAGTGGCCTGGTTTGTAGTCAAGGGGCTCGTGGCAGCTTTGCCAACTAAACAGTCTTGATTTTATTTATTTTTGTTACTTTTTTGGCACTTTTTAATATTTTATTACTATGGGGTCTTAACCCTTTTAAATAGTCTTGACTTTGAAGGGACAGAAGTAGGGAAAGAGTTGAAGAATTTGAAAGCAGAGAGGTTATAGGCACTATATAAAAGAGAATCAACATAATAAATAAAAATTCCTTCATATGAGTAACAAATTACATCAAGGTAAAGGTGCTTGCTCAGTCGTGTCTGACTCTTGGCGACCTCATGGACTGTAGCCTACCAGGCTTCTCTGCCCATGGGATTTCCCAGGCTAGAATACTGGAGTGAGTTGCCAATAATCCCTTTGCCAGGTCTCCAGGTCTTCCTGACCCAGGGATTGAACTCAGGTCTCCTGTGTCTTCTGCAGTGGCAGGTGGATGCTTTACCACTGTACCACATACCACTAATTGCATTACTTATTCTCTAAATGAACACTGGTAGACAATAAGAAAAAAAAAAAAAAAAACCCTCAAGTAACATCATGTACTAAAGATACAATGGTAAATAAAATAGATTTCTTGCTTTCAAAAAGTTAACAGTATATCAAAAAGAATTATGTATGATTCATTAAAGTTTTGTTCAATAGTTTGCTCTTTTTTGATGTCTCACCAACCAAATTCTAAACTTGAAGGCAGGGGATCTGCTTTCTTCTGGATGAGTGGACAGATGGATGAATGAATAATAAAATAGCTATAATTCAAAGTAATAAGTGCTTTAAAACAGACAGGAAAAGAAGTGCTTTGGGGACACAATGGAAGAAAGTATTAGTCAGCCTGGGAGGTCATGGGGACAGCTCACGGCAGAGATGACATTAGTCATTAGCCTTAAAGAGTGACTACAAATCCCACAGGGGAAAAGATAAAGGAGAGAATGCTGCCAGGAACAGATGTAATAGAATTGAGATGGAAAGAGAATGATATAACATAAAATAAAATAAAATAAGAAGCAGTTTTAGGCTTGGGTTTTCCTGCAGAAAACAGTCTGGTGATGAGACTGGAAGAAGAACATTTGGAAGTGGATGTGATATGAAAAAAGCACTTTCTGTTTCAAGGAGGATGAAATAAACAAGGAGAATGATCACACAAGGAAAAAAACGAAGTGAAAAGGCAGCAGAGAGCTTCAAAGGCAAAGACAAGTCAGAAGGCAGGTCTGCATAAAGCCGGAGGCCAGTTTAGCTCTGCTTGGAGGTGGGGGACGGTTAGCGGGACCCAGAGGCCGAGACTGAAAATGTTGCACGGAGCAGCCTTAGTCAAGAAGGCAGAGGAATGTGACATTTGAACACAGCTCTGAGGTCCCACAGAGGGTCTGACCCACCACGAGGTCCCCTGGATCCAGGGTGGCGGTTCACCCAGTTTCTCCCCAACACACTCCCCTGACAAAGTCCGAGTCTGCATTAAGAGCTCCAGGAAGTCATCCACAGAGTGGAAACTCTGCAACTAAAGCGCACACACACTTTAGGAGTCGGGAGTTGACATGTCAGCATGTGGGACCCGCTTATCTGGGTTCACACTTCCAGCCGGAAAAACACAACAAAGTGTCAGAACTCTTATGTTTGCAAACACATACTGTAATTGAGAGGAGACTTCCAGTGGGTATGTTAATAGCTTACTTGAGAGAGAAGAGCAGAGATGAAGAACCTGCCAATGATTCAAGTTAATCGTTCCTTCTCAGAAGATGAAGGAGATATAAGAGATGGAATGAAATACTTCTACATTGGGTTAGAGATGCTCCATGGAACAGCTGGGTGAGAAGACAGCGACTGCATCTGAACTGTGACGTGCCTGGGCAGGTTGAAAGGATCCTCAGTGCATTGGTTCCCTACACATCAAGGTGACAAGGCAGTCACGTGATCCATGGAAGCTGAAAGAGACTCTGGTTTTGTCTGAGACATAACCAGATCCTCAGAGAACACATTGTAGATGCCTGTGAAAAGTGAAAGTGTTAGTCACTCAATCGTGTCTGACTCCTTGCAACCCAACAGACTGTGGCCCGCAGGCTCCTCTGTCTGTGGGATTTCCCAGGCAAGCATCCCGGAGTGGTTGCCATGCCCTCAGAGACCTCATAAGAATGCAGGTTCACTCAGTCTGGAGTTAGCCTGGGAGCCTGCACTTCTAATAAACACCCAGGCGTGCTCCGAGCAGGTAGGCTCTGGGTGACACCTGGTCCCCGAGTAGGAGGGGCCCTCTCCCTCTACAATGTCACCCACGGGGATGTTATCATACAATCCCCTGGTTTATTATACCAGTGTGCTAACTGGGGCAACACTGGGGCAGAGTAAGTGCTGAACAAACACCACGGAAGGAAATATTCTTTCCTCAATCAAGAGTAGCAATCGTGCTGTGTAAAGAGGTTTGTGTATCCAGGTGGCGCTAGTGGTAAAGAACTGCCTGCCAATGCAGGAGAGGCAAGAGATGCGGGTTCACTCCCTGGGTTGAGATCTCCTGGAGAAGGAAATGGCAAACCTGCTCCAGTATTCTTGCCTGGAGAATCCCATGGACAGAGGAGCCTGGCGGGCTACAGTCCATGGGGTCATAGAGTCGGACACAACTGAAGCAAACAAGCGCTAAAGAAAGAAGAGCTAAGTGGATAAACAGTGATCTCTGTGGTTGAGTTCTGCAGACTTGAAGCCTCGGCGGGTGCATCTTCATGTATGGCCCACTACGGTGGCCTGCATCACGGTTTTAGAAAAGGTCTGGTTTCTGGAGATGTTCGCACCATATGTCCTAGAACCGTTGGCTGACCTGTACCACCCATATCTTTGTAATAACATTGGAACATGGAAAGAAAAGGTAGAGAAAAGAAAGCACATTTGCTTGTTCTTATTTTTTTCTGAGAAACTTTACTTGGAATAGTTATGTATAAGCCCCATGTTGTTTTCCTCAAAATTCAGGCTTTATGCTGGAAAGTAGAACATACACAACTAAGCTGGGGACCACCCGCCCCGTGCAATCATCACGTTAGAGATGCAAACGGGAAAGCACTGCTCTTCAGTCTCTCAGCTCCACGTGCTGTGTTGGCTGCGTTCTAAATGCCCATCCATGACCTCAGGCCAACGGCAAAAACAACACACACCTCATGATCTGTAAAATCCATCTTGGAAGGACAAGGCCCACACCAGTTCATCGCCTGGGAGACAGCGTTTTGAAAGGAAAACAACTAGAATGAACAGAGATTTGTAAGAACTCCAGGTATTTTAACACAGACTTAAAATCACATAATTCATTCATGGAATACAAAAATTCAGAAGGAAGGACAGTGATCTCTAATCAGCAGTATAGTCCACCTTGATTCATTCATCTATTGATGAGATGTAAGTAAATATTCCCCCAAATGTGGATGCTCAGATGGGATCTCAACATGCCAGTGCAGGTTCATCAACTGTAACAAAGGTACCACCCGGTGGGGTGCTGACGGTGGGGGAGGTTGTGGGGGGGTCTGTGTGGAGTTCTGCGCCTTCTGCTCAGTTTTGCTGTGACTATAAAACTGCTCTAAAAAGTAAAGACTGTTGGGTGAATGAAGGAATGCTAGGGTCTGCAGTATCGGGGCAATACAGTGACTACACTGTGTCTGATGAGACATGGAGTACACTCTGGACCACAGACAGGCCCACAAGTTCTGACTCTGGTCCAGTCTCTTTCAGTCAAAGACCTTGTGGGAATAAAGCACTAACTTCCCCCAACACAGCTTGTCAGTTAAACCTAGACAATGTCACTTGAAATCAACACTGAAAATTCACTGGAAGGAATGGTGCTGAAGGTGAAGCTCCAATACTTTGGCCACCTGATGTTAAGAGCCAACTCATTAGAAAAGACCCTGATGCTGGGAAAGATTGAAGACAAAAGGAGAAGGAGGTGGCAGAGGATGAGATGGTTGGATAGCATCACTCAATGGACATGTATCTGAGCAAACTCCAGGAGATTGTGAAGGACAGAGATGCCTGACTTGCTGTAGTCCATGGGGTCACAAAGAGTCAGACAAGATTTAGTGACCTAACAAAGTAAAAAGAGACAACTAAATTAAAATTTTATTACAAAACTTCAGCTAACTGGGAGGCAGCAATAAGACCATGAAAGGACAGTGGGATTTACCTCTAATATAATTAAGAGCCTTGAATTCACTTGTGCCTCTAAGGAGTCACATAGAAAAGCCATTTCAGAGGCTGGAATATATTTTCCTAATGAGAGGAGAGGGGCTGGACTGGTGTAAAACACTTTACTGACGCAGAACACAATTACCAATATTAGCAGATGCAATTGCAGGAGGATCAGATTAAGGATAACAGTAATAAAAGAAAAGAGCACAGAAAATCCAACGGTCATGATTTAGACGGACGTGTGAGAGCTCCCTTAGCACCACATGTAACCTGAATTGTGCTGGAGGAAAAGCTGGAAATGCTAATAAGACACATGATTAAAGGTGGGTCTGGGGTTATAAATTGCTTTTTTAATGGTGAGGATAGTAGCTGACATAGAGAATCATAAGAAGATGAGAATGTCAGTATCAATTTTTATTAGTGTCAGGAACAATATGCAGTATATTTAAATCAGCTTCATTTGTATTAGCGTTTTTGTAAGTAGTAGCTGTAGAAGCAATAACATGTCCAATGCATTCTAAAAGAAAGAACTAAATAAAGTTGCCAAGGTTCTCTGCAAAAGAGCCACAAGTTTTACACTGGGGAAAATCAGCCACATTTCCTTAGATACTCAGAATTCAGGAGCAACAGACTCTGGGTTCTGGACCAGAACAAAGCTGCAGAATCAGTCAGAGGAAAAACTGTAGCAAATGGATAAAGTTGGACAAAATTAAAAAGAGAACAAAACTATAATTTTCTATAGGAATCAGACTTTTTTTCAAGGTTTATATAGAATGGCAATTAGGAATCATACCTGGATCAACTTGAGCTATTTAGGAAACAGCTTGAGACCTATTTAGCTTGAGCATGATCAGGCTGTTGAAAATAAGTAATTATCAAATTACCAATAATCAGTAATTTTTATAAACTCATTCTCAGTAAAGAAAAATAGGTGAATTCATTTTGCTTATTAATTTTCCAGCAATTATCACAAGCTTTCTGAAATGATTAATTAATTTAATGACAAGTTAAGTAAAATTGAATATCTGACAAATATTTATTTAGAAAATTAGGAGACTAGGAAATGTTATTTTTAATTGAAGTATATTCTTCTTTGAATTTCAGAAAACTAGGCTTTGAAATGCAAGTTCGATCCCTGGGTCGGGAAGATCCCCTGGAGAAGGGAATGGCAACCCACTCCACTATTCTTGCCTGGAGAATCCCATGGACAGAGGAGCCTGGTGGGCTACAGTCCATGGGATCACAAAGAGTTGGACACAACTGAGCAACTGAACACCAACAGGCTTTGAAAAATAAACCATAAGGCTTAAACTACAAAATTGTAACAATTTAGATTCTGAGGACATGGATGGCAGACTTTCTTTTTGATTCATATTCTGGATAATCAGCATTAACTGAGTAGGAGAGAGCACGCAGCCAGGGTGAGGAGCTGGCCTGAGTTAGGAGTCTGAATTCCTTACTAGTTGTTTAATCTTAGGCTATTTATGTAAACTATTTATTTTCCCTTTCTTCATCCGAAAATTGGAAAAATAATAGCTTTCTACCTTGTAAGGTTCTTGGAGAATTGATGAAACAAACTGCTCCAGGACACTCAGGATTCTCTGGCTCTCAATAAATATTAGTTTGATTGTAATTATTGATGTTAATAAATATTAACATATTTAAATATTACTAATAATCTCTATTTCTCCATTAGTTAAGTTCAATTCAGTCACTCAGTTGTGTCCGACTCTTTGCGACCCCATGGACTGCAGCACACCAGGCTTCCCTGTCTATCACCAACTCCTAGAGCTTGCTCAAACTCATATCCATCAAGTCAGCCATCCAACCATCTCATCTTCTGTTGTCCCCTTCTCCTGCCTTCAATGTTTCCCAGCATCAGGGTCTTTTCCAATGAGGTTATTTAAACAATGCTGCTTCTCTCAGAAAGCCATTTCTCTCTGCTAAAGTCCTCTCTTTTCTCTATGAATTTTAGGTCAAACACAAAATATATTCATTTATTCAAAATTTTCCTTTGTTTTTCACAATATTCTTCAAGACTCATTACTCAAAAGGCCTTCCCTGCCTCTAAGTAGTTCAACTCCCTACAAAGAACCCTACTGGAAAACACACTTAGTTTTTCATCTGTGAGACCCCAAGGATCCCCCCGGGAGATCACGTCTCACACACCCCTGAATCCTTGAGCACTATCAACTTCTCTCCTCTACTCCTCAGAGACATCATCTCCAAACAAATAGGAATTGTCAATAAGAAAAGATGCAAAAGCAAGAATTTAAGGGAGCCAGATACTTCAGCCATTTAATCCTGTCCCTATGTGTGGGTGTCTTCTAGGCTCTACTCTTATAAAAGCAGTTTAAAATATAAAATTCTCAATGACAACATCCATGTAGAAGGGGCCATGGCTTTCCTACAAACACATTTCCACAGAGAAAAGCACCAGCATGAAGGCTTGTCCCCAATTCTGACAGATCCCATCGCATTCAACTGATGAATGGACTGAAGGTACTCCTTTAGGAAGCCACAGGGCACAGCTGCCTCGAAAAATGACTGTGCAATCTGTCAATGCACAAACTGTAAATTTCCAGGTGTACCAGACACTGTTACACATTCACACACCAGTGCATGTCCAGACACTGTTGCACGTACTCCAGTTTCCACACATTTCCCCTGAGGAACACACATACTATCGCTGCTTCCAGAAAGATGGATGAGACTCTGAGTTTGGGACTTTCTGGGTTTGCACACCTAGAGAAGAGATAAGGGGTTCCTCTTGCCTGACAAATTTTGTTAAGAAATAGCACCAGGACAGAAAATGTATTAGCAACATACGTTTCTTTTTAAATATGCACTTCAAAACGAAACAAAGCCAGACCTTGCAAAGACTCTATGAAAGAAAACCTATGTATTGGAGTTTACTCTGCAAAAACTAGTCAATTGGAATTTCCAGAGCATTGCCTGAGGCCCATAGCACAGTCTCTAAGTCTGAAGTGCTTAGATCCACCCCGAATTTCATGTCACATTACCTTCAAATACCTACAGTCAAAAATTCACCTGATTATCTCATAATTTAAAAAAAAAATTTTAAATTGAAGTATGTTGATTCGCAAGGTTGTGTTAGCTTTTTGTACACAGCATGGTGATTCAGCTACATATATATTATATATAATTTCTTTTTCATATTCTTTTCCATCAGAGGTTATTACAAAATATTGAGTATAGCTCACTGTGCTATACAGTAGGATCTTGTTTATTGATTTTATATATAGTAATGTGTCTATGTTAATCCCAAACTCCTAACTTATCCCCCTCTTCCTTTCTGTAAGGATAATTTCATTTTCTACATCTGTGAGTCTACTTCTGTTTTGTAAATAAGTTCATTTGTATTAGCCAAGACATGGAAGCAACCTAAGTGTTCATCAACAGATGAATGGGTAAAGAAGATGTGGTACATATGTACAATGGAATATTCCTCACACTCCAGTGTGAGGAATGAAGGAATATCACTTGTAGCAACGCTGGTGGGTTATCAAACTAAGTAAAACAAGCCTGACAAAGAAAGACATATTATGTGATATCACTTACACGTGGAATCTATAAAACAATTATCTGATTATTAAGGAGAAACATGGGGCATTCTGAACTGGGCTTATTCCTCAGTCAGGTTCTCAGATGACTTCAGTTCTCTGTTTCCATCAGCACGAAAACAAACCACATGTGGGGTATGCACACAGAGGCAGCACAACCTATGAGGAGATAGTGGGAAACCGCTCACGTTGCAGAAAAACGGTGTCTTGTTATCAGAATATTAGCTTGGATTGCTTTAGATAGACAGTCAGTAGTTTCTCCCCTTCTTTATCTCTTTGGTACAGAGACAGAGGCACACGAAATAGGCCCACTGGCTTAGTGCTCACCGTAAAATGAGGATCTGAGGCTTGAAAAGTACAAAACATTCTAATAATTAAAGCCAATCAATCTCAGAAAAAGTAAAGTAGGGCAACTCTTACCTGAGCTCCTGGATTAGAGAATCCATTGGTGCTACTGACAAAAAGAAAGACAGAAAAGGAAGATCAGTGCATAATTTTGTAAACTGCATGAGAGAAACCTTTCACCTCCTCGGGATAACGACCAGTGCATGGTTAGTGCATTACATGCGTGCTAAGTCACTTTAGTATTGTCTGACTGTTTTCAGCCTCATGGACTATAGCCCACCAGGTTCCTCTGTCCATGGGATTCTCTAGACAGGAATATTGGAATGGGTTACCAGGCCTTCCTCCGACCCGGGGATCAAAAACCCAAGTCTCCTACATCTCCTGCATTGGTAGGTGTGTTCCAGAGCCACTTGGGAAGCCCTGGTTAGTGCAGACCCAACGGTTTCCCTTTGGGCTGATTCATCTTTCCGGTTCTGGTTCTTTGGACACAAGAAGACAGGTGACCAGGGGCCAGAACAGATAGTTCTGGATCAAGCCTCCAGTGACCCTGGGACTTTGCAGTCATGGATCAACTTCCAAATACCTGTCTCTAGAATCTCACCGAAAAAGTACAGGAGCACAGAGGACAAACTGCTTTTTATTTTAAGATTTTTTTTTTTAATGTGGATCATTTTTTAAAGTCTATGGGATTTGTTACACTATTGCTTCTGCTTTATGTTTTGCTTTTTTGGCTGCAAAGTATGTGAGATCTTAGCTTCCTGACCAGGTATCGAAGCCACACCTCAGCATTAGAAGGTGAAGTCTTAACCATTGGACTGCAAGGGACGTCCCTGAACTACTTTTTAAATCAATTTTATTGTCTCTAGGAAAATTTTCAAAAGAATCTTATTTGCATTTTATTTATATTAAACAAGCATTTAAATAAAATGGATAATATTTTATTAATAAATGTCCATAGATTCTGTTCCATAAATTTTATTCCTGGAGAAAGAGGAGAAGTTTGAGTCATGTTAATTTCAACCTTCAATTAAAAATAAGACACTTATAGAAAGAAGAGCTTTGATTTTTCCAAAGACTTATGGACATGGAGAGAGGGGAGGAGAGGGTAAGATGTATGGAGAGAGTAACATGGAAACTTACATTACTAAATGTAAAATAGATAGCCAATGGGAATGCGGTATGTCTCAGGGAACTCAAACAGGGGCTCTGTATCAACCTAGAGGGGTGGGATAGGGAGGAAGATGGGAAGGAGGTGAAAGAGGAGGAGACATATGTACGCCTATGGCTGATTCATGTTGATGTTTGACAGAAAATAACAAAATTATGTAAAGCAGTTATCCTTCAATTAAAAAATAAATAAATCTGTAGAAGAAAGCAGTTAGAGGAAAAGAAATGATGGGAACTAAAGAAGTTCATGTTTATAAATACCTGCCTACCACAGAATAAGCAGCATATTGAGAGAGACAACAGGTGGTTTTAAAGATGACTCACGTTACATGAGAAACAGTTGTTTCATTTCTCCAACAACATTTTGGCTCTGTTTAAGAGTGCTTATGTATGTGCCAAAAGGATTCAAAGTCTAAAACGAATGGCAAATTAAAATGCATTTGAAGTACGAGAGAGTTGTATGTTTTCAGAAGTCAGAATAAGAGATTTGAATAATCCAAATACAGTTCCTAGAATACTGATATTTATGGCAGACGTGAGCCTATCCTAAACAGTGCTAGGATATTATCATTAAACTCTTATTCCATGGAGAACTTTGCTGCCTAAAACTTTGATGTTTCCAAAACTGCATTCCAAATATTAGGGACAGTAGCCCACCAGGCTCCTCTGCCCATGGGATTTCCCAGGCAAGAATACTGGAGTGGGTTGCCATTTCCCTCTACAGGAGATCTTCCTGAACCAGGGATCAAATCTGTATGTCCTGCCTTGCAGGCAGATTCTTTACCACTGAGCCACCAGAGAAGTTGCTCCAAATAATAGGATATATGATGTAATTACTTTTAAAGTAACTTTAACTAAACCTGGGAAAGAATACGGCACAACTTCAGTTTGGGTAGAAGAAAATTTCCATATCTTGGACCAAATGCAAATGCATTATTCTGCATTTTGGTTATCATGGCATGATTCTGCATTTTGGTTATCATGCCTAATGATAATCAGGGTTCTATTTTAACTGAAAAAAAAAATCATTCTGCAATTTTTAAAAATGGGTGATTCCATACTTCACTGAAATGGGGATTATGTACCTTGACTATACAACACAAACACAGCTAACAAAAGCATCAAATTTGATTAGATGCTTTCAACTGTAAATCTCAAAATGCTTCCAAACGACTGTGTGATCACTCCCCAGCCCAAACCTTCCTCCACCAGGAGGCCAACCTGAGGTGGGTCAGGCCAGGAACAGCTATCTGGCTCCCTCCAGAGGCCAGGCCGAACCTTCCGTTTAGAATGGAGGGTCACACAAATATAGCTAATTATAATAAAAGTTATTTTCCTTAAGGGGTATTATTGCCAGTCAATCCTGTTTTCCAGATGTTTCGATCATCAAGGGCCTGTTTATATTTCAATATTACATTACCATCTGTTGGTTACAAAAAGAGAGGGTAACCGGCAAGTTAAACCTTTCAGACATGACTTTGCAGAGCTGCCGGAAATCCCCGGCGAGGACAGTCTAAAGCCAAACATCGTCATTTTACTCGCGTGAAGTTTAAATTGGGAGCCACTAAACCAGATAACATAAAAATCAAAACCCACTTTGGCAATAAATGAATGGTTTGGACTTTTCCCTTGGATGTTAAAGGTCACGTCGATAATTTGAGGTCTCCACAAAGCCTTCTTCCCTTGCTGACCCTTATACTGTTTTGCAAGATGTTTAAATCTACTCATGGTTGCATTTCGTAAACATTAGCATCCTACATTGTTTAGCCTTTTCTGGGTCCTTCAACTTCTGGTTCATATTCTTTAGCCTCAGAGTGCCATGATGCAGCGTCCTGGCTTGATTTAAAAACGGGAACCCTAAGGAAGTTGTGATCCTCCTGACTACACATCAGGGACCAAGCATGGGATGCCCACATTTCACGGTGTGCTGGGCACAGAATCTGCATGCTAACTCACCCTTGGTTCCTTTTGCACGGGTACGAAGCGTTTTATCTTCAGCCTCTGCATCCATCTGTAATGTGAACACAAAATCCTGGGTCATTCCTTTGACATTGACTAAAATACAAACACAGGCCAATAGAAGTTCTTTAGGTCATTATGAAGAGCAGAGGAGCGTTCCCATTCCTGAACAGCATCTGACTCTGCGGAGACAGAACTGTGACTGCTCTTACAGCCCGCAAGTGCTGGAAATACTTCTGTAGATGCTGAAACCAGAAGAAATGGACAAGAAGGCAGATGTTCTTGTCTGTAAGTGTTCACTAGTGACTCAGACACTTTCGGCATCATGAAGATGGAAAGAAGAATGGTCTGATTAACAGTTGTTGTGAAAGAGACAAAATCTCAAATACCAAACCAAAATGTTCCAGACTAAGTTATTTAGTCAGATTCCCTTGTATTTCTAGACCCTTTTGGATACAGGCCTTTTTTTAAAAGAACCTGCCTGCCAACGCAGGAGACACGAGAGATGTGGGTTCTATCCCTAGGTTGGGAAGATCCCCTGGAGGAGGGAATGGCCACCCACTCCAATATTTCTTGCCTGAAAAATCCTACGGACAGAGGAGACTGGAAGGCTACAGCCCATAGGATCACACAGAGCTGGACACAACTGAACACACATGCATGACCAGCTTCGGATACAGGCCTGTTTCTAAGTTAGAAAAAAAAATTCCCAGTGGAAAAAAACAATGTAACACAAAACCTCAAAATGCCCCTATTGTAAAATACCACTGGAAATGTTGATGACATTTACTCTGGTAATTCCAGAATAGAGGTGAGTTATAATCATCCACATCTATAAGGAGAGAAAACTTTTGAGTGTTGTTTTGGTCAGCATCAAATTCCCTAGTAAGATCATTACTAATGATCTTAAATATAACCAAGTGAATTATCAAAGGGATGCCAAGACTTAAAAAGTCTGATATTTTTGTCCACATGGAGATAGATTCTGACCTGACTACCTCCAACCATTTCACTAGGATCTTTTAAGCATTTCAGTTTAATTCACATTTGCACTTTACTAGAAGGAATTCTGGAACAGAAAGAAGTTGTTTCGCTGGTTGAAAATCAGAGGCAGGCAGAAGGTGCTCTCCACGTCTACCATCCTTAAATCCTGACACAGGCGGGATGCGGTGTGCCTGCAATGAGGATGGGAGACCCATCTCTGCTCTCCGAGGCTGAGTTGTGATGGAAAGCGCTGACCTGCCATAGACTTATAATAGGGGAGCAGGTGTGGCAATGATGGACTTTAATTTCCTTTAATAAACCTTTTATGTGCCACACTTTTACTGCCATTCGACGCTCTCCAAGGTCCTGCACATAATAGGTTCATTACTTTTGATTACTATAGTCTATTGAGACAAACAACTCCAGAACACACTATATATTATGTTCAGTTAAACCAATATAGACTATTTATCCATTGTGCATTTTTTCACCTGCAACACTACAGACAAAATTAACGACAGCCCTCGTAAGCTAAAACTATTAAAACCACCAGCACCCTTTTGTCATCATTTTATAATAAACACCACACCAATCACTGAACTGTTTTGCAAATTAGCCAACAAAAAGTGTCCGCTGCTTTTTCAAGCAGCCGTGGCTTTAGCCTACATAAAAACGGTCTATTGTTATGACTATTTTAAAACTACATGAAAAGAGAAGACAACAAGAAAACAGAGGTTTTTTTTTTTCTCCTATAGATGTCCCTTCTTTTAAAACCATGCGGATTTATGACAGATGTGACACTGTCTGGGATTAAAGTGGCTTGGTTTACACAGGATGGTGAGCCCTGTGTTGTGAAATCCTCCTCTGTGAGTGTCCCTGCTGCATATAAAGTGAATCGACTCGTGCGAACTCCTCTCCCTGCGTGCTAATTGAGTCACTTGATTATAACAAGAGAGATCAGCAGTTTAAGGGTTAAAATGGTGAAAACCATCCATTTTGCTTCTGCTGCTGGGGGGCGGGGAGGGGTGGGCGGTAAGAATCCTCTCAATGTGAGTCTTAAGGTTATCCTGCACATAGGCGCTCTTAGCCTCCAACCACTCTGAACATCGCCCACTCAAACACAAGTGAAGGCTGGACTCCACGGATTTCTCCACGAAAACTGCAACACTGTGTGAAGAGGAGGGCCAGCAGCACACAGGAAAGTTTCAGAAACCTGCTTCAAGGCAACCTTCTCTCTAACAGCTTCAAGACTGATGCTCTTTCGCTATCCAGCTGTCCAAGCACCTGACGGCTCTGCCTTCCCCCTGAGCAGCGGCCTCCCTGTCATAGTCCCGGGAAGCGAGGCATAAATAAATATTCATGGACCCTGGCTTGAGGGTGCCTGGAGTGCCAGCCTCAGGACGGCATTTTCTGATGCTATTGTCCTCTGGCTGGACAATAGCGCCATACTGGAGCACATACATCCCATTCAAGCTTTGAAAGAACTGGCAACGCATCCACGAAGCTCAGTGTTCAACGTCACATGTGGGGCAAGTGATGGGCAAGTGATCAAGGCCCCCACATACAATTCACCCATTTCAGCTCTCCCTCCTTTCACACCTGAAGGACAGTTCCTAAGTTCATATGGCAGCAACTTGGGGATAAAGATATAAGACATCTTGGGCCTTTCTTTTGGGGCAAGAAGTTTTAACATTCATGAGAAAGCTTGATCTCCTGGGAGACCTCAGCTTGAAAAAAAGCCTTTGTTCACAAAAACCTTACACCTGGGAGCAGAAGCCTCTAAGCATTCTTCCTATGGATTATGTTCATGGACTTCAATAAACTGCTCATGGGTAGACCTAATTTTTGTAAAACGGAACCTTGGATTTGGTGAGCACCACATTCCAGGGATGGTTCCTTCCTGGGAAGGAGGTCCTACCTCATTGCTGGTGCTCAGACATGAGGGGTGTGCATGGGGGAGGGGACCAGCTACCCGGTCAAGTTCTCCTTGTTATAGAAGCAGCCACCACCATAACCAACATGGGCTGCATCCTAAAACTCCACTTCTTATGGAGAACATTATTTTTTTTTTCTATTGGAAAAGGAGGCTTGATCAGCCTTACTGCCTACACCCCAAATGCTATGGACAAGCCTGCAATTGACTTCATAAAACTTAATGAAGCATTTCTTTCCTCAAAACAGAGCTTTGATTTTCCAAACAGCTGTCATTCTTCCCATTTCTTAGGGCCTTTATCTACATCCCATTGTTTATGGATGGGAATAAGACATTTTCTGAGACTCTTACCATTTCCTCCTGGCTATATCAATCTATTCAATCAAGATAAAAGAGTAAAGGCAAAATTTGCCACTCTTATTTTTCCTGAAACTACAGGAAAAGTTCTATTAACCTGTAACTATGGATATGTTGCATATAATATTTATGTTGAAAGGAAAAAAAGGGGTTCCTGTTTGGTATCTATTTCATAATGAAGTCATGAAAAAAAATTTTTAAGGAGCTTCTCCCCCAATTCTCTGGGGAGAGGAATTAATACAAGGACAAATGGCAAGAGGGAAAGAAACATAAAATAAAGGAGGCAAAGAAGCAAACTTAGAGGAAGGTTATGCCAACCAACAATGGAGATAAGCAGAGAAGTGGTGAAGAAGAAAGATGACTATAAAATACATTCTCACTATTTACCTGAATTTGGAAAACTCATGTAACATCTTCAAGGGATTTACAAAGCTATGTGCAGGTGTCCCTAGTGACATGAGCTTGACCACCTTCTCCTCCTGGCACTTAGATACATCAGGGGCTATCAGAGGCTCTTCCTTCTGCATCACTCCATGTCACCAAATAGGTGCCTTCTTCGGGGTTCAGTTGTGTCCGATTCTTTGCAACCTCATGGACTGTAGCCTGCCAGGCTCCTCTGTCCATGGGATTCTCCAGACAAGAATACTGGAGTGGGTTGCCACGCCCGCCTCCAGAGGAGCTTCCTGACCCAGGAATCGAACCTGGGTCTCCTGCATTGCAGGCAGAGTCTTTACCATCTGAGCCCCCAGGAACCCCCGGAATTGCTGATTTGTGGAAGGGAGAGATTCAAGGAGCAGGACACCAGATTGATAAACTCAGTTTTGCTCCTATCACACACGCAAATGACTGGTATGTGAGGAGATTTATTTCCCTTTTATTTTTCACTTAAAACTCTATTTTGATCAATGGTTAAACAAAATTATTTGTCCACAAAAACAACCTCCAAGTAAATATTTAATCACTTCTTAAGATCTGGGTAAAACAAATCTCTTGGTAATCTTTAAGCTTTATTTCTCCTTTCAACAGAATTCTATCCATTGTCATCCTTGATATAGATTTATAAGTAGTCGCGAATTTCTTAATATTAGTAGAAAAGCCATGGTGATCATAACATTTTGAGGACACTCTCAAAATCCTTATACAATTAATTGTAATCTTGTCTGAAAGTGAAAGTGTTAGTTGCATAATCGTGTCCGACTCTTTGTGACCCCATGAACTATAGCCCCTCAGGCTCCTCTGTCCAAGGGATTCTCCGGGCAAGAATGCTGGAATGGGTTGCCATGCCCTCCTCCAGGGGATCTTCCCAACCTAAGGATCAAACCAAGTCTTCTGCATGGCATGCAGATTTTTCACCATCTAAGCCACCACGGAAGCCCTGTCTAGTTACATATAATTTCATGCCAGTAGCTACTTTTAATTTGAGAAGTCTTTCACTACATTTGACTTACAATAAATCCCACTTTAAAGAAGATTTCATAGTGTTCCTCTCCTGGGAGTTGTAAACCGACAAAGCAGGCTGTCTGTTGTGTCACGTGACTCTTCCATTCCTGAGAAGCTCACGGTGATGCTGATGGCAAGAGGAAGTTAGTCCCGCGCCTGCCGAGAGGAGGTCCAGGGGTCCTCCCCACCAGGAGCCCCCCATCCTCAGCGGATGCTTCCTTTACAAAAGTCAGGTTTTTTTAAATGACAAAAAGAAACTGAGGAAGTTGGAAAAGGCTAACCTCAGAAAATGGAACAGCTAAATGATGTCTGTACCTTGGGACAAAACTTGGCCAGATCGAAGAACAAAGAACCCTACACTGAGTGCCCTTCCTTTTGATGATTCTGGCATCATTTTGTTTTCAACAGAGCTTTGAATCGACTGAAAATGGCAGCAGAAGATGCTTCCCTGTTGTACAAGGAAAAGATGGGGGAAATGAACTGTGATCCTAAAAACACAGTTGACTCATTGAGAATGAAACCAAGATTGAATGATCAAGTATATTTTTCCTCTGTTCTTACCCTCCTTTTATTTTCCTGGTTCTCTTTCATACATTTACTTATTTCTCAGGGAGAGTAATTCAGAAAATAAATGTAAGGACTTCCCTGGTGGTCCTGTGGTTAAGACTCCACGCCTCCGATGCTGTGGGCAAAGGTTCAGCCCCTGGTCAGGAAAGTTCCATATGCCATGCGGTGCAGCCAAACACAATAATATTTTTTTTTAAAAGAAAGCAAACTTAAAAACATCTAAATGAATAAAATCAGGGAGTTTGACAGCATCCTTGATGCCATATTAGTAATTTTCTGAAACTTTTTTGAATCCTTTCTTCTAAATGAAATGAAAAATTTTCCAAATTTTTTATTTAGGGCACAGGATCCCTGATTTCAACTCTCTGTTCCTGTCCAGCTCTATCTGTACTGTTTTGTATTCTACATAAAAAGCTGAAGAACCAAACGACAGCATCCTGCACATTGGTGACCCATCTCATGCCCCCTCACCCCTGATGGGGAAGCAGGTTCAGTCTTCTCTCAAACCAAGCACAGCTGTCTGGGGAGAGCTCTTCCTGAGGCTGAGGGCATGCACACCCCCACAGAAAAGCTGCCTTTGAAAGGGAATTTCTAGAGTCGAATGGAAGAAACCTCAGGCCTGTGATAGCTTGGGTGGCTTTAAGAGGAGGCTGATGTGTTTGGAGTCTCACTTTTGATTTCTGAGTTGCTGCTGCTCCTGTGTACTGACTAACCCTCTAACTTTGCACAACTGGCAACGTGACCATGAACCAAAGCCATATGTCTGTGTCCTTTTGCCAAACGACTCCAGCAAATAGTTCTATCATTCCCTTAGGTGGACGCCGGGTGCCAAGGATTTCTATTAGTATCTGTACCGCGGCCTCCGAGTCACAGTTTTGTGACCTAAGGGGGCAATCACCAGCTTTGTGTTTTCATAGACTTAAAAATATTTTTAATATGTTCTGATTAAAGAGAACTCAGTGAAAGTTAACACCCTGAAACCGTCTAAAAATTTTTTTTCTTGCTGATATTTTGAGATGCATGTGTTGAAAAATGCATAAATGTTAGAAAAGAAGCTTCTTCCTAGAAGCGTAAGCCATTTAAAACAGATTGTTCCCAAGGATGTCCCAGTTCCTTACTTTTCACTGTTTGTAGGAATTAACTGCAGAAATCAGCTACAATGCTTTTAAAAACATGCTTTTAAAAATCTTACTTATTTACCTCTGATCCTTAAATAAACTAATTTCTAATACAAATGAATTCAAATTGGAATTTTAAAACAATTTTAATGCTGAGTCTCTCTCTAAGGGCAAACATGTGCAAACAACACATACTAATCAATATGCAAAAGGGCTTGTAGGCTCAGAGAACTTCACCTGTTTAATATTTTAAAACAGTAAAGTGATCATGCTTCTGACAAAAAAAAACACAATCCTAAATTGGGCATTAAAAATATATTTTTGTGAAAGTAAATCTACAGAGATAAAGCAATGTTGTAGGGGAGAGTCTTTATAAAATGCTTCAATTGGATCCATTTTATTTCAACATATTCTGCTTTTTAATAAAAATGTCACCTTACCTCTTCCTTCAGGTAACTTGTACGCTGACTCGGTGAGCCCCCCTCCGTCAGAATGAATGAACACCTGTGTTCGCTTTAGTGAGAAATCCTGCAATTCATTCTATTAAAATAAAAAATAAAAGAGAGAAGGTATGTAAGGTGGACAAAAAAAACAGAAGAGCAAAAATAACCAGTGATGTGAACAGTAAACAATTACCTATAATTCCGATGGACTATGCTATAAACAGAATGAAAATGTCATACTATTTAATAATTTATCAATGGGGAAAAGATGTTTACCTTTATCCTGGCTGTCTGTTAGCTGCTCAGTCATATCTGATTCTTTGTGACCCCACGGACTGTAGCCCACCAGGCTCCCCGTCCATGGATTCTTCAGGCAAGAACACTGGAGTGGGTTGCCATTCCCTTCTCCAGGGGATCTTTCTGACCCAGGGATCAAACCCAGGTCCCCTGCATTGCAGGCAGATTCTTTACCCCCTTTACCTTTATTAAGGTAAGCCAAATCAATTTTTGTTTTTCTTACCAAACTAGATATATAGATAAGATGTAGATAAAGAAGGGCATGGCAACCCACTCCAATATTCTTGTCTGGAGAATCCCCATGGACAGAGGAGCCTGACAGGCTGCAGTCCATGGGGTCACGAACAGCTGGACACGACTGAGCAACTAAGCACGCAGATAGATATAGATACAGATAAAATGCCTGCCCTTTACTAGGAAAATTGTATCATAGGGATTCTCAATGTCACTATTGTCGGTTTTATTTTTAACCACCAGAAGAAAAAGGTCAGTCAAGGTCTGGCACGTGCTATCCTCAAGAAGTCACGAGAGACAAGATCCCAAGGCATGTGGATTTAGGATGCTCTTGAATGAGGTGTCCTAAAAGGCTACTAGCACTTTTTGCCAATGTTTTATCCTGCTTTCCATGGGAACAATCTGCATGTGGCTTCCTTGCTTCCATAACACACAGGCCTGCATCTCCTTTACCTGCTCCCAGGGATGGAACAGAATCTGTCTTCAGGCTGTTTGGCCCTTGAAAGAAAACTCTGAAATTCAGTGTTAACACACACAGCCTGACAGCGAGTGGCTACTGACATGAACACTGTGTATATATATATATATATATATATATATATATAGAGAGAGAGAGAGAGAGAGAGAGAGAGAGAGAGTACCTATCTTAACACACACTTGCTATGGTTTGTCCGTCCATTCTGGCTTTCTAGAACACAAGTCACCAACCTTCCTGGCAGATGATTTCTAGGGTCCGTGTTTACCCTTTGCAATAAGTTGGAGAATCCAGCTTTTTAACCATGGATTTCTGCGTTACTTGAAAGTTCTGACCAGACATTAAGCAGATGCTTCTTCAACTCAAATCAGCAACTGTAGATCCTGGTGAAAAATGGGGATAAAACCCTTAAGACAGCGCAGATGTGTTAGGACACGGATGTCTCAAGACAGGATGTCTCACACAGCAAAAGTCTCAAGAGATAGGATGGAAGGACTGAAAAGTCACATAGGAATCGGGAGTTCTTAGTTTGCTTGAGTGCAACTAAAAAAGGCAAAAACAAAACCCAGCTTTCTCTGCAACTGTGTTTGATTTACCCTCCCTCGCCCTCGGTCGGTCCACCTGCCTGCCCTCTTTGTTTGCCACACTCTAACCTAAGACAAAAGATCTGGAAAACACTGGTAGGCATAGCGCTTTTCTAAACCCTGAAAGTAATGGCTTTTTGTCTACACCCAATCGTGGTGTGTGTTTATTAGCAATACATTTTCCATTTATTTTCTCAAAGATTGCCAATAAAGAACCGAATCACAGAAGGGAGTAGCTCTAAACCCTCCGAGTTCCCTAATGTCAAACTCATTAGCATCCGAATAAGCACACAGCAGCACCTCATCTGCACAATCGTGATTTTTTACTACTTTTAATAGTGTTTCTCAGAGGGCTCATTTTCAACTTTCTTCAGTGGTTAGTTGGTTCTCAGGGGGAAAGGAGCTTCCTGACGCTCGCGGCTTCCCCGCAACAACCCGGCCGTTTGCTGTCAGATGCGTCAGCCCTCTGCCCTAACCCCATCTGCTGTCTCTCCCCTCCCCAGGGAGCAGAGCAAAGGCAGCACAGCTGAGATCCACGTGGAGCCCTGCACAGAGGATGCGGGCAAAAGATAAGTTCAGAAATGTGATGTGACACAAAAGGCCTGGGAAGTCCAAGTGCACCCGAATACGGGTGGGAAAGAGGAGCCGCAGAGGCTCGCTGTTCCAAGCATCCATCGTTCACGGCTCCGCCCATGGCCTTGTGGAAACGCACTGACTGATACCAAGAGGTATCTCCCACTGCAATCAGTTCCCTTCACTCCCTGCATGCGTCCTATTACTGTATCAAAGAGGTACCCTTAAAAACCCATTTTCGATAGTCGCTATACTTTCTCTTAACTTTTTATTTTGTACTGGAGTATAGCTGATTAACAATGTTGTGATAGTTGCAGGTAGATAGCAAAGGGACTCAGTACTGGAGTATAGCTGATTAACAATGTTGTGATAGTTGCAGGTAGATAGCAAAGGGACTCAGTCATACATACACATGTATCCATTCTCCTCCGAACTCCCCTTCCATCCAGGCTACTACATAACACGGAGCAGAGTTCCCTGTGCTATAGAGTAGGACCTTGTTGGTTATCCATTTTAAATATAGTAGTGTGTACATGTCCATCCCAAACTCCCTAACTATCCCTTCCCCTCATCCTTCCCCCTGGCAATCACAGGTTCTTTCTCTAAGTCTATGAGTCTGCTTTGTAAATAAGTTCGTTTGCATCATTTCTTTTTAGATTCTTTTTAGATAAGGGATGTCATACGATATTTCTCTTTCTCTGTCTGACTGACTTCACTCAGTATGACAATCCCTAGGTCCATCCATGATGCTGCAAGTGGCAATAATTGCCGTACTTTTAATCTCTTTGCTGATCTTAAACCATGCGGTCAAACTTAAGGATTTACTAAAATATTCTTAGGAGATACACATTTTGGAAGACAATTAACCTAAGGTTTGGAATCTTGACCAAGCTCCTCCAACTTGTAACTGAGTTAGTTCTCTCCCCTGCCTACGAGGATGGACATTTTTCCATTGAAGTTCATCTTTTCAAGAAACAGCAATCTTAGAAGGTGAAACTACATGACAAAACAAGGTGCTGGGAGCCTAGTGGGCTGCCCAGTCTTTCAGCGTGTGCTATAATTAAGACGTGGCTTCAATTGCTAAATGGAGTCATCACAGAAGACTCCACTTGTGTGCTCCGGTTTATGCCAATAATCGTGGATGGAGTGCTAAATATACAGACACTTCAAGGGTAAGTATTTGCTTCAGAAAAAGACAGTTCTTTTTTATTTTTTAGCAACTTTCGAATATGCACTACAGTATTACTGTTTTTTATTTTTAGTTGGAGCATAATTGCTTTACAATGTTGTGTTGGTTTTTGCTATACAACAACTAAGTGAATCAGCCATAAGTATGCATACATCCCTTCCCTCTGGAGCTTCCCTCCTGCCCTATCCCACCTCTCTAGGTCATCACAGAGCACTGAGCTGAGCTCCCTATGCTATACAGCAGTGTCCCACTAGCTATTTTACAGATGGTAATATGTATATGAAAGACAGTTCTTTAAACCTATGATATGATGTAATGAATCTGAGATGTTACTTTTTAATTTTTTAATATAAATTTATTTATTTTAATTGGAGGTTAATTACTTTACAATATTGTATTGGTTTTGCCATACATCAACATGAATCCGCCACAGGTATACACGTGTTCCCCATCCTGAACCCCCCTCCCTCCTCCCTCCGCGTATCATCCCTCTGGGTCATCCCAGTGCACCAGCCCCAAGCATCCAGTATCATGCATCGAACCTGGACTGGCGATTCGTTTCATATATGATATTACACATGCTTCAGATATATCAGATTATATTTTACTGGTGCTGGTGGTGAGATGACCTGAAGGGATAAGATGCAACTGTCAACTGTGTCCTTAAAGCAGAGAACCATAGATTTACTTACGATTCAGAAACAAATTCTATATTAAAAAAAATCCTCCGGACTAAACTCAAAGTGAAAATTTTGATGAAAAGGCAAGGAAATCAAATATGAAAGATCATAGTGCTGGAAGCCCTGTGATACAACTGCTACGTTTGGAGTTTACTTACCAGTGGGACTGGTCCGATGCAAATGCCCGGCAGCCTCCTCTCAGAAGTTGGGTGTTAATTCAAACTCCAAACATCACCCTCAGGTCTAGTTTCCTGCCAAGTAAAATGAAATGGGAGAATTCAGCATGTTAACCTCAGCACTGGGCTTCCCTGCTGGCTCAGAAGGTGAAGAATCTGCCTGTAATGTGAGAGACTCAGGTTCGATCCCTGGGTCAGGAAGATCCTCTGGAGAAGGGAATGGCAACTCACTCAGTATTCTTACCTGGAGAATTCCATGGACAGAGGAGTCTGGTGAGCTACAGTCCATGGGGTCACAAACAGATGGACATGATTGAGCGACTAACACACACATATAGCCTCAGCACTGCTGACCCATGAGGCTCTGTCTCCCAAACTCCCAACACTTTTAACCTCTCAGTCACTAACTTTGGGATCTCACCAATTGTTCATTAGTTGTAATGGTGAAAAGGGGGGGATTTTTCTTGCTCTTTTTTTTAAAAATGGGAAAGCAAGTCCTTTATAGTTCTGTCTAGTTTTATTTTTTATATTTATTTTTTAATTAGAGTATAGTTGCTTTAAAATGTGTTAGTTTCTGTGTACAATGAAGTTAATCAGCCATATGTACACATATATCCCCTCCCTCTGGGGCTTCCCTCCCACCTCCCATCCCACCTCTCTAGGTTTATTTTTATATTAATCACCATGATAATTTCAGTGGGAGTCAAATTTCATATAAATTTGCTTGGACAGATGATTGAATTCTTCAGCTTTCCACTTGCCATGTTTCACCATTAAATTTCTAATGAAAATTTAAACCCTTATTTTGAATTTTTTCATCAATGAGCTTTCTCATCATAGCAAGAGAGTATATATTTAGCAACTGATGTACAAAAATGACGTTAGCCTACTGTCACATTATATTTATGCTGTCAAACACTACTTCCTTCTTCAGTTCAGTTCAGTTCAGTTCAGTCGCTCAGTCGTGTCCTACTCTTTGCGACCCCATGAATCGCAGCACGCCAGGCCTCCCTGTTCATTACCATTTCTCAGAGTTCACTCAGACTCACGTCCATCGAGTCCGTGATGCCATCCAGCCTTCCAGATTGATATAAGGAGGACTTGCTTCATAGACAGGAGCAAATGAAGAGAAGTAGTGGGGTTCCTTTTCAGAGAAAGTGACGGCAGCCCACTCCAGTACTCTTGCCTGGAAAATCCCATGGATGGAGGAGCCTGGTAGGCTGCAGTCCATGCGGTCGCGAAGAGTCTGACACGACTGAGCAACTCCACTTTCACTTTTCACTTTCATGCATTGGAGAAGGAAATGGCAACCCACTCCAGTGTTCTTGCCTGGAGAATCCCAGGGATACGGGAGCCTGGTGGGCTTCAGTCTATGGGGTCACACAGAGTCGGACACGACTGAAGCGACGTAGCAGCAGCAGCAGCAGCAGCAGTGAATTCCTTTTAAGTTGTTTTATGCATTGGAGAAGGAAATGGCAAGCCACTCCAGTGTCCTTGCCTGGAAAATCCCGGGGACAGGGGAGCCTGGTGGGCTGCTGTCTATGGAGTCGCGCAGAGTCGGACACAACTGAAGTGACTTAGCAGCAGCAGCAGCAGGCAAAGAAAAATACTGTTTATTGGCTATAAGCTCTACTTGTCACGGTAGGAGTAGAAAGAACTTCATCAAAACGGAAACAGCCCCCACTGCAAAATGGGGCAGTGGCATTGCTTCCTCTTAGGGGGAATGCCTTGGGTTTTAAATCACAGCATATTCAGCAAGACTAATTATTTGATATTAGCCACCAAACCGCTCTTCATGATACATTATGAATGTTTTTTGCTTCCCCAGTGATCACTGAAGTTCAGCTACAAACAAAACTTCTTATGCAGTAGAGTTTGTTATTTTACAAGAAGAACAGAAACATGATTTGTCAGTGTACAAAATTTCCATTGACGGATTTAATTGATTTTTACTGGTTTGCCTGGCCTTTTGAGCTCTCTGCCTTATGGAGTCTTTCAAGGAATCTGAAGTACAAAGAATGCTATGGCAACTCTGATCTTCTCTAGAAAATGTTTTTTTTTTTTTTCTGCAAATTGCTGCAGTCATACAGAACATCAGAATAACTTCTGGTTTCCACTGTGATCAATATGAAGTCATTGTATTTGTACTAGCAGGCATTATATTATTCATATTTGTCCTTCTACCACCTGTAAAAATAAAGCACAAGCCCCTTCTTCTGCAACTCTGAGGCAATGCCAATAACTCGTGTGAGACCCATACTTCTCCCTGCAAGAGGTTTTAACTTCCACCTGATTTAAGTCACAAAATAGCCTTCAAAGATCCTTAAAGCCTTGCTGCAATTAACATAAATGCATTCAGATGCCATTCATGACTGATAATTCCAACACCTTGTGGGAAAAAAAAAGTTGCATGCTGTAAACATTATAAACATATTCAAATAAGCTTAACACAAGCTGCCATGCTTATTTCTGCCTAGATCATGGACCAGCGAAATGGTTAATGCAAATGGATTTATAATTTGCTTTGGGGGGCCAGTTTCTTCTCCTTATTTATTAGCCCAGCTGATGGGGTAGATTTGATGAGGCACTTCTGGAATAATTGAGTCATCACACAAAGAAGGCCGCTAGCATTCAGAGTGGTTTTATCAGCAGCAAGCAGGCCTGATTACTGACAATTACACTCTGATCCGGTGATGGAGGAGAAAGAGCCAACGAGTGGGAAATGTCCATGTTTCTATCCAGGAATAATTTCTACATTCATTTTACATGCTAAGTGTTTCCTATCTCTGCATAATAAACTGTAAACAGGAATCGATGGCACAATGTCCCTTAATATTTCCTGGTAATGAAGACACAAATGTACAGTGAGTGCTGATAAATATAGATGAAACATAAGCTATTCTCCTAGTCGGTATTGTTACCTTTAAAACAAATGCATTTTTCTGGTAAAAGCATAATCAGAGCTAATGCAAAAAAATGACAGAAGATTGAAACTGTCCTTGTAACTACATAGAAACTTTGGGAAAGTCCTGTTAATCACTGCCGCCTTAAAGGCTCACAGGCTGAAGGTGAGACAGTGGGAACCACGTCACTCTGCTTCTCAACAGTCAATGGTGAAGAGCTCCTTGGGTTGCACACAGCAGAGGACACGGCAACTCAGAGCACATCTCAGCAAACCGGCATGAGGAGGATTTTGGTTTCCTTGCATCAGGCCTTCCGACAGAATGGTGATTGGGAATAACCAAGTTAGACCTGAGATGGAGAGTAGGGCTGTGCTGTCTCCTGCATGGGTTTTTAACCACTTGTTTATGAAATGGTTCTTAACAAAACACTGTGAGCAAAAATTCATCTCATTAAACCAGCTTTCTCTCTGACTCAGATGCTAGTTGGGAATGCCCAGGGATATGAAATGTGCATAGTTCTTAGTGTGCTGTTATAGATTTTAGAGGGAAAACTTTAATTTTCTGTAATATCAAGTTTCTACTTTTAAACAAGCCAATCAGGTGCAAAGCCCTGCATAATGAACCTGCCTGGGTCTGTTTGCTTAATCTTTTCTCTAAAGCCCCTTTCTGGCTTCCAAAGAAATAAAAGTTATCTTCTGTTCTCCTGTGGTAACTATGGAAACTCTGTTTTATTAAACTAACCACTTAACTTCAAGGCTTGTGTTGCAACTAAATGTGCTATTTTGAGTAAATCTATACTAAACAACCCTATAATGTCAAAACATTTTTAATAAAGTTCAAAGAGCACTTGTTGATTCAAAAAGGAGGCTTTTTATTATGTAAAGGGAATGTTCTCTATTTAAGCTGTTTTATTATATAGATTGTTACACAATATGCTTGATATCCTAAGATATTTTATATTTTCCTTGTCCATTTGTAAGAGGTTTTCTTACAATTTTTTCCAACAAGTGTGCTGTTTCACCCAGCAGGAACTGTTTGTTTTGCATTAAAATCCTCACCATATTCTGTACAATTGGATTAAGATAAAAGAATAGAGTCATTTATCTTTATTGTCTGACAAGGAAATATGGAATGGGAGAAACTAACGAAACTGACAAAGAAATGACCTGATTCTCAAATGTTGAGGCCAGTGGGCATTGGACTTTTGCAGAATGGTTTTTGGATTTTGTCCTCATTACAGTTAATTTAATGCAGATTCTGTTAACATAAGTCCCTTTCTGCTAAACACTTTACTTACTATTGGTTCAATACACATTTATTGAGAACTAATCTAGGAAACTCCACTCCGCTCTTGAGCATTTAAAGATAAAGAAAGCACAGCTCTTATCCTCATGGTACAAATCAGCAAACTGAGGATTCCCATAGGATGTGGAAATATGATAAAGGAGGGGGCAGAACAAGCAATGGGAGCATAGGCTGAGACCAGCCTGGAAATGCTTCCAGAAATGATGAAGCATGAAGAACGCATCTTCGGAGATTCAGAGACTTTGGCTAAAATAAATAAATGTCCCCAAAGACCAAATGAAAAGCCACAGCCAAAGTTGTACTTGGCTTGGTTAAGCAATATATTTAAGCCACAGTTTTATATAGCTAGACAAGGGTTAAAGGAGACTAGCTGGTCAGGGTAAAGAGCTAAAATGAAATGTTTAGGATGTGTTGATTTTATTTGCAACTTTCAAAGGAACTAACTTTGCTTTGGTATCAGAGCTGCAAAATGTGTCTGCTGAGAAGCAGTTTATCACCCACGCCGTGGTGAAGCAACCGAACGGCACGGACTTGTGAGTTCTGGTCCTATTTTGATGCACCTCCACTCTGACTCCTTGAGCTCCCTGACATCACAGAGTCAAGGTCACTTTATCCTCCCGGTGCCAGTAAAGCTTATGGACTTGAGGGGATGTGTCATGTTGACCTTTCACTGAAACACAATGTGGCCAGAGTGGGTGCTCAATACTGAATTGAATTGAATTCAGTTACTACTGAATTGAATTAAAATAAGCCTAAAATAATATTCCTTGGATGCCTGAGATACTATCCTATTAACTGTATTCAATACATAACATCCCAGGACAACATCTGGAGCTTATAGATTTTATCGGATTGCTACGCCAGTTAAGAATTTACAGTTTTGTCTTCAACGTCCTCTTCCCCTTATGTAAAAAAGTCAGCTCCCCAAACACAAAGGAGAGCAAGCATACAGCGTAATAGATTTCACAGTCAGTTTCTTTCCCAACATCTACTTTTATCTGATTTACATGAAAAATAACAGTACGTGATTTAAATCAGTCCTTTCCTGGGAATAAAAGCCAAAGGTAACATGGAAATATTAGTCTTAGTTTTCCAAATTTTGCAAAAAAAAAAAAAAAAAAAACATTTAGGAAGATCTTCAACTCATTTAAACTATATCCAGCTTCCAGTTTCTGTACCTCACTTTTCTTACTCAGAATCTGTTGGTACAGCCACTGTCCTGACTTAAACACACTTACATTTTATTTTAAACAGCGTAAGTCCATGTCCTTCAAATGGATGAGCTTTGTACTGGAGATAAAAACGGAACCACAAGGAAAGACAAAAGTAACCCATTACTTTTACCATGAAAGTAAACTGGTATGACATTTTCTGGGTCAGGAAGATCCCATGGAGAAGGAAGTGGCTATTCACTGCAGTATTCTTGCTGGAAAATTCCATGGACAGAGGAGCCCGGCAGGTTATACTGTCCATGAAGTTGCAAGAGTCAGACACAACTCAGCCACTGAATAACACCTTGACTGAACTCTTTCCCTGAGAAAGGCACTCTCACAAGCACCATAGTGCACTCTTTTCCTGTTATCATCCCATGCCTATGGGAAGCTGTCACCATTTCACAGTGAAGAAAGCCTTCCATGCTAACACCAGCTTCTGCATGATAGTCCTGTGATGCTAGGTGCCAGGCCCCGTGAACCCTGTAATAGTCAGATCAGTTTTCTCTCTGCATCATGGACCTTGTCTTTCCCATGAAGATTCTATTCCTCCTGCTCAAGCTCAGTGAAACACAGACATACTAACTATCCCAGTAAAGCTGGTATTCATCTGTACCTCTGATGATACAAGCATCATGCTTACAAAAATACCACACAGAGAACATTTTTGGTGTGAGGAGGGGTGTTGCAATGCAAAAATGGAAATCTCAGAATTCATGATAACCATCATCATGATTTACAAATTCCAGTTCCTAAAACTGATTTCTCAGTCTTGGGTGCTCAAGAAATCTTTCTTCTCTTCATTCAAACACAAGAAATTCTTTAGAGGATTTACAGTCATCTGTAAAATAGGTCCCATCTATCAGTTGACTTATCCTCCATATTAATTTTCTATTGTTGCTGTAAAAAGTCCACAAACTTCATGGCTTCACACAAATACATTACCTTACAGCTCTGGAGGTCCAAAGTCTGGGACAGTTGCACCAGGCTAAGATCAAGTCAGGCTGTGCTCCTTTCCAGAGGCTGTATGGGGAATTCACGAGGACTGGGGGCGTACCCCGATTCCTTGCATTGTAGGTCTGAGATCGTTGTTTTTTCAGTGGCCATTCTTAGTGTCTCAAGGCCACTGCATTCCATGGCCCATGGCTCCTCCTTCCCTCTTCCAATGGCGGGTCCTTCTCGGGTCACTTCTCCATGACTCATCCACCTGCCTTTCTCTTACGGTCCCTGGGCTAAGTTGAGCCCACCAAGCAACTCTCCCATCTCCAGACTCTTAATTTTTTCACACTCCTTTTGTATGTAAGATAATGTATTCACAGGTTTCAGGAATTAAGACATAGACATTTAATATCATTGTTACTATTTGGGTTCAAAGTGCCATGTTTCCATTTGTTTTCTACTCATCTTATCTTTTGTTATATTTTTTCCCTCTGACTTAAGTTCTTTCAGATGTTAAAGATTTTCTCCCCATTTATTCTAAAAAAAAAAAAAGACCGTTGGTGGAGGCAGGGTGATTATGCTGCCCACTACATTTTTCAGCTACGTATGTAAATCCTGATTGTGTTTAAGTATTAATGCTCCTCATATGAGATAAGTGACATCATCAACCAAGAAGGCCTGGTGTACACAATTCTTAAAAAAAAAAAATACATATTATGTAACTCAAATGACCAGGAGGAGACCAACATTAACAAAATCAGGCATCTTTAGTTGCCCCTGAAAAACAAGTACCTTAAATTCTCAAGTTTTTGGAGGCCATTGGAAAGTTAGCGGTACTTCTCTCTGGAGGTGGGAATTTATTTCTAAATAATCTTCACTCACCTTCCCTAACGCCCACTGGCTCTGAACTGGAGACTTTCCATTGCTATGGACAAGAAGTGTCATCAGAGGGAAAATGGAAAGAAAAAGAGAAACTTAATTAAACAGTAATTATCTACAGCTTATTAACTGTATGAAACAATCTTTTCAAGTAATTTACATATTGACTATGAGAGAATGGACCAAGGCACTGACCAATCGTCAACAGTCCAACAATATTCATTTGAAAGAACTCCCCTCAACAAGAAAAACAGGTGTCTACTGTAATCAGAAAATGCTTTTTAGATTTGAGTTCCTTTGTCCACAAGTACATTTGAGAACCTTTTCTGGGCACACACCTGAGAGTGAAAGTGAATTATCAATGACAGTCTTTTTTTAAAAAAAAAAAAAAAGAGTCAGTGGTTTAACACTAATTTCTAATCAGATCCTACAGAAAGGAACAGCCCGCACGGCAGCTGTACTTTTCCCAGGGTTAATTACCTTTCACTGCTCTCTGCTAATGAGTCAGCTGTCCCTGTCAGCGCACAGCCCTGGTTCATCTGGAGGCCTCGCTGTTGGACAAACAGCTAGTGACAGTTCTATTTACATACGGGGGTGTTTGTTGTGCAAAGATTTCCAAAGGCTTAAAAAAAAAATCCCTTCATTTTCATGTGTTTCCATGCTACAAATGTTCTTACAAATAAGATTCTACTTGGTCAAGTCTTCTTTTCTGCTCAGGCCACTGGCTTCACCACCAGAAGGTGGAAAACGCCAAGTCCTGGAAAGGGGCAAACTTTACAGCTTCAACAGAAAGCTTTGTCTTCCTGGTTCCTCAGTGTTGTAACAATGACCCCGTGGGGATGAGATGGGACTCGAAAGTTTACAACCTCCTTCCCTGGTAAAAAGCCTTTCTAAGAGACACATTCTGGAAAATTAAATTTGAGGGTAGAAAAAGAGAGACATAAAACACATCTTAGATTTATCTGTACATGAAAAGTGAATTAGAAAAGTGAGCTTTCAAAAAAAATTACTTGAAAACTACACTTTCACTTAAAATGTCTAGGTCATTGTGGGATATATAGATATATATGTGTCTATATGCGTGTATTCCTGTGACCATATATGTATATATGTGTGTGTGTATTCATGCACACTTAGGCTTTATTATCCAGTTTATAGCTCTGCTCCCTAGACCGTGGTTCTGTTCTCCATCTCACAATGTAGACGCAGTGTGCCTTTGCATATTTCTGAACATTGTGATGAGAGATTTACACATCTCTTCCCTCTTTTAATCCCAGAAGGAACTGAGGGGGATCCACAAACAGTAAAGTGCCCACTGATCCCACTCAACAAAAAGGGGTATAATTTGCAAGCCCTCTGCTAGAGGTAAGGCTTCATACAACCAAGAGATGATTGCAAAACTTTTGGCAAAAAGATAGATGCTGAGAATTTCTTTAGTTGAGAAATGAAGACTGATACAAAGCATGGAGTTATAAATATAGGAATACCACATAAGTGCTTTCTGTTCTGACAAAGGACAGAAAAACTGGAAAATGGAATGAAATCATTGGTATGAAGTGGTACAAATAATAACTGGGATTCAAGGTATATCATTTAAAATAAACAAACCAGCTAGTATGAGGTTATATTTTTTTAAAAAAGAGAGAGCTAAAGAAGAGTAAAAACAGAAGCACTGATATATTGATGTAAAGTAAATACTAGAATAAAATTAACAACTTCTACCAAAAGAAACTAAAAATAGAAATCACATACTATAAAAGCCTAGGGTACATTTAACAAGTAACACTTTCTTGAAAATAATTAAGATTTAAAGGTAGTATTTCATAGTGATTGTGTATTTTGTTAGCTGAGCGACCTACCAACTATCTTATAAAGTAAGCAAAACACATGAACTTACTTTTCTCATGCCGTTACCTGTAAACATTTCTTTCTGTACCCTCACTGTTCCCTTAATATAAACAAGTTGAATTAGGCTGTTGAAATATATTGTAAGATATTACAGAAAAACCCAAACTAACTTTTTGACCAAACCAATATTTGGTGCAGTGAAAAAAAAAAAGTATCACTGATCCCACTTTGACAGCCTCTCAAATGTCGCCAAATGCTCTAACCTCAGGTAAGTGTCCAGCTCTGACCTCAGGTCAGTGGCTCAGATTCTACTCCACATCAGGACCCCCTGCTTCCGATACCCCAGACTCCTGCATTGCTAACAAGGGTCCAGGGGCTTCCACTACTCCACGGACCACAGCTTGAACAGCAGGGTCAGAGCAGCAGTTCTCAGACCTCAGCCAGCACCACGGTCACCTGCAGGGTAGTCTAGGGCGGGCGTGAGCATGGCCCTTCCCATCACTTCCCAGGCGATGCAGGTGCTGATGGTCTGGGGACCACACTCAGAACTGTCGCCTTCAATGCTCGCTAACCCAGGCTGTGAGGCAAGCCCATCCCACAGTCTAAATTCCCCACGCCCACACGGAGCAGAAGCATTCCCCACTCTGTTCTCAAGCAAATACTTCATGCTAGAAAAGAACAGATACAAAGTGAATGTTCTGGCCCCTCACTGGAGTACATTCTGAGAACCACTTTATAGCTTATTGAACTTGATCTTCCCTTCAGATGAAGCCATTCATGTTGAGAAAGAAACAGTAATTATGCACTTCTTCATTACAGGTGCCATTAACAAATGTAAGCTCAGAAATTACAGATCTAAGACTGCACCAGCACTGAAACTAGCCCAAAGCAAATAAAATAAGAGGATGAATTAGTTAAAAATGATATCATAAAAATGAATTTCCATGTCAAGCAAGAATGCATTTTTCCTTGAGACAGTCAATGTTTTACCACCCTTAGTAAATTTTCACTTATTCCTAAATGTTGAGCAAGTTTCTCAAAGACTATTGAAGGATTCAGGTTGCTGCTATGTTGAAGAACACATCATCCCGAAAACTTCTCGAAGGATGAAAACACCTTTTAGTCTAAAACTAAAAAATCTATTTGCATTGTTGTCAGGGTAAATACCTCAGTGATAAAGCTCTTACAAGGGTATATGCAGCATTGTACACTGGAATACATATTTTAGAACTAGAAGTGTGAGAGCAGTTGGAAGTAAAATAAATTTATTTTATTTATAAAAAACAATTTATTTTGTAGAAGAAAACATCACTGAAGAGATGGAGGACGATTCCCCAAACAGAAAGTGACACATGGAGCAGAAGTGAAGTGCTTTTGCAGGGATGTGCCCAGACAAGGTGGAGAAGGCAATGGCACCCCACTCCAGTACTCTTGCCTGAAAAATCCCATGGACGGAGGAGCCTGGTAGGCTGCAGTCCATGAGGTCGCTAAGAGTTGGACACACTGAGCAACTTCACTTTCACTTTTCATTTTCATGCATTGGAGAAGGAAATGGCAGCCCACTCCAGTGTTCTTGCCTGGAGAATCCCGGGGATGGGGGAGCCTGGTGGGAGGCCATCTATGGGGTCTGCATAGAGTCAGACACGACTGAAGCGACTTGGCAGCAGCAGCCCAGACAAGGAAAAACTATTTTGTGTCCTGAGCCACGAACTTATTAAACAATATTACAGTAAAGCTGAGAGAATTATGGCTCAATGTAAGAAATCACAGTAAGCCAATGAGAACAATTTTAAAATTCTTCTTCAAATTCTTCTCCCATTTAGGTTATCACAGAGTATTGAGCAGATTTCCCTGTGCTATACAGTAGGTCCTTGCTGTTTATACATTTAAAATATAGCAGTGTGTACATGTCCATCCAAAACTCCCAATCTACCCCTCCCCACTTCCCCCTGGTTCCCATAAGTTCATTCACAAATAAGAACAGTTTTAAAGGAATCTGTAGCCCTTCTGGAATTCTTGCCACCTCTTATTTGGCCTTGCTATCCCCCTGAGATTTTATGTAACAAAGCTATTCTAAAAGTACTGCTGCTGCTGCTGCTAAGTCGCTTCAGTCGTGTCCGACTCTGTGCGACCCCATGGACGGCAGCCCACCAGGCTCCCCGGCCCCTGGGATTCTCCAGGCAAGAACACTGGAGTGGGTTGCCATTTCCTTCTCCATCTAAAAGTACTAACCTTACCTAAATACAAGATAACATCACAAATAAGGAATCTGATTAATGCCAGTATAACCAACCTTCTCCATATAGAACAGTATTTTTAAATGACACATTAACTTATTTACTTAACTCCTCACTAAGCACTTATTCTTCTAGAGAAAAAGGGGGAAGAATTCATATAAACAGGTGTACTCCTGGCGACTGGAGAGGGGTGTGAGGTGTGTGCCCCTCTCATAGTACCAATGTTTGTGTTGCACAAACCGAAGAGGTGATGAAATGAGTCTTTGAGGAGACGTAAGTGCTGAGTTTACTTCTTAGTAAGTCAGGAGAACAACCTGAGGGTTCTGGGTTTGATGAGTTCTCTCCTGCAGAAGGACAAACATGAGCTATAGAGTCTGAGGAGGGGAGAGGAGTCGTAGGATTACGTAGAGTCCTCAACACCCAGTAGAGGAGCACTCCCAGTCCTACGCGTGCCGTTCGGCCGCGCACAGCTGTCACAGCCGAGACTGCTGTGAGAGTCCAGATCTTAACCCACATCTCTGCTTGGGCGCCTTTTACGAGTTATAATGAATCAGACTCCATAAAAGCCTCTGGTCATTTGAACATCTGGTTTTCCAGAGAGACCAGCACAGCTCACATCAGGCACTTTGTCCTGTGCTTATCCGATTCCAGAACCCTGTTGGTTTCCACTAGTTTCTCTCTTGACCCCCACGTTTTACTATCTGTATACGATTACTGAGAAAATTTGACCTTAGTTTTCTGTCAGAGGAAACATACTACCTATTTTGGGAGGACATAAAATTTTTCCAAAAAAACTGTGTATAAGAAGAAAATTCCTTGGACGAACTACAGAATCCGTCTTTTAAAAACTTAATTTATATACTGTGATTCCGAAGTGAATAACAAGAACACTTGTGAAATGAAGACTTGGCCTCCAGGAACCAGGATGGGTTTCCTCTCGCATTCTAACTCCTCCTCCCAAGTGTGGTTCTGTGTTCCCACAGGAAGCCATGGCTACTCCGATCACAGCCCCTGATCCCATCACGTATCACCCTCAACATGCTCTTCACCACCCACCTATTGACGGCTCCCACAGGGCTGGGACAACCTTGTCTCTGCCTCCTCCAGAGTCCAGAAACCCAGTGAGAGTGCTGACTATTTGAAGACCGCTGACCAATTAATTATTAAGAAAACAGAGAACTGTGATCAGGGCACAGCCTCTTGGATATGAATTTTGAGAAAATAATATCTAAAGATAAAATATGAAAGTATCCTTTAAAATAATATCTAAAGATAAAATACGAAAGTACCCATAGCATGTAGCAAAAAGTTATGCAGGTGAAAATATACAGGGTAGATCACCTTGTAAGACTAGTACATATGATGCTTAAAGTCAATTATTGTATTATTAATGTTATATCTGAAAAGTAGGGATGTACAAAATAACAGTCTTATGAACAGTCTACTTATAAATTAAGATCAACTTTACAAATTAGAAATAATTTGCAAGTTAAAATGTACCCAAAAAATTATGCAATCTTGCTATTAATGTTAATACATATAACTATTGATTTTAATTCCAAGTGGGGGTGTATTAAAACTTAAGGATTGTCATAGCTAATTCAATCATATGCTAAAAATGGAAGAGTGACTGGTGTATTACAAATGCCTAAAGAAACTAAATTGGGCAGTTCTTAAGATACCATGAAATAAAATTGAGGCAATGGAAGAAACACGGTATTATTTATCATGAATAGGCCAAGCAATATGCTGACCCTAAATTAGGTAGAGGCAGTAGGGAATGGTGGAGGGTGCTTTAAGCAATCTGCAGGAAGCAAGAGGTAAACACAGAATCAGAGGGGGCTTTTAGCAATCACCGTCTTCAGTCATATCCGGACACCAATTCATGCACTGGACTAGGCATCTCATGGTCATATTATCTTAGTTAAATCTCACAACAACCTAAGGGGGTTGACATCATTATTCCCATTTTAAGTTGAGCTAATGCTCAAGACCCTGTATGATGCCAAGGTTTCGCCTGCTGTGTAGCTGTGGCTAAAATAGCAGGTAGAGCTTGTATGTCTTTCTCTGAGCAAATCCTGGAAAGACCCACAACTGAGTCAGAGCTCACAAAATGGGAATTTCTTTGCGTCATTTATTAGAAACTGCCTGGAGAGAATGTTCAGAAAGTCGGTGATGAGTGATAAGATTATGGAGACAATGAAATATGGTAAAAATTATAAAACCAGTCTGTGGGGAAAGACAGTGATAAATTACCTGGGAAATGCTCAAAGTTGAAGGGACACTCCAAGCCCTAACCAAATGTGGCAGGTGTAAAGTGGTGACACCAACCTGAATTTAAATCCTAACTCTAATATTTGCTAGTTCTGTGATCTCAGGACTGCACTTAACCTCCCTAATGGATCTTCAGGGTCTTCAACTGTTAAAAATGTACCATAACAGAACCTCCCTCTAGAGCCCTGAAGACTTTTGAGCTGTCACTCATAAAAGGCATGTCACACAGCAGAAATTCTGTAAAACTCCTTGATCCCCACAGAGATCAATTTTCATGCAAAGCCCACAGGTAGTTGGTACCCAATTAAAAACCTCTCCTGGTCATAGTGAGGATATGTGTTGATGAAACTGATTAAATCTTTGTAAACTTAACAGCTCATTTTCCTTGTTAGTAGGAAAATTCATTAAGCATTCATTCAAAAATATTTGCTGACTTTTAAAATTTTATTTCTTTGTGCTAAATACTATTGTAAATGCTTCATTATATATTAATTCATTTTGCATAATGACATACAAATCGATTATTAATTTTTCCCATCTTTCAGATGAGGAGATTAAAACACAGAGAAGTTAAATACTTGCCCAGAGTCACCCAGCCCTTGAGAAGCAGCCCTGGGAATTGGACACCTGCTGAAAGGTACATGTGTTTAATCACAATAGCCTCTCATTGTCGTGAGAGAGTAGAGGGAGAAGTGGGGCTAGATGAGAGAGAAATTATATTCTTGGGAGCCAAACCAAGAGAAAAGGAAGCAATGAATGTACAGTGCAATTTGAAGCAGTGATAAGTACTATGCAAAAGTACTCAAGAAGCTGGGGAGTCTTTTAAATTGAAGTAATAGTCATCTTTGCTCATTTAAAACAAAGTACAAGAACTGTGCCTGTGAAAGCAGTTAGAGCTCTCTACCCAGAATATCTAAAAAAGATGACAACTCAATAAAAGGAAGATGAGCTACTCACTGAAAATGGGTCAAGGACTTGAACAGACATTTCTCCAAAGAAGACATACAAATAGCCAACAAGCACATGAAAAGATGCTCAACGTCATCAGTCACTAGGGAAATACAAAGCAAATCTATGATGAGATACCACTTCACATCCATTAGGATGGCTATAATAAAAAGACACACAATAATAAGTGTTGGTCAGGAGGTGAAGAAATAAGACGTTCCTACACCATTGGTGAGAACGTCAAATGTTGGTGAGAAAGTCAAATGGTGCAGCTGCATTGGAAAACTGTCTGGCAGTACCTCAAATGGTTAAACATGGGGTTACTACGTAATCCAGCAATTCAACCCTTAGGTACATGCTCAGGAGAAATAAAAACATATGTCCACACTCACAAAAACTGTACATCAATGTTCACAGAAGCATTGTTCATAAACAATGGAAAAGAGGAGACAACCCACATGTTCATAAACTAATGAGTGGATAAATAAAACATGGTCTATCCAATCAATGGAATATTTGTTCCACAATATAAAGGAGTGAAGCACTGATAGATGATACAATGTGGATGAGCCTTGAAAATATTATACCGAGTGAGAGAAAAGTCACAAAAGACCATATGCAATGCTATTCCATTTAGATGAAATCTCCAGAGTAGGCTTAGCTACGAAAACACAAGCAGACAAGTGGTTGTCTGGAGCCTAGGGCAGAGGGAACGTGAGCATGATGGCTAAGGGATGCAGAGTCTCTTCTGGGGAAAGGGAAATGCTCTAAAACTGATGCGAAAATCTGAACATACTGACGACTATTGAACTGCAACATTAAATAAGTAAGTTGTTTGCTATGTGAATTATATCTCAACAAAGCTATTCAAAAAAAACAGGTGGAGCCATAGAGAGCATAGTGAGGAGTCTGCATTTTGTGTTAAGAGTGATAAAGATGACTTTGGACAGCCGTGCACAGAGGCGTGGAAGTCTCGGAGAGCAGTGTCCAGGCTGTGGTAGTCACCGAGTACGAGGAGGTGGACCTTGTCTGTGGTAGAGACGGGAAAGAGAAAAAGAGGCAAATGGCTAACGGTCCATCTTCAGTGCAAATCAAGGAAAAGTACAAAAAGAAGACAGATACAGAACAGAAGTGGGTCTACAGCCTGCTGTGATCTAAGCCCACGCCTCCCAGTGTCCTGACGAGTCCTCAGCGCAGAGGAGCCAACGCCTGCCCCTCCCGCTCACCTCCTCCTTCTCAGTCCCAGGGGACACACTCCGTTCCCCTCCCCCCACCACCTGCCTCTTCCAAGACAGCTCAAAGCCCTTGCTCCTCTGGTTCTCTTCCATCTTCTGAGTTTCGGTACCAACATCCTTGATATATAACATTTAGGAGTGAAGTAGAACCTTTCGTTTTTAATATGATGTAAATGTAATAATAAAAACATATTAAAGGCACTTAGAGTTTACAGCTATTCCACACAGAGTTGATACAGGACTTTGCTGCTTAATTTCACAGAAAGCATGGGGCTATCTACTTGGAATGGTCCCAAGGTCTCACCTTTCCATGTACAGACACCCTGTTATCTGCATCCTCTCATCTGTCGCTTTTTCTCTCTGGTTTTAGAGGAGAGTGCTACCTCCCAATTTTGGGCTCCACTACATGTGCTTCCTACCTGATCAAGTTTGTTTTTCATCCATATTTTGTTTCAGCCTTCTATAACCTCTGGTTCCTTCTCTTCAGTATATAAACATATTTCTCCTCTATATATTGTTGACTCTGTTCTTCAAACTCTTTAAAATTCCCAGAGGCTTTGTGTTCTCACCTTACTTTCCAGTACGACCCATGGTGACCTGGCTCCCAGTCCCTGGGTCTGGGACCACAACCTGAGCGTCCATAGCTGAGATCACCAGTGTCTTCCTACTCAGTATATCTCACGGCACATTGTCAGTCCGTTTTCTGAGCAAGTTGTTTACACCCTTGTTTTCTACAAATTGTTTTGTACAATTCTTGTTTTGTACAAATTCTACAGTTCTCTTCATTCCTCTTTTGTTGGCTCCTCTTTGCTACCTTTCCACTAAAACACTGATCTTCCCCGGTGTTGCTAATTTTGATCCTCTTTGCACTCCATACATTCTCCTCGAAAACCACATCCAAATGTCCCTCTCAGATCTTGCCCTTGTATCTCAGATCCATGGACCAACTGGATACTCAATATCACTGCCTGGTTGTCTTGCATTTATCAGCTTTTCCTCTAAATAGCCTCTTCCTTCTGAACCTCTTAACCTTGCTAATCACCCCCACTGTGGTCCCAGCCACAGGACTGTCGCTTACGACTCCTGACCAGTTCTCAGCCCTATGCTCTGGGCCTGCCTCCCGCACAGCACGGGCCCCACTGGCCTGTGAATGTCAGCTTCCCCATGTCGCCTGCTGTGGTATATGGCATCTCACAATCCTTGTGTCTATATCCACAATGCTGGAGCACAGCAGACTCTCGATAAGCCAGCCAGTGGATGGACTCAAGGCTCTTTAAATGGCTCTTCAATGAAGTCTCCCCTGCAGCCACAGCTAAGCAAAAGCAGTCATTCTATTCTTTAGGCCATAACCTTACCTTTTAAGGGAAAATGGAACCAACTAGGCCTGGTGGGGTGCTCTGGGCCCACATACAGTAGGGACGAGTGGCAGAGTGGAGTGGCATGTGGCCACAAGGAAACCTCCCTATCACGTGAACAATGACCCAGCCAAGGCTGGTGACTTCAACCACACCACTGTGCTTCGCTCCAGCTCACAAAGTCCCTGAGGGCAGGTAGCATGACTTACATCCATCGTCTAAACTCCTGGCAAATTCTAGTCACATCACTATTACTTAGTCAACCGAGGGCTTGAATAACCTGTTTCAGTTTTCTGGTGCTGATATTTACATTTTTTACTTCACTGGGAAACTATAAAATATAAACACTATCCTAAATCATATCCAACAGGAACAAAGTATTTTAATCATTTGTGAACTTGACGTGGTATCTACCTAGAAGAGTTCCACTGTGATCAAAACTCTTCATCCTTAGATTCTTTATTTCCAACAAACACTTTTGCATCTTGCACAATGTTCACAGTTTCTGTGCTAGATAACTTCGGTGTGATGATGTTCAGCACCAGAGCTAAAGCTAGCACAGTTCTCAAAGTTTCTGTGCTAGATACTGAAAAATTATTTTAAATACAGCTCCTCTTCTAAAGGATTCTTGTCAAATCGCATTAACTTGACTCTTCTTATTCAGTATTATATTTTCAACATGGTATTTGCAAAAGATTAGACAATGTTTTTGGGTTAATCTTCTATAATAATTTAAGGGAACTGAGTATTATAACAGTAACTGCTTAAATAAGATCTAAAATGCAAAAATAAATACTATGATGAATCTACATGTAATTCATAATCCGTAATCGATGTCACTTTTTCTTAAGCAAAGTGAAATCTTAACGAGTCCACAGAGAGAAAGGGAACACAGTGGCTGACTGTGTAACCCATGCTGCCGAGGCCACAGTGTCGAGCAGGGTCATCCAGGCTCTGCTCTGAAGCCCTGAGTTCTGAGCAGGCTCATTCATGTCCCCAGGGCACGGTCACCTCATCTATGAAAGGGATGATAACAGACCTCACTCATGGGCTTTTCCTCTGGTTGTTCTTAGAATTAAAAGAATTCATAGCTGCAAAGGATTCAAAATAGCAGCCTGCATGAAGTCAGCACTGTGTTATCACAGTCAAAATAATTATGTCTTCTGCTCAACATCAACATCCTCAGAGGAAGAATTTAATGATTGGGTGTTTCCAGGTGAGTGTGTGCTTTCGCTCACAGACTTAAGATTCTGCCTGTTTGGCTAAATGTGTAACTTTGATGTGCTAATGTTTAGCACCAGTGCTAAATAAAGCTCATATAGTTCTCAGAGCAGCTACTTCTGATACCAGGTTATGGCCTGCTAAATATCTATGTATTAGGTATATCAAAGACTTACTCTGTTTGTGAACTATTTTTCAAATTTGGGGATGTTTTCATTTTTAAAAAGTTCATCGAGTTACAGAATTGAGGGAATGAAAAGAACCCACCACACCCAACCATGAATATGACAGATGTTATCAAAATAAAGCAAGTTGTTGGGTCAAGATCATTCAACAACTTAACGATATTTGATTGTGAGTAGAACCCAAAGTCCATGGGATCTGGTGTCACTTGACACTGTTGCTGACAATGTTTTTCCCCCTAATCTCTGCGCCCGGAGACCACACTGCATAGAAAGAAATTAAGAGCATGGATTTAGGGAACACTTAGATTTGGGTTCAAGCCTCGATCCTGCTGCTGACCTCCAGGAAAACCCCTGTATGGGTCTCAATATCATTTGCTTTATCCACAAAAAGGGGTACAGAGGGAAATATTACAGGTAATAAATAACATAATATATCACATAACAGAGGGGCTTAACACAGGACTGGCACATCGGTCCTGTGCGTGAATCAATGAAGGTCAAAGATTATTACTTTATTACTGTCACATATATCATCCTTGTCACATATACAACGTTTGTACCAGAAGTTCTTTTCCTTATTGGCCAAACCTAAGAAATAGTCCTTGGGTCAATGACTTAACAGGTGTGTGTGAGTATGTGTGAGTGTGGGGGAGAAGGAAGAAGGGAAGTGTGTGTTTCCATCATTCAACAAAGCCAAGTCCTGGATCCCACAGTTGCTGGCGTCACCCTCGGCTCACCTGCAGTCTTGCTGAGATACGGCCTAGATACCATCTCCAACCACAAAATCTGACTGTTGGAGTCTCCTGGTTCACCAGGTCCCATTATGTAGAAACAGTCCCAAGGAAGTAAGGGAAGCAGGCAGGGGACATCACCAAGCTTCAAATGTTCACGGGAGCAAAAAAGGGACCCCAGAAAATTCCTGCCATGCAAAGTCTACTCAGCACGAGATTTCCTACAAAAACACTTAGAAATTTGACCTTCAAACCAAAGATCCGTATCAAAATGCACAAACTGTCCTACAATCTGAAATCGATGGCTGGGAAGTGATTCAGAATGTATTTCAGAAAAAATAAAACCAGTGGAATATTCTATTAGGTCAAAAAGTCTCAGTGAAATGCATTCCACTTACCTGTGAAAACCAATGTGAGGATTATTCAGAAAGGTTTTTTATTTGTTTTGTTTAGACTTAGAACCTGCCTTTCAGGAGTAAAATGGTAGAGCTTTAATCCTTAGGTAAAAAATTCCTAAATACATCACAGAACTAGGATAATCCTTCATGAAGTCAAAAGCAAAAAAAAAAGAAAATGGAAAAATAACTTCCTCTACCCCTAAAAATACCCTCTGCAGTACCCCACCTCTGTTTCTTCCCTTCCTCAGGCCTGACATTCTGTAGATGACCGCCCTTATTTGTCCCTACATGTTTTCCAAAATATAAAAGTGAAATAGAGTCCCAAGGGCACTGTACTTGAAAGGTTATGAGAGTTAGAGAATTTTAACCATGCCTGCCAAATCAGCAGATGGCTTGTGATTATAATTATATGCATCAATAAAACGAATAATCTTTACAAAATTTGAATTTCTACTAAAGTAAGGGATTTAGTAAGCAGATGCAACAGAATGCATTTTCTTTAACCCTTTTGGTAGACACTGGTATATTTCACACACAAAAAAGATCAAGGGCTGTCTACATAATGGGTTGTGTACTCGAATCTCTGCCCCCTTTCTAGAGTAGTTATTTTGTCAGCCTCAATCTTTCCTTGATTTCATTTTCTTCATGAGCATATTTCATCCTCACCCCTTTCTCGCTCTTCAGAATAGAAATGTTAAGACCAATTCCCTACCATTGTTTGTTATTTGAAAGAAGAAAATTTAAAAGAGGTAAATATCTTCATTCTAATTCATACCAAATATACTGTAGGAACAAAAGAGCGCACACTCATGCGTCTTCCTAGCTGACGGTATTCCTCTACAAATTAGGTTTTCAGTAACAAAATTTCTCATTTATTGTTTTCTTATTCTCTTTAATCTACATGCCAGGAATGAAAATACTGTTTATTCTATTTAAATAATTAACCATTTCATTTCAGTCTGCTTCTGCATGACACTAAGTCAAGACAACTAAGTTTTGGCTCATGCCAAGCATGCATTCACTCATACAGAAACTGGACACAGACAGGGCATGCCTGAAAAAAAGGATGAGGCAAGGTTTACACAGTGGCCTTGCGTCATGCTTCCTTCATGGGAAAACTCAAAGTTTAGGAAATGAAAGTGTCTTTGTTACTTTTAAATTTTGAAAAAGGTGGGGAAAGTGTACCATCTCCATTTGTAGACTTGTTTTGCATTTCACAGAATACCAAGTGTAATTTTTCATCTTAATAACATATCAACTAATACATATTTTACTCTGACAAACCAACAGTATTTAGGAATATTTGGAGAAAATAAACTGTGTCAAGTACCTCTGTTCCTTCATATTTACACTGTGTAAGTCAAATAAATTAAAATATTGTATTTTAAAAGCTATTATACTTTTGTAGTTAATACTACTTAGTATAAATAAGTCACTAATAAGACTTTGGATGCATTCATATTTTGAGAGTACCTATAGACACAAGGTACACAAGATCAGAAATTCTTCTTAGCAACGAAATTCTAAGTTGTAATTTAAATATACAGATCAAACCCTAGCAGAACAAGTGTTTCTACAATTAAATCTGAAGACTTAACTCAAAAAAGTAACAAATTTGTACCTGAAAGCTTATCAATTTGATACTACACTTAGTGTTCACTGGAATGAAATTTTAAAATATTTAGCAGTCAACTAGGTTCAAGTTTCTTTAGTTAATGGAATAAAATATTTTCCAATCATAAAGTCCCTGAAGAAGAAAAATTTTTTACCAAATCAAAGTATCAATTATAAGAAATAATCTATACCAAAACCTTATGAAATAAATCCCAAAGGGACAAAAAATAAAGATACTAAGTTAAAAAAAAAAAAAATGAGGAGTAATCCTAACAGTAGATAAAGACCTTTGCTTTCATTAAGTACTTAAATTAGGGAACGAAATACGGAATTTCATTTCAAATTCTTTTCTGAAATGAAATGAAATTCAGTATTTCTGCTTATAGGAGATTGAAGTTCAAATGTAATGAAATTTTAATATACATTTAATTGCTATTAATAAAACTATGCATAAGAAGCCCATCAAATCACATATATCAATATACATTTGGTATTTTTAACTTGTTTACCTTAGACTTGGTATGAGCACACAGCCACGTAAAATGGACTTTTCACAATCTTTCAAGGAATCTCACAAAATTGAGGGCTCTGGAAGTGAAAACATGAGAAAGAGTTCTGTACTGGTGAGGCAAGCATGAAGGGGTCTTCATGTGATGTTGTCAGGTCCACCCACTGGTTTAAGCTCCAGGGTAAAGTTAAGGCAGGAAAAGCTTTTAAATACTTATATCACCTTACTTAATTTTAACAGAAGTTATGACAAGAACAAGATTTATCCACCCACCCCCTATCCAACAGACCAAGAAACTGAGGCCCGGGAAAGCTAAACAACTCTCCAGGAACACAGATCTAGGCAGTGGAAGAACCAGGTTTCAAACATACGAACTTGGGAAGGGAGTAGAGCTGGTCTTCTGGTTACTCTGTCACTCACATGGCACTCAGACGGCCTCATCTCCAGCAAACATGTCATAGATCTTTTCCTTAGGACTGGAAATGAGTCCCCTGCACTACCCACAGCAAGCCACACCATCCTTTGAACTTATAACACTTCTCTCTCAAATCAATCTGAATAAAAGTTCAATAACACAAAGTTTCCTTCTATCAGCAGAAATGAAGTTCCTCCCATTTTTTTTTTTTTTGAAGAATAAAGTTAAACAGCAGGTAGAAGCATTTTCTTCATGTATTTTCATAGTTAGATTTTTAAAAACATCTCTTAAATTCAAGACCAATCCTGATGCAAACAAGTTCCCATAAAGCAAAAGTAATGACCCAGGCCCTCTGATCTCAATTGCAATGCAGCCCGATTTTGCTTGGAAGAGTGACAACTATATTTCTGTGGAAGCAATCCCACTCGGTTTTATCCACAGGGATGCGAGTATCACACTTGGGCCCGCTTGCCCAACCTTATCTGCACTGAGGAGGAGAGGAGTCAGACATGTACAGCCATCCGAAAGGACTGCATGTTTTCTGAACGTCTCATTCCTGTGTTAACATGATGAACAGAAGCAACCACAGAAAAAAATATACTACATGAGATTCAAATTTAAAATGTTCAGTACTTCGAGAACCTCATGGATCTACAATGTCCAAAAGACTGACTGCCTAACTTGCATAACTCTGCCTTAAACTAGAATTGTTAGTGGTAATTGTAGCCACTTTCAGACCACCTGGGCTTTCCCCAATTTCTACCCCATTAAAGGCCTGGTGATGAGATGACATATTCCAGATATCTGACTTGAGTAAAATCAAAGTAGCTCTTTCTTACTTGAAACTGTTACAAGACACTGTTAGACACTTTATTCACAAAATCTATTTTCTTCTAAATTTTGGTTACTATAAAAATAATACTTAGAGTTCATAATACATAGTATATATTATACACTGTCCACATATAGTCTTAAATGACTCATAAAGAAAATGAATGCTGGGAATACACTGGAAAGAGAAAAGTACTTCAAGACACAAAAAAAGTATGTGACCTCTGGGTCAGTGAGATCCCATTCTAAACTTCTATTATGAATCTCCCATGAATACTAATAGTGAGCAATCACTCTATATCCTAATATTTCCGTATTCTTATATAAATAAAAATGTTTCAGGACAAGTAATGCAAGTTTAGAAACCAGTTTCTGTGTAACACGGAGAGTTTTAATTCATGAACAGATGACACGCTATTCTAATATTAAATGACAATGTCTTCAAAAATTGAATCCTGACAATATTATGAATCCAACTATTTTAAAACATCACACTTAACAATACTTTTAAAAATGTTTTCAATGAGAGTATCAGGGTTTATTAAACCATTGACAATCCACTTAGCTGACAGTCCTTAGAATAAAATACTGAATTTACCTGAATGCCGTGTAACAACGTCATTCTCTCTTTAACTAAACAGCCTCTGAGTACACACATCTAAGGCAGACAGACATTTCAGCAAGGCAGATAAGACTTTCCGGCAACTTCCTGTTGCCATATTTCTCTAAAAGGATCCTGAAATGTTAGAGTTCAATACTAACTGCATTTTTCAAGGGATACAGTACCCCCGTGCTGCTCAGTGTCAGAGAGCTTAGATTTTTCTCCCCAAGTACAGCAAGCAAATAACCACTAATCCTATTCAACATTACAAAATCACAGCAATGATTTTATTTGCAGATTCAAGAGAAGTGGAATGCACACACACACAAAAAAGGAGCTTTCATCTCCTTGTTCTGTTGTGTTTGATTGATTGATTTTTAAGATACTGATCAGGGAAATGGTTATCTCACACATGTAAATACATTCTAGCGGACGGGACAATTTCGTATTGACAAGAAACAACTTCACTGCCCCCATTCACACCCCGGTTTCCGTTCTCTCTGAAAAGCAGCAGGACTAACTAAAATCAAAGTTACCTCATGCATCTGAAAGTTTCTCAAACCTTCACACACACCTGAACAGCCGTCCCTCGCAAAAGCCCCCTTCCTCCAGCCAACAGCCTGCCTTTCCAATTCAAGTCCCCTTGCATTCTGGAGGACACTCGACTTTGAAATGTAAAAACTTTTATGAAATGGCAAAAACGAAACGAGCAGAATGGCCACAGAAGAGCTTTGATCACTGAAGCAACATTTCCAGAAGTGATAGCAAAACCCCTTCATTCTGACCTACTTGTCGAGAATCGGACTTGCCTCGCCACGGTTAGGCTAAGATTTGTTCAACTTCTCCCTGGGGTTTAATTGCCAGACTGACTTACCCGCACCTCCTGCCTTTGTTCTGCTCTCATGCTGACACCAGGGAAGCAGTGATGTAGAATAAAGCAGGGGTGGGCCAGGGTAGTCCAGTGTTTGTGTCGTTGTGTGGTGTGCAGGGACACTCTGTGATACTCTAGTGAGCTGCTAAGCTTTTTTTGTGGGCTTTGTGTCATTTACTTAACGACCAATCTCATTAGCTGCCAGGGTACAATGGGCTGATGCATTTTCTATGTACATACTCTACACAGTGACCCTCAAGGTTGCCGAAGGTCTATTTAATCAGTCAAATGCTGAATATATTTGCAGTAAATCACACACAAAAAAAAAAAAAGAAAAAGAAAAAAAAAGAGAGACTCCCGAGGTATACTGCAGTCTCACTGTTTTAAGGGTGGTTACTCGCAGGTAATAAAATGCATGCATATTTAGCCAAAACAAGGGTAAAACAGGCATAGATGAATTCTCTGGTTGAAATGGGTGACCTTAATTTTTTAAAAAAAAAAAAGAACTTTCAGCATTAAAGATATTTTCTCTGAGCAAGGACCCCAGATTTGAAATTTAATTTCTGCCTTCACTTAATCATATTAGCAGAATCCAAAAGCACTGTTCCCTTTCACAGTTTCTCCGGACCCTCATGTCACCCCACCCCAGTTCTACCGCCCGCCACCCCCCCACACACCAGCCCGAGCAGCCTCAGGACTGGCAAAGTTGCCTTTCTGCCCTCTTTCCGTGACAAGGTAGAAACCCTTTTAACTCCTGAAAAATGAAATGCTGACAGCACGGTGAATGACGACAGCTGTCCATAAGTATCAGGGAGAGCTCCATTGTCCAGCCAGTCCCTGGATAAAACGAATACTTTACAGCAGAGGCTGTTCAGCTTGGCCACAGAGTGTGGGGAGAAGCGGAGGAGGTCACTGGAGATTTCGCACACTAATTTAATCTGGGAAAAGGCAGGCTCTGCCTCTCCCCTGAACAGACTGGCAGCAGTCTGGGCGCCCACAGAACTATCTCCTTCTGCCTGTGCTCTATTTATTCCTTATCTCTGTTTACCAACCGCTAGGTCCCTTTCATTCACACCATGAGGCCGTTTTTCCTACTATCAGTCAGCAGCTGACACTGTGGAAGAGCCTCAAAGGCAAAAAAAAAAAAAAGGCAAAAAAAAAAAAAGATCAAAACTAAACCAAAGCTGTATAAACAATGCAACAGTACAAGTAAATGCATAAACCCTGATTCTTAACCCAACCCACAGGGTGCAAACAGAACCTTTAGAGCAAATCCAACAAACCCACCACAGTGAGCTATGGCCACAGAGAAAGAATAGTCAAAAACCATTCATGAAATCACCATCCAAAATGAGGGGCTCAAATGGATGCTGATTCTGAAGCAGGTCAGGAGCTTCCTTATCTCTATGGTGATCAATTCACTGTCACCCAGGACATATTTACCTCTCCCGGGAAGGTGAGCGCCACACTTCTGAAGGAAAACTCGCTCCCATTAAAATGCCAGCAGATGGGGAAAAGACCCACCAATATGATTATGATTATCAGTTAAAGGGAATTCAAACACATTAACTTTTTCAATACCTCACCATGTTGGTTAAATTTAAACAATTCAAGAAACTGAGTATCAAACCTCTATCATTTTTATATAAAGATACTAAAAGTTCCGTGCCATGCAGCCAACTGAATCTTTTTTCCATGTCCTACGTCAGCATGATTAACAGAGAAGAGATGCTGGGAAAAGACAACTTCAAGTACAACTTTTTATCTTTGAAGTCCTTTGCAGCCTGTGAGTAAAAACAGAGGCTGGAGCAACTGGTTTGAAGTGTAGAAAGAGGAGAAAACAAAACAAGTGTCATTTTGAACCTTGTAACTTTTGAGTAAATATGAATTCTGAATCTGAAGGATGCCTAATCTTAAGGACTAAGGAAGTTTGAATATTTTGACAAATGGGAGGATGCCAGTTAATATAGGTAGTTCATTGGAATGATTCAGAATATATATGATTTAGAGAATAAATATGTATGTACTATAAGCATAGACACACACTGCTACCCATGTATACAGACACACAAAATGAGAACATGTATAATTTCTAATGTTCCCTAGATTAAAAAAAATGTGACTTACTTTAAATTTCCCTGAGTTTTTCATTTTTATCATTGAAATGATTGGGAATGATTGGTTATTCTCATAAAAATCAACACCGTATTGACTCCATCACTAAGACCTTTACCAAAAAAGGGAAGACAAAATGTGGCTCATTATCTTGGATGATCAATTGGACCAGATTTCAGTTTGTGTTTTCACCTCTATGCATTATGAGCAATGAAGTCTTTACTACTTCGGATCCTTTTTTCCAAATGAATTAATGAATTAAATTTATCCTTTCACCAGCTGCTAGGCAGCAGATGGAAGCATTTCTGAAGCCTTGTTGAATTCAATCCATAAAACTCATTTCCTAGGATTAGCAGTCCAAAGTTTCTTTTAATGTTTATATACCGCTTGGGATTTTGAATTGCATGATGTTAAACTTTCAATTTAACTATTCCTTTTGCATTTCATATCAAACAATTATGATCTTTTAGATTTCTATAGCAGACATGGCAGGTCACATAAGGACAGGAATTAATTTCAAGAGCAGTAAAGTCATACAAGTTACATTTTTTGATGTTTGTTCGCTGGTCCTACTACCATGGAAACTATTTGCACTGTGCTTTTCTGTTAATGTAAACCTAAATAATTACATAACTAATAGCTTATGATTTTTGTTTACTTACTCATAAATACTTTAAAGCTGAAACTGAAAGATTTATTACATTATGGAAGCTTAAAGTTTTGCAATTGAATTGTAAGAGTAAGGTTGTTACATTATCTGCAAATAATTACTATATATACCCAGTTAATTTACCTAATAAGAATTTAATCCTGACCTTTTAAAATGGTAATAAGGCCAATTATACAGAGTATATAGATATACATTTTATAATATCTAACTTTTTAAAGAGCATGCTACCATGGACAGCTCCGAGCATTTCCACTCTTCATTTGCACTTAAAATGTCTAAGTTACGAAGAACCAAGAAACTTTAAAACTTACTGGTTGATGTTATAGCAGAATAGCAATGGCCACTCTTTAAAAAAAAAAAAAAAAGACTCCTTTAACCGTAACTAAATTAGAATCTCCATAAAAGTTCCAATGTACTTTAAAAGGTTTTAAATACAACTACCTTATACTCTCCAAGGTATAGTATATTCAAATTTAAAATATAAAAAAGCTTTTAAGCTTAAAATGATGCAGCTTCTATAACATAAATACAACTAAAAAAGAGTAAATCATTCTTATGTGCAACAGTGATTTCCGCTAATTTGGCACAAGAAATCTATATTAATCTAATATTGGAGTAAGCCAAGAAGGCCACAATAATCACCAGTGAGTAACTGAATATTTAGAATAAGGAGAAAAGAGATCACGGGTAATCTTAGGTTACACGCATAAAAGTAGGATAATATGCAGATAATATTTGCAAGGGGAAAAGTTAGGGAAAGTCTAATTTCAGTTTTATTTTAGACTATGAATTTGATGGTTTCCTGGTCCTTATTTACTTTTTCCCCTAACATAAAGATAGTGTACACAACTATGCTTAAGATTTGTTCATCAATTCTTTGCTCTTGGGTTTTGCAGTGCTACCACTTTCATTAAAAAAAAATATTGGAGAAGTTATTTTACACACTTTGCCTATTAGCTGCTTTGTTCTTTGAAATTGAAAGAGAAAAAGCTCACTATACCCCTTTAGGAGACATCTATTATTTCCACATGTATCAAAGCATGTTTAATAAATGCCTTGTTAGGATGAAAGGAACATGAGGCAAAAGACTGTTTATCAAGGTGTTTGAAATTTTTCTCTCTTTTAATAATATTTCATTGAACTCATCCTTCAGCAAAATTTTGTTTTAGGTTCATATTAAGTCTATCTCCTTTTTCAGCCTTTTCTAATATCACTCTTTAACTTTCTAAAGAGTCTCTTGATATCTGCGTTTATAAAAAAAATGAACCATCTCATTTTTTAAGAAGGCTGCTCTGATTCAATTCTCTAAATATTTAAAGACAAGATTATAAAGACCATACTTAACATTTTAAATATCTCTGGGACTTCAGACAAACTCTTTTCCTTATGTGTAAACATGACTGGAATTTCTGACTTTCCAAAAAAAAATATGGAACATCTTTGATATTGGTAATTTGTTAATAAAAATAATCTATATTGTTGTGCTGACAACCCATTTACCAGCCCTACCCCGCCTGCCCCCCGCTTCCCCAGAAAAGATTTCCTCCATCCTAGTGAGATGTCAGATTTGCAATCTCAAGGACAGTTTTTGTAATCTCAGAAATTATTTCACTTTACTTTGTTTCAGAGAAAGAAGTGTACCAAGTATCATTTCATATCAAATATTCTGTTGCAAATTTGCACATTTCAAAATGTATATGAACAAAGACAATACTGATGCAGTATAAATGCAATTGCACCAAGATATTTCATTCTGAAATCCTTCTCCATGAAGACCCAAAAATCTTTTTTTTTTGCACAAATTTAAAAAAGAGAGACAGAAAGGGCATTTAAAATGTTGACCAAGTGTCTACCACAGCAGAAACCAGAAACCGAAGTTCCAAACAAACATCAGAAAAACCATCTACATACTTCCAAACTTCAACCTTTAGTGGTATCATTTTTCCCCCAGGAACAAAACTCAACATGACGACTTAAAACACAGAAACTTACTAAAATGCTGAGTGACTTAAACCTCCAGGCTAGCAGTAACGCAGCTTCAAAGTTTTCAACTTACTTTTTTGTTCGCTTCCAAAACTTATATTTCTCTCCTCCCTTGTGTGCTGAACGGAAACACTAAAGCTGTTTCTTTGGAAGGTAGTTCCCATGATATGACATCCAGTGCCTTTGACTGCCGAGAGATAAGCACCTGCCTTGTGTCCCCTCTTTACGTCACACCTCCCTATTCAGACCTTCTCAATATGACTCACATTTGCACATCAACAGCCTCATGCGCATACACAGATTTTTTTTCGGCTCTGGGCCCAAAACTTTCACTTTAATTTTCATCACATGATTGCCGTGGCATATGTCCTTCCAAACCTCCCATATATCAGTCATCATGCAAATGAGATGGAGTATCACTCCTCGGCAGCAGATGGCCAGGGATGATAACAATGGCTCAACAGAGGAGATTCAATGTCCCTGACTTTATCGCCACGGCAACAACAACCTAAAATATATGTAATGGAAGTGGTGCTTATTAATTTTGCAGGCTCGAGTGTTCTGATTTTGTGAGTGAATGGGCTGAGTTGAAAAGGGGGCTGTGTCCTCCTGCCTCCAGAAGACTATCTATAAAAGCCAGGGACCTGGAAATTATTTTCAGTGACTAAGAAGGCAACAGCCTAGCAATTATTTGAGTAATTAGGTGTAATTCCTCCCTGTAGGCCTTGTACCCTCCTGTGCTTGCTTCACAGAAGCTCACGAATTAGACAGGCACAGATACTGAAAAGAAAAGTGCCTCAAGATACAGGGGGAGAGCGTGCGGGAGCCCTGTCACTTGGCCTCCACCAGGCTTGGTAAACACAAGCCCCAAGCTATAAGTAAATAGAGGCCCCACTTCACAAACACAGACCAATTAAAATGACAAAGGCAACCACACTTCTGGGTGGAGCTTAGGGGAGCTGGATGCTGCCAGGAATGAATGGTCTTGGGTTCCCAGCCTGGTGCCCCCACCCTTGCAATTCCACCCCTGCCTCTCACACCGGGTTTCGATCCCTCAGCAGGTCGTGTCCAGCTCTTCAGGGAATTTTTTCATGTGCCTGCTTTCATCCGGACCTCTAGCAGATCCTCAATCTGCTTCTCACTCCTAACCATATCAAAGAAATGAAATCATGGGGAAAAAACAATAGATCCTTCAAACTGTGCAGCAAGCCCTTTTACCTCGGAAAAGGACGACCCCCAGACTGCCAAGATGAGTGGGAGTTTTTTGGGGAACGGGACAAAAAATTGGCAGGGACAATCTTGCCTCCAATTACTTACCTGGAGGCTATTTTTAAAACACCTTTGGTCATATTTTTCAACAAACTAGTAACAGAATGAAAAAGATCTTGCTTCTCATTTGTTTGTAGGGTTGAACCACATGGCAACATTTTAAAGTTTGAGACGATTTATTTTTCAAAGAATAAGCCACCATGGCAGTAGCATCTTAGAGCAAACTAGAATCTGTGTCCATAATAGAAAAAAAAAAGGCATTGATTGATAAGAGTTTATTGTCATAAAAAAAGGACAACTGTATAAATTTTTTTAAGAATTAAAAACTTCTCCCATCCTTTCAACACTGAACAAACCTCACAACCACTGCACCAGGCTCTCTGAACAGAGGAGAGTATGATATGAGATGAAGGACGCCAGTCTTCTCCTCTAGCAGGGCCTCAAGGAATGGCTGGAGACCCTTTGCCCCACCATTCTGTCTCGGTTTTCTGAGAGGGACCAGAATCCCACCCTCTTCCCTGTCTGCAGACTTCCTTCTAGCCAAACGCCCTCCAAGGATCTGGAGGCTGGGCCCAGGATAGAACCCATCCAGCCTCTAAGTCTCTGTTCACCAAAACAAGCAGCCCACTTTCCCACCTGACTTTTTGCTTCCCTTGTGGCTCAGCTGATAAACAATCCACCTGCAATGTGGGAGACCTGGGTTTGATCCCCTATAGAAGGGAAAGCCTACCCACTCCAGTATTCTGCCCTGGAGAATTCCATGGACTGCATAGTCCACGGGTTGCAAAGAGTCAGACACGACTGAACGACTTTCATTTCACTTCACAGTTCTGTTTCCTATGAGGGGAGGGATGGTTTACACTTAGACTCACTGTCCTTCCTAGCATGTGGTCTATCAACTTATTCACGTTTTGCAACAGTTTGGCATGTAAGTAATCTAAGTGCCTAGTGCAAAATTTCATTGTGATACTTAAAGCCTTCCAATAAAGGGCTTCCCAGGTGGCTTAGCAGTAAAGAATCTGCCTGCAATGCAGGAGCCTCGGGAGACGCAGGTTTGTTCCCTGGGTGGGGAAGATGCCCTGGAGGAGGGCATGGTAACCGCACTCCAGTATTCTTGCCTGGAGAATCCCACATGCCATGGACAGAGGAGCCTGGTGGGCTCAGTCCTTAGGTTCTCAAAGAGTCAGACATGACCTAAGTGACCAAGCGCTCGCATACACACACACACTCCAATAGAACTCATAATGGTTTCGTGTTATCAATACATTTCAGAAGATACCTTCAAAAAAATTAAAGCTAATACTCTGATGCAAATCAGGAGCCAAGGATATGCAATCTGAGAATACCCAACTTGGGAATGGACAGTACTTTGACTCTGCCTTGTGAAATGAGTCCCTTTCCTGAGCTCTGAGCCATTCCACTAGTGAACCCACACAAGATGCAAATGTTTCCAGGGTAAACATGGATTTCTAGCTGGTAGATCAGACACTTGATTAATTTCAGTGACTTGATTGATATTATTGACAATGAAATAAACAATCACCTACTATTGACAAATTATAAAAGAACAGCTTTACTGAAATATAAAGGACACACCAAATTAGCCACCTGTTTAAATTATGCAATTTAATGCTCAGTGTGTTCATAGTCATGCAACCATTATCACAATTTCTGAGCATCTTTATCACCCTCCAAAGAAATGCCATAACCGCTAGCAGTCAGTCTCCATATACCCCCTATAGCCCCTACAGCTGACTCCCTTCTTCAGGCCCATATAACTCCTAATCTACTTCCTGTCACTATGAATTTGCCTATTTTGAACATTTCATAATAATCGTACAATATCTTGTCCTTTGTTACCGGCTTCTTTCACGTGGTATATTTTCAAGATTCACCCATGTTGTGGCATGTATGAGGACATTATTTTGCACTACTGAATGATATTTCACTGTTTGGATATATTTTTGGCTGCACTGCGTGACATGTAGGGTCTTAGTTCTCTGACCTGGGGTGGAACCTATGCCCCCTGCGCTGGAAGGGCTATGTCTTAACCACTGGACCACCAGAGAAGCCCCTGGAGACACACCCTATTTTACTTATCCCTTCACCAGCCACTGGACATCTATGAATAGTGCTGCTGTAAATATTCATACGCAAGTTTTGTAGGGTATGCTTTCCTTTCTCATGGGTGTATTCTGCAGAGTGGAATTAACTAGGTCACTTGGTAACCCTACCTTCTGGATTGTTTTCCAAAGCAGCTGCACCATTTCACATCCCCATTGGCAGTACATGATAGTTCTAATTTCCTCACATCTTCACCAGCACTTACTATTTTTTATCATGGCCATTCTGGGTCATGTGGGTGTTACTAATGGTTTTGATTTATGTTTCTTTAATGACTAAGGCTATTGAGAATCTTTTCATGTGCTTAATTGGTTATTTGATTTGCCCATTTTTACACTGGGTTTGTATTTTTATTATTGAGTTGTAGGAATTCTTTATATATGTATCATAGATACAAATCCCTTATCAGATATATAATTTGTAAAATTTTGTTTTGGGGTCATGACTAAGAAACTATTACCAAATTCAAGGTCACAAAGATTACATCTATGTTTTCTCCTGAGAGTTTTATAGTTTGAGCCCTGACATGTAGGTTTTTTATTCACTTTGACTTAATTTTTGTACTTAGCATAAAGTAGAGGTCCAACCGCATTCCTTTGCATGTGAATATCCAGCTGTCTAAGTAACTTTGTTGAAAAGAATATGCTTTCCCCGTTACATTGTCTTGGCATCCTTGTTGAAATCAATGTATGATGGAGGTAGGGATTTTGTTCCAGACTCTTTCATAACTCTATTGATCTATATGTCTGTCCTCATGTCCATGCCACACTACATTGATCATCGTAGCTTTGGAGCAAGGTTTGAAATTGGGATTTGTGAGCCCCCCAACTTAGTTCTTCAGTTCAGTTCAGTCGCTCAGTCGTGTCCGACTCTTTGCGACCCCATGAATCGCAGCACGCCAGGCCTCCCTGTTCATCACCATCTCTCGGAGTTCACTCAGACTCACATCCATTGAGTCAGTGATGCCATCCAGCCATCTCATCCTCGGTCGTCCCCTTCTCCTCCTGCCCCCAATCCGTCCCAGCATCAGAGTCTTTTCCAATGAGTCAACTCTTCGCATGAGGTGGCCAAAGTACTGGAGTTTCAGCTTTAGCATCATTCTTTCCAAAGAAATCCCAGGGTTGATCTCCTTCAGAATGGACTGGTTGGATCTCCTTGCAGTCCAAGGGACTCTCAAGAATCTTCTCCAACACCACAGTTCAAAAGCATCAATTCTTCGGCGATCAGCCTTCTTCACAGCCCAACTCTCACATCCATACATGACCAGCAGCGATTTATCCAAGACTGTTTTGGCTATTATGAATTCCTTGAATTTCCATACGAAACTTAGGATCAACTTGCCAATTCCTGCAGAGAAGCTGGCTGGGGGTTTTGATGTGCTTGATCTGCAGATCACCCTGCTTAGTATTGCCATCTTGTTCGTTCACTCAGTCATGTCCGACACCAGACTTCCCTGTCCTTCACTATCGCCCAGAGTTTGCTCAAACTCATGTCCATTGAGTCAGTGATGCCATCTTAACAACACTGAAATTCCTAATCCACAAATATGCCTTTTCATTTATTTAGGGCTTGATTCATTTCTTTCAATAATGTTTTATGGTGTTCAAAGCTTTATATTTCTCTTGATAAATTTATTCCTAAGTATTTTATTCTTTTTGATACTATTGTAGGTAAAGCTATTTTCTTACTTTGATGTTTTGTTTATTGCTGTGTGTAGAAATACAATTGATTTTTACATATTTATGCTGTAACTTTAAACCTTATTGAACTTGCTTATTAGCTCTAATAGTCTTTTCAGTGAATTCCTTAGTGTTTTCTGTATACATATCTATATACCATATCACATCATCTGCAAATGGAAAAGTTTTACTACTTCCTTTCAAAATGGATGACTTTTATTCCATTTTCTTGCCTAACTGTCCTGGCTAAGACTTCTGATTTAGGACAGAAGTGGAAAGAACAGACACCATTGTTTTGTTCTTGATCTTAGAAGGTAAACATTCAGTCTTTTTTATACTATGCATTATGTGAGTTAACTTTAGAATTTTGAAAGCTCGGTTTAAAAACATTTTAAACAGAAAAACTAACATCTACCTGGCACAGTAAACTGCCCGACATTGGTGTAACTCCTGGGGAGACTAGAAAGAAATCCTCCAGCTCTACAATTTTATAAGAACCTGGTATGGAATCTGCCATGGCATCTTGTGGTTGTTACTGTTGTTGACCTGTTATCGTTGATCAGTCTATAAGTCATGCCCAACTCTTTGTGACCCCATGGACAGCAGCACACCAGGCTTTCCTGTCCTCCACTGTCTCCCAGAGCTTGCTCAAACTCATGTCCATTGACTTAGGGATGGCATCCAACCATCTCATACTCTGTCATCGTCTTCTCCTCCTGCCTTCAATCTTTCCCAGTATCAGGGTCTTTTCCAATGAATCAGCTGTTCACATCAGGTGGCCAAGGTTTTGGAGCTTCAGCTTCAGTCTTTTCAACTCTCACATCCATACATGACTACTGGAAAAACCACAGCTTTGACTATACAGACCTTTGTCAGCAAAGTGATGTCTCTGCTTTTTAATACATTGTCTAGGTTTGTCATAGCTTTTCTTTCAAGGAGCAAGCATCTTTTAATTTCAAGGCTACAGTCATCATCCACAGTAATTTTGAAGCCTGAGAATATCAAGTCTGTCACTATTTCCATTTTTCCCCATCTATTTGCAATGAAGTGATGGGACTGCATTCCATGATCTTAGAAATAGATACCACTGTAAAAGCTTTCTAATATTCCACCTTCTGAACTTCTACAAAGTTGTTATCATCAGGAAAATGAACATTGTTCATGCAAAATTGATGGTGTCAATAAGAAATTTTAAGATCTTTCTTTTGCCAGGTGATGCTCTTCATTTAGGAATCAGATGAACACTAAGATGCAGCTTAAAATACAGTGAGAAGTAAAAACTTTGCTGAGAATCATGGTACATGTACATCTACTTCTGCATCTGGAGGTGCATCTTTACCTGTATCTATACCCACACCTATATCTGTATCTGTTCTTATCTATGATGTTCATATCTATATATTTGCAATATGGCCTTGACATCAGATACATATAGTGTTGCTTCATCACTGAGCAGCTGAATACATTCGGTCCATGGTGGGCAGGCAGCTCACTCAGCCTTGTGATGGCAGCATCACTTAGCTGCATGAAATCTGTGCTAAGATCCCTGTACCTGTGTCATTCGTGGTGACATGGTGGCCTTGGATCCTGGAGTCAGGGATCTGAGCAGGGTCGCCATGGTGATGGCTCGTCTGTATCTCCCTTCCACGCTCTGCTGGTTCTGGATCACAGCCCTGTGGCTGGAGGTCCAGCTCTGTGCACATATGGGGCACACGCAAATCATTCTAGGTGTGTGGGCCGTTGTTCTCATTTCTCTGCACAACCGTTCCTCCTATACACACACACACACACACACATATGCAGGAATTACTCCACTTGGATAGATTTGGGCTTACATGAATGTCTTAGCTCAGGCTGCTACAACCAAATACCACAGATCAGGCAGGTTTAATAGCTGACATTGACTTCCCACAGTCCTGGAAGTCCAAGACCAAGGTGATCCCATTCCTGGGAAGAACACTCTTCCTGGCTTGCAGATGGCCGTTTTCTCACTGTCCTCACAGGGTGGAAAGAGTGAGCTCTGGCCTCTTACTCTCTTTGTAAGGGCACTAACCCCCCAGGGGGGCACCCCACCCTCATGACCTCACCTGAATTTAATCACCTCCCAAAGGTGGAACTTGTAAATACCATCATATTGGGGGTCAAACTTTCAACATATTGCTGTAGGAAAGACAGAAATATTTGTCCATGACCAGCTTGCTCCCTCTTCCCAGAAAGGCAGACCAAGCCTATTACAATTCCACTTGGGAAGAGTCCTGCATCTTCTGACTTCCTGGTTTCCATCTCCCTGAGATTGATGGAGTGGACCATGAGGTCCCCAACAAAGGCCTCTTTGTGGTTTTTACGGTTCATTTTGTGAAGGTATTTGAAATAAGTGTCTCATGACTGAATAGCTAGCATTTAAAGCAACAAAATTAAAAGACAGAGCAGAAGAGGAAGGATGGCGTCAGAATGAGAAGACAGAGAAAACAGCAAGCCTGCTGGCCACACTCTGAATGTCCTGAATGGCAGGGGAGGCTAGTTGCAGCACTCTGGGTGCCCAGCTCCTGCCACTGACATTTAAATAAGTGAGAAGATAAAACACATCTAAATAAATTAGTGGGCAAAGACTAAAAATGTTGAGCGAGTTTCCAGAGACTGTACAATACTTTCTGACCCTTGGCTGAAGAGATGATACAATCAGAAACTGCTCAGGACTCCATCCTAAGAACTCAGGCAAGAATGATACATGATGTGACTTGGGCTATCTCGATTCAGGGGGCCTCCTGTAGCCCAGCACTCCCCTGGGGGCCAGCACAGCTCCAGGTCCTCAGTAGCCTGTAAACACCATGCCACTGGCCTAGGACTCAGGGCTCTTGTCCCTCTCATTGTCTGTTCCATGATGGGTTAAATCCCAAGCATCAGCTTTCTCCATCTGAGAGGGATGTTCAGCTGTTAGAGTTCCAGTCCCATGGAGTCACTGGGTGGTCCCCTTGCTGACCAATCTCCAGGCTCTGTACAACAACCCCACCCATACATCATACAGGAATCCAGACTCCAAAGCCCCTGCCATCCCTGTAGTTATAGCTCTTTACAAACCCCCATGAGGATCCCTTTCCCACCCTACCTCCAGGGCTTGCCCAAACTCTTGTCATCCATCGTCTGAACTCCTAATACATCCTGGTACCCATGCTCATCCACGGTCCCAGGAAAGTGCTTCTTTCCAGGACATCCTTCCCCCACCTCCAGTATCATTTTCCTATAAGGCCAATCTAGTTATGTCCATTCTATTGCTTTCCTTTTTTTCCTGGACAACTACCAGGCTAAGCCCCTTCCCTCCTTTGAGGTTAGCTGGGTCCATATGCAGAGGTGGCACGTGTCAATCACTTCCAGTCCAGCCCACAGAGCCTCTCCAGTTGCCTGCAAGCTTCATCCTTTCTTGACAAATGCAGAGATGACTTTGAACATCATGCAGTGAAGATGGCAGAGCCCCAGTCAGTCTGAGTCCTGAATGACCGCATGGGCCAAAACCCCCAAATCCCCTTAAAAAACAAGAGCTTTTGAGCCTATTTACATGATCAAAATTAAACTATCCTTGTATTTGTGCTATTGTAAATTTTTGTGTGGATTTCTTAGACAGCTAGAGTTAGCCTAATAAAGATATCCTCTGCTTAGAAACTTCTTTGATCTGCAGAACTAAGTCCAGCTGTATCAGTACTATTAGGGTTTCTCAGTTTAACCCCACTTTGCTTCTTCAGCTATTTTAAGTGTTTCTCTTTACACAGAGACTCCACAGGTAGCTCCTCATCATTTGCTGGAAATGTCATGCCTATTCCTGCCCAGGGATAACTTAATTTAATCTCCAGCATCATTTGTAAGAGACAATGGTAATCACATTACAGTAATACAAAAGTATCAAACTTGTAATGTAAATGTATACATTTATCAAATTAATATGTTGCATATTTTAAATTCATATAATGTTATGCGCCAGATATGGGCTTCCCAGGTGGTTCAGTTCAGTTCAGTTCAGTCGCTCTGTCGTGTCCAACTCTGCAAACCGATGAATCGCAGCACGCCAGGCCTCCCTGTCCATCACCAACTCCCGGAGTTCACTCAGACTCACGTCCATCGAGTCAGTGATGCCATCCAGCCATCTCATCCTCTGTTGTCCCCTTCTTCTCCTGCCCCCAATCCCTCCCAGCATCAGAGTCTTTTCCAATGAGTCAACTCTTCGCATCAGGTGGCCAAAGTACTGGAGTTTCAGCTTTAGCATCATTCCTTCCAAAGAAATCCCAGGGCTGATCTCCTTCAGAATGGACTGGTTGGATCTCCTTGCAGTCCAAGGGACTCTCAAGAGTCTTCTCCAACACCACAGTTCAAAAGCATCAATTCTTCAGTGCTCAGCTTTCTTCACAGTCCAACTCTCACATCCATACATGACCACAGGAAAAACCATAGCCTTGACTAGACGGACCTTAGTCGGCAAAGTAATGTCTCTGCTTTTGAATATGCTATCTAGGTTGGTCAGTGGTAAAGAATCTGCCTGCCAAATAGGAGACATGGGTTAGATCCCTAGGAGGGGAAGATCCTCTGGAGAAGGAAATGGCAACTCACTCCAATATTCTTGCCTGGGAAATCCCATGGACAGAGGAGCCTGGCGGGCTACAGTGCATGGGGCTGCAAAGAGCTGGACACGACAGAGCACAGCACCACATACCGTATGTCAAATATATTTTAGTTTCAACAAAGAGGCACTAAAAGTGATTCCACTTCCTGGAAGACTCCTCTCAAAAGCGACCCAAACTTTTCTCACTGCTGTCCTCAGAGTAAGACACTGCTTGTGTTTTTTTCCCAGAAATCCACATATCTGGAGCAAAACTGAGGTCTTGGTGCTTCTCAGAAGGGCTTATTCTACCTCTGTCGTCACTCTTCACCGTGCAGGCTAAGTCACTTCAGTCCTGTCTGAGCCTTTGCAACCTGGACTATAGCCCTCCAGTCTCCTATGTCCATGTATTCTCCAGGCAAGAACACTGCAATGGGTTGCCATGCCCTTCTCCAGGGGATCTTCCCGACCCAGGGATTGAACCCGTGTCCCTTACGTCTCCTGCATTGGCAGGCGGGTTCTTTACCACCAGCGGCACCTGGGGAGTCTGAGTTCTTCACTGTGGTGAGGTGAGGAACTAATGGTTTAGGCAGTTAGTGTGGTTTCTGTTTTCTGCACACATCCCCACTGGGGAAACGACAGGGGATGAGAGCGCTGTGATTTGGGTGACTGGATTCTTCCATCTCTTATGAGGAAGAAGTGTCATTTCTGTCTCTTCTCCTCCATCTAAATCAGCTCCCAGGTGGACCTATAGATGGCTTTGAGATACTTTAATCTTTGCAGAGAAAAAAGCTAAATAAATAATCCCAGACCGTTAAGATAAACCTGTAAACCACTGATGTTAGAAGATATTGCAGTTAATTCTACAAGCATCTGGTTTATGGAGGTTATGTTGAGATGCTGTTACTGTCGTTGTTTAGTTGCTAAGTCATGTCCGACTCTCTTGCAGTCTCATAGACTGTAGCCTGCCAGGCTCCTCTGTCCATGGGATTTCCCAGGCAAGAATACTGGAGTGGGTTGCCATTCCCTTCTCTGGGGAATTTTTCTGATGCAGGGATCACACCCCCATCTCTTATGTCTCCTGTATTGCAGGCAGATTCTTTACCACTCCGCCACCAGGGAAGCCCTAGAGTGAGACACCTATTTTTAAACTTTATGGATGCAAATACTTGACGAGTACTTGTCAAGTCTCTGCACTCACACCCAGTGGAGGATGAGACCAGAAGTTCCCATCTGATCCTGTTATTTAGAAGTTAAGGAGTGCGGAGGTTGGGAAGACAGAGGCTCCATGAAGTCAGGTTTTCCAGCCCTGCTAGGGTGCCTGGGCGCAGGCACAGAGCTGAGGAGGATGCTGTAGGTTGGTGAGCGCAGGGGGGTGCAGGTGGGGCAAAGGAGGGCTGCCACGGTGCGTAAGGATGGACTGTGGCACCTGCACTTGCACAAGAGAGAAAGCAATCAGGAGACAGGGTGCTCACAATACCCGCTCTGCCAGGTGGTAGCTACTGGTGATGACAAGGTCATGAGTGTCACGTGGGAATGAACGCTGAGGGGGCTAGAGGGAAAGATCACTGAAGGCGGGGAGGTCAAGGAATCATGGGGCAAGTACAGAGATGGTGACCGTGTCACCAAGAGCAGCCTGAGGAGCGAGCTGAAGAGGAAGCAGCGAGCGGGGCTGGAACCTCTGTGAACAGGCAGGGACCACAAGGGGCAGTAAAGGGTGGCAAGGATCACGTCAACTTCACAAAAACCGGAATTTTCAAAATTTGAAGGAGAAATTAGTGGGAATTAGCCATGGGGCCAAGGCTACTAAGTCTCCCTCAAACTCAGAGGTGAGTGGGAAACCCCACAGCCTCCCCAGAAGGATTCAGGGAAGGTGATGGACCAGAAGGTCCTCGTCCTCCAGGGCTTCTTGGTCTAGTGGGAAGATACAAAGCATCAACTCATCAAACACACAGCAGAGTGGTTACCACACAGCTCATATTTAAGACAAGTGTCTACGTGCTCTGTGTTTCTACAGATTGCAAGCCCCCTCCACCTGGAATACAGGGAGCGCAGGCTGTCAACCTCTGTGGCAAAGAGCAGACACGTCCTCTGCTGCTGCCCCGAGTGGATCTCAGATGCATCCTCCCTGGGATTCCCTCACCCGCTGTCTCGCTCCTACCTTTCATCTCGACATCCAATTCATCTTGGCACTGACAGTTGAGATCAGAGTGAGATGAAGAAGAAGCAGGTATGAAAATATTCAAAATGAGCCTAGTGCACCCCAATGTAGAAATTCATGGTTGCTTCTTCATCTCATTTGCAAGTTCCCTTTGGACAGAAAAGAGTGAGCTAATGACCCTTTACTCTGTATTCAATGATTATGACAAAATTCAAATATTGGGGAAGAGGAGAGAGCATGTGGGTCCCGTGTGAACGTGTCTGTCCATGAAGAATGTATCCCCAGCCCTCTTCATTTCCAAATATCAAGTGTCAGTCAGGATAGAAAACACAATTGGGATAGCATCCCTTCTGAGACTCCTGAGTCAACTTTTTACTGTCTCACTTACTCCACAAAGTACTGACTAAGATAGAGACCAGTTCCGTCCTCGAAAAAAAGTGAAAGTGAAAGTCGCTCTGTCATGTCTAGGTCCTTGCAACCCCATGGACTATACAGTCCATGGAATTCTCCAGGCTAGAATACTGGAGTGGGTTGCCAATCCCTTCTCCAAGGGATCTTCCCAACCCAAGGATCGAACCCAGGTCTCCTACATTGCAGGTGGATTCTTTACCAGCTGAGCCATAAGGGAAGCCCAAGAATACTGGAGTGGGTAGCCTATCCCTTCTCCAGCAGATCTTCCTGACCCAGGAATCAAACTAGGGTTTCCTGCACTGCAGGCAGATTCTTTACCAACTGAGCTATTAGGGAAGCCTTTCATGGGGTTGCAAAGAATCGGACATGATTGAATGATTTCCTTCCTTGGCTGGCCCCCAAATCTGGAGCAGGCTAAGGACATGCATGAGGCTAGAGGCACCTCTTAGCATCTCCCCTACACCTCCACATCACTGGGTAACCAGGCTGAAGCACAGAAGACTGCCAGTCTATTTTGTTATTGTTTAGTCGCTAAGTCATGTCCAACTCTTTGAGATCCCGTGGACTGCAGCACAACCAGGCTTCCCTGTCCTTCACTATCTCCTGGAGTTTGCGTAAACTCATGTCCACTGAGTCGGTGATGTCATCCAACCATCTCATCCTCCATTACCCCCTTCTCCTCTTGCCCTCAATCTTTCCCAGCATTAGGGTATTTTTCTAATCAGTCAGCTCTTTTCAACAGGTGGCCAAAATATTAGAGTTTCAGCTTCAGCATCAGTCCTTCCAGTGAATACTCAGGGTTGATTTCCTTTAGGATTAACTTGTTTGCTCTCATTGCTGTTCAAGGGACTCCCAGAGTCTTCTCCATCACCACATTTGGAAAGCATCAATTCTTTGGTGCTCAGCCTTCTTTACAGTTCAACTCTCACATCCATACATGAAGAAAAATCATAGCTTTGACTATACAGACCTTTATTGTACAAGTTGATGTCTCTACTTTTTAATACACTGTCTAGGTTTGTCGTAGAGTTTCTTCAAAGGAGCAAGCATGATCTATTTACTTACTTGCTAGTGTGATGTGTGATGCTCATTACAGAAGGAACTTAAAGCAGCATATAAGAACTCACAAAAGGCAAGACTGTCATAATAAATCTAAAGGAGGAGTAAAGGAAGGAGAAGCCAAGCTGCGGAATATAGAAGGAGGCAGGGAGATGGCCGAAGGAAGCAGAACAGAAAGCCCTGTGCCCTCACTGTGCATGTGGCAGGGACCCTGGGCAGCAGTGCATGGTCCACAGTACCTGAAATCTCACAACAGACCCCTGCCCCGTGCCGAGGCCAGCTGGACTGGAGCTCCATCAGGAAGAACCTTCATCCCGAGATGCACACTGCACTCAGCCACATCCTCCCTGACACACATAGACTTCACGCCGTCACTCAGGACAGGCTGATGACATCAACCTATAGAGCACAGACTCCAAGCTGGATGGAGCTTTGCTGCTGTAACTCAGTCTAGGAATATACTTTAGAATATCTAAAATGTCCTTTAGTGACCTTCATCACATACCATTCTTAGGAGAGAGGATTTAGACCATGGCCGGCAGCGTTGCTCTCATGATCCTCCCTCCTGGAGCTCAGCCCTGTAACACCATTAAGACAAATAGAGACCCCACTCGGGAAACCCACGCCACTAACCAGGGCTGTACACTGTCAAGGCAATCCTTTAACCTCTATTTATTGGTGAACTGGGGGGTTATTCCCAGGAAACCTATAGGATGAACTACAACGCACAGGTGAACGGGTGAATGCATTCTACGAAGCACAACTGATGATCTTCTCTGGGAAAATAGCCAAACTTAATTCCATCAAACATCTGTTCTGTGGATAGCTGTCTTCCCCCACTGCATGACAGGACTGTTAACTGTTTTTTCATTATAAACAATGCTGTGGTGAACATCCTTGTTTGGAAGTATTTTTTTTCCCTATTAGGGTTTTTTTTTTTTTTTTTTTCCCAGAGAAGATTCTCAAAGATGAAAATGCTTCACTAAACTGTCTAGATATGTTTAAAGGATTTGATCACCTTCCAGTTCCCCTGCAGCGACAAGGTGTACTGTCACCTATCACTACTGATGCAGAAGTGTCCTTGTCTGTCCTCCAATCCTGAGTCAGTAGTCGGCTAAACACTTCTCCTTAAGGTGCTGTTCCCTAGGCAGTCAGTGCCGCCATTGCTGCTGTCACTTCAGTCATGTCCGACTCTGTGCGACCTCATAGACAGCAGCCCACCAGGCTCCCCCGTCCCTGGGATTCTTCAGGCAAGAACACTGGAGTGGGCTGCCATTTCCTTCTCCAGTGCATGAAAGTGAAAAGTGAAAGTGAAGTCACTCAGTCATGTCTGATTCTTTGCGGCCCCATGGACTGCAGCCCACAAGGCTCCCCTATCCATGGGATTTTCCAGGCAAGAGTACTGGAGTGGGGTGCCGTTGCCTTCTCCAAGGGGCTTATCAATGGACACTCAACATCCTCACTTTATGCCTTTCCCCCCAACCCACTTATCCCGCTAAAGTCCATGAATTCATGACATCGGAGGTTTTTCCTTTAATTTCACTTTTTTAGACAACACTTTATTAAATGAATAGAGAAGAGAATTCTATGAGCTCAAATACAACATGCATAAAAGCAGTGGGATAACTATCCCATCAAAGAGAACGTTAAAAAAAAAAAGGTCCTCAAAATTATAATGCAACCTTAAATCTAGCAAATAAGTAAAGATGGATAGAAATGTCACACATAATAGCACATGGAATTCTGCTCAATGTCATGTGGCAGCCTGGATGGGAGGGGAGTTTGGGAGAGAATGGATATATGTATATGTATGGCTGAGTCCCTTTGCTGTTTACCTGAAACCATCACAGCACTGTTAACTCGCTATAAGTAGTAGTGTGTGCCTGCTCAGTCATGTCCAACTCTTATGAGACTCCATAGACTGTAGCCCACCAGGCTCCTCTGTCCATGGGATTTTCCAGGCCAGAGTCCTAGAGCAGGTTGCCATTTCTTACTCTAGAGGATCTTCCCAACGCAGGGATCAAACCTAGGTCTCCTGTATTGGCAGGCAGACCCTTTACCACTGTGCCACATGGGAAGATCCCAGTACAAAATAAAAAGCTTAAAAACAAAAAGAAAAAGAAAAAAGAAATGTCACACATAAACATATAGATGTGACACTGACTTTTTAAACCACAGCAGTAGGGACCTCCCTGGTGGTCCAGCGGCTAAGACCGTGCTCCCAATGCAGGGGGTCTGGGTTTGATCATTGGTCAGGGAACTAGATCCCACATTCTGCAACTAAAACCAGTGTAGCCCAGAAAAACAAAACTATGGCAGTGTCTATAGATGATGCAGCGAAAACTGAACATGATGCAATACATTTTTATGGAAGGACAAGAACATCTCAAGACTTTGAAAAGGTTGTGAAATTGACATGGGAGGTTTTGTAGGAAATGGATCTTATAGAAGTTATGTGAGTGAGTCTCTCTGTCATTCACAACAAGCATTTTCCTTTCGAGCTCTCTGTTCTCCACTCATGCGCTGTGACTACCTCCAACGCCACTCAGCCCCCTGTAGCTATCTTTTCCCTCCTCCCGAATTTATTCCCTGCTGGCTCATCCTCTCTCCTGAGAGCAGAAAGCATCTTCCACACAACCCAGTGCTTAGGACAGCATAGAACATCCATCCAGAGATGCCCCACAAACATGTGGAACACACACAAATGAAGGACAACTGCTTTCCTGGCAGTGTTGCAGGTAATTTTCAAACAAACTTTTGGCCTTTAACTTCTTAAATGCTAAATTTGACTTTAGAAACGTAGTTATTGAACAAAAGAGAGAAGAAAATACCTAAAGTATTTGCAAATTCAAGCAGAGAAGAGTTCACTGTATGTTTGAATATATGACCTAAAAGACTCTCTGAAGAATCTCAGTATGAGAGAAAATCTACAAAAGTTGTAAATGCTTAAAAACAGAAGATTATCAGGATGAGCATTTTGAGCCTGGCTGTCGAAATAGCAAAATAAACAGCATTTCTACAACACAGTGCAACGAGTTAAGTGAAAATATTCCATGATTCCTGGTGTCTAAGAGTTTTGGTTCAACTCTAACACTGTCTGCCTAGAGTTTTTTAAGCTTAAAAGGATATAAGGTTCTGTCAACAGAAGCCCTTTATTTCTTACAACAAGAGAACGTTGCTTACAATGTGACACCAGCTGCTCAGACAAAATCGGTTCTATCAGAACTAATTTAATTTTATTTAAGTTGATCTATTTGCGGAGAAGGCAATGGCACCCACTCCAGTACTCTTGCCTGGAAAATCCCATGGACGGAGGAGCCTGGTGGGTTGCAGTCCATGGGGTCGCTGAGTCGGACACGACTGAGCGACTTCACTTTCACTTCTCACTTTCATGCATTGGAGAAGGAAATGGCACCCCACTCCAGTGTTCTTGCCTGGAGAATCCCAGGGATGGGGGAGCCTGGTGGGCTACCGTCTATGGAGTCGCACAGAGTCGGACACGACTGAAGCGACTTAGCAGTAGCAGTAACAGCATTTGCGTCCCGAGTCCTGGGTTAGATGACTAGATACTACTTTACAGACTGATCTTGTTTCCAGCTCCAGTGTGTGGACAATGCTTAATCAGTGTGTACATCAGAAAATACACATAATCATCAAGTACACTAATTAAGCCTAGAACTGTTGTAACACACATGCAGCGTATGGATTAACAAGGCAATTCATTAAAAATCTTAATGACGAATCCTTTATTTCTCATACATTTTATTCCACAATGCTTCAGAGGAGTTCAGCACTTCTGTAACCCATTGACATGCCTCTCTTCAGTGAATTTCTTTTGAATCATCACACATCTGGGTACCCTCTCAACACTGATGGCCCCTGTAGAAATAATACCTCTCACCTTAAACCAGACAACTTGACATCTTTCCTTATGGCAGCTAAAGAAAGATAAATCAACCACTAGCAGAAGCACCAAAAGTAATTAAAATTAAAAGACGGAAACGTATCAAATGCAATCATCACAAAGCAGTATTCCACTTCTACACATTCACCCTTGAAATGTGATAATGGATGTTTGTGTGCTGTTCAGGTTGCCTTTAGAAGAAAATACATCAAAGAAGGTTAAAATCATATATGTATGTAAGTAAAACATTCGTTATCTATATACACATGTGTATATACTACGTAAATGCATATGTTAAATATATTAAAATATATGTATGTGAAATATGTATGCCCTTTACCTCCAAACTTAGTTTTCAGAAATCAGCATTTCTCAAGCAAAATTTTGTTCATGAATGTAACAAAAAATAGATGGAAAAAAAGAGTTGCACGATATTTCTGTGATACAACCTATTTTTCTGCCATAAAACAGATAATTTTCAATAATGTACAATAAGTAAGGGGAGGAGGTGGGAGGTGAACCCTGTTCACTTCATCTTGTTAAACACCTAACTATAAACACAGAAATGGAAAGCAGAAAACCCTGGTTTCATGGCAACACCACATTACATCCTAATGGCACATAGCTTTGATACGTAAGAAATCAGTTTCTAAAAAGCCATCAAACTAGCAAATAACAACCCAATTTTTAAACAGATGTACACTCATACTTTGAAGTCTGTAAAAAAAACCATCCAGTTAATTTCATAGTTTAATAAGTGGTACATTATTTTCTCTTCTCCCAACTTTTTGAATTCATAGGAAGCTCTTTATTTATTAATAAGAGAATGAAATTTTACTTAAATTTTACATATTTACTTGTCTAAATATGTCAAATAAACAGAGAAAAGTTTTTTATCTTAAGCTAAACAATATACAGTTTTATAACATTTAAATCCTGATGTTCTTTTCCTAAAAACATTACTTATTTCGCCAGGTCAAATACCCACCAGTATTGGCAGGTTTGGTTTCTCTATGATGTTTAGTCAAAATCCTAGATACTAACTGATATAAAATTTTAATCAGAATACTTAAAAATAATTGGAGGGGTACTTCTATATCTTTTTTTTTTTTTACTACAAGTAAAATCTTAAGATACACCCAATGAACTTGGAAATGGGGAAACTACATAGATGAATAAAAGCTTTCTAACCTTGTGAATAGAAAATTGCACACCATCTTCTACTATCTAGATTATAATATTGTCTATTATGTCCTTTTAAAAAATAAATTATAACTGAGATGGATGACTTTTGTTAAAGTTCACTTCAAGTTGAAATTCATTTGTTTCAGTTTATCAACTTGGAAGCAATTTCGTCTCAGTGCACTTGGTGTGTCATATCATCAAGCTTTGCCAAATCCAATCCATCACAGTTGAAGGGCCAAACAGTCATCATTTCTTCATTACTGAAATGTAAGGCCAGCACAAGCAGATGTTTATCAGTGGTAAATTATCATCCTTCTAACTAAAAAGTTGGCGGAATCATAGAAAAGGTGCCATGAATTCTAGCAACTAAGCAGACTGATCTGTAAGGTAGGCTGTTATAATATATCATTTAATATGTTTTTAGGAAGAGGGTATCAAAAACCATTTTGTGAAGGTGATAAAAGCTGTGGTCCCTATTGCTGGGCAAATCACACGCAGTTATAAACATGAGATTTTTCATAGCACCAGAGCACAATACTTCTCACCCATAGACCACAGAAGCGAGATGAAAGAAAGGCTGGAAGTTTCTAAAATTTGGAAGGTCAGAGCCCACCAACGGGGCAAGAAACCAACACCAGATGCTCTTCTCCAGGGAGCCATAGTTCTGGAAGAAACACACACATACGTATCTGAACAGGATGTCCTCCAAGAAGCCCAGAAAGATTTTCCCAGTTCTTGTAGATAAATTCTGATTGACATCCAGGACCCTGTATTTCCCTCCTCCAGGTCCCAACTCTGAATCTGCACCCAGAACCCTCACCAACCCCCAACAACCGGCTCTATCACTATTCCCTAGACCAAGTCCAGCCCTTCTAACTCCACAGGGACTTAGCTACTTTGAAAGTCAAAAACAAGAAATTATTTGTCCAAATTATGTTCAAAGCTAAGAAATGCCTTATGTTTCAGCTGTGTTTGAGACTTCAGATTACCCGAGGATGGATGAGGGCAGAGGGCAGTTTGTGAGCAAGCCTGCTCAGAGTGGCTACCACTTTTCCTTGTGAAGAGGGCCCCCTGACACACTCAATTTTTTCCCTGCTCACCGTGAGCCCTATTTCTTAACAATGTCACGGGTCACCTTACATCCTCTCCTGCTTCAAGTCCCTGAAATCATGAAAATCATGGATATCTGTTTAATATTAAAATAATACTCAAAACAGCAGAATTTAGTATTTTCCTCCCCTGCAACATTGAGATTTCAAACCAAGGGAAGGAGTTCCCATCTCTTGATGTTCTTAGACCTCAGAAGAAAGATATTGAGTCTGTTTGTGACTTTGATTATATAGGCTATGCCTTGTCCCAAAGAGAATTTAAAGTAAGAATACACATGCTTTTTAAAACATGTTAAACATGTAAACTAGTGTACTTACCATCAAGGTTAATGCTAGCAAATTGCAACTTTAAGAGTAGAATCCAGGACTTCCCTTGTGGTCCAGTGGGTAAGAATCTGCCCGCCAATGCAGGGGCACAGTTTCAATCCCTGATCAGGGAAGATCCCACATGCTGTGGAGCAACTAAGCCAATGAGCCACAGCTACTGAGCCCACTCTTTCTTCAGCTACTGAGCCTGAGAGCCTAGAGCCTGAGTTCCACCAGAGAAGCAAGGAGACGCCCAAGCACCACAACAAAGAATAGTCCCCTCCCTACAACTAGAGAATGTAGAATCTGCAATGGCATCCCACTCCAGTACTCTTGCCTGGAAACTCCCATGGACGGAGGAGCCTGGTAGGCTGCGGTCCATGGGGTTGCTGAGTCAGACACGACTGAGCGACTTCACTTTCACTTTTCACTTTCATGCATTGGAGAAGGAAATGGCAACCCACTCCAGTGTTCTTGCCTGGAGAATCCCAGGGATGGTGGAACCCAATGGGCTGCCGTCTGTGGGGTCGCACAGAGTTGGACACAACTGAAGCGACTTAGCAGCAGCAGCCTGCAATGCAGGAAACCCGGGTTCAGTCCCTGGGGTGGGAAGAGGCCCTGGAGAAAGGACTGGTTACCCACTCCAATTACCTGAAGAACCCCCTGGACAGAGGATCCTGGTGGGCTACAGCCCACGGGGTCACAAAGAGTTGGACAAAACTGAATGATTAACACTCTCACTTTCACTACAACTAGAGAAAGCCAGCTGCAGCAACAAAGACCCAGGACAACCAAAAATAAATACATGAATTAATCCATTTAAAAAAGATAGAATCAGAACTAATAGGTTATTAACCTCACCACTAGCAACACTTAGAAAATGTTAACTAACAAAAGCATTTTAAGGTCATCCCTGAACTCCAGGATTCCTTTTAAAATTCCTATTAAGTTTTTCAGGCTTTGTTGCTGACATGAATATATTTCCATATGAGGAAGCGGTGATCTTTTGTGACCATTTTTATCTCATAACCCTTAACTTTCTCTGTTTCCAGGACAACCACATAGACTTGATAGCAATCCCATTATTGAAGTGAACATGACACACTGTCACCTTTTGCACAATCTTATAAAAATTCATAAAATACTATAAAATTACTTATTTTGCAAAGATACACTAGGTAGATAGCATTTCCAAGCCAATACCAACAATACCACATCTGCTAATGATGGTGACAGCCACGAATTTTTGATTGCTTATGGATTTTGATCTAAACGTTGCTACTATCCTACTAACTGATCTCCAGCCAGAAATAAGCATAATAATTGTCCCCTGGCATCAGAAATTCTGAAAACGAGGTTTTTTCATAGAGAAGAGGCATTGTGTAGTTTTCATTTGCTGGCAATATTTAGAATCAATTGTGTAATTAAAAAAAAAAACTTTCCATGAAAAATAAAAATACAGAATGTTTTTAAACATAAGCAAAATGATGAAAGAAAAAACATTAATCTATGAGAAAGACAACGATTCCAGGGACATCTGCCCATCCCTGGTTCCCAGGAGCTTCGGTTTTAGTTAGTTCTGCAGAAATATGACAGAGAACCTCTGGCTGTACAACTCAGAGAGGTGACTTACCGATATTACACCTCCCTCAAACCATTAGCAAAGCCTGGACCAACAGATAGAAACACCCTAAATGAAAAGATTAGTAAAAATATACCTCATCAAGGCCGTGTGTACTTGTGTGTGTGTGTGTGTGTGTGTGTGCTCAGTTGCTCAGTCCCTCAGTCATGTCCAGCTCTTTGCAACCTTATGAACTGTAGCCCACCAGGCTCCTCTGTCCATGGGGATTCTCCAGGCAAGAATACTGGAGTGGGTTGCTATGCCCTTCTCCAAGGGATTTTCCCAACCCAGGGATCAAACCCAGGTCTCCTGCACTGGCAGGTATAATGGGAGTAAACTCCACTGCTCTGGGCCTGACTCTGAGTGAAGGTGGGAGGAAGCCACCAATCTGACATCCCTGGTGAGCACTCCCTCCTCCAACAAGGAGGAGTAATGAATAGAAGCAATAGTCAGTCCCTCATGTGGGTTTGCTGCATGAATCCCCCCCCCACCAAATCCAAGTGAAGACTTTACAGCAGTCTGGTTTGCTGCCTGGGGGAAACAAACACAACTTTTCCTAAAGGAACAGATCTTTAGTCAAACCTAACTATAATTACATACAAGATCTAAAATTAAAGTTTAAAATGTTTTTAAAAATGAAAGTCTGACATGCAAAAGGATTAATGAATAAATAAGAGGGTTAATATACAAGCAAACTAAATAAACACTGACTCTATAAAGCAGTGATAATAACTTCTAATGTGGGGAAGCTCCACTTTGAAGTCAGGAGGAGTGGGTTTGATTTAAAGAAGCCTGTAGCTATATTATCCGAGAGGATGGTAAAGGTACTGATTAATTTTAAATGTATTATGTAAAACATATATATGAACATTTCTAGGGTAACCAATAAGAGAAAGAAGTATTCATTGAGGGAAAAAAATTATCGGTTTAAAATAAGGCAAGAAAAAATAAACAAAAATCATATAACTTGCCATTATATGACAAAAAAGTCAGTTTCTCAGGAACACACACCACTTCTGGTCTTGCAAGCATCTAATAACACAGTCTCAAAATATATAAAGCAGAAATTTAGAGAATTCTAACACAAATCAACAAAGCTCTTATCATGATGTAGACTTTAATTTCCCCAGTAAGTGACTGATAACACAAAGATCAGAAAGGCTGTAGATAATTAAAAATACACAAACCTGAGCTAACAGACATATATAGAACCCAATTTTTAAAAAAACATACATAGAATATTGTGAAAATGACAATATACTGGAAAATAAATACCAAAGAATTAACATCATAAGACCATGTTTTTTAAGCATAAGGTAGTTAAGGTAGAAATCAATAAGAAAGAATAATTTGAAAGAAAGACAAATATTATAAAACTAAAATTTACAATGTGTTTAAATCACTCACTGAGTGCATGGCAATTAAAAACAACATCATTACAGAAAGATAACAAAAATACGAAGTCTTAAAACCTACAGGATATGGAAAACATTATCCACTGAGGCCTTAAATGTAATAGACTTTATATGAAAAGGAAAAGCAATGAGTATACAAGTATACAGCCAGTTTAAGAAGTTAGAAAAATAAACAGAATAATCATAAAGAAAAGAAAGCAACTAATAAAGAGCAGGTATTAATGCAATAAAGATAAAGATAAAATTGAGAGGCTCAACAGAGTCTAAGCTGCCTTAAAAAGCTTCTCTAAAAAGGGAAACATCAGGTAACAATAATCAACAAGAAAAATCTTGTAAATAAACAATACTCAAAATGGGAATTACTCATAGAAACATTAAGAATACAAATAGTAGAAACAACTTTATGCCTATACATTCGAAGATTAGTTAAACAAGCAGATTCCTCTAAAGACGTAAACATTTAGCCTGACTCAGAATTATCTAGATGTCTAATGGTCTCATAGCATTAACTAAACTGAGATGCTACATAAAATTCTCCCCTGAAAAACAAACCAACAGTTCCAGAAGGTTTAACAAATGAATTTCACCAGAGCATTAACAAACAGATGATTCCAATCATATGCAAACGCATGCAGAGAACAGAAAAAGAGGACACACTCTCCAATTAGCTTTATGAGGTTAAGTAGAATCATGATATCAAAACCAGGGGAAAAAACAGTGGGAGGAAGAAAACTCCAGAATAATCTTACGTCTGAACTTAGACACAAAATCCTAAGCAAAATATTTGTAAACTTATCTCATAAAATACAAAAAAAAATAATCTGTCATGAGAAAATTGGGTTAATTTCAGTAATACAAGGCTGATTCATATTAAACATTCTAATCATACAATGGCTTAAAATAGGAAAACAAAGTCTGTGCTGATGACTGAATTACCACTGTGGGCATTTGAAGTTCAACTTCATGGGGGACTCAGAAACACATCTGGGAATGGCAACACCAGGGCGTGAGGAAGCTGGGGTATTGCTCTCCCCATCAGCTGAGGGTCCCTCCCGGCACTTCTGACAAGCTCTATGCAGGCTAAGCCCAGTCTCCTAGCCACAGGACAGCCCTCAAGCAGAGAAACTCAAGTGCTTGAGATTTGAATCTCTGGCCTGTACCCGTTGTTGCTGTTCAGTTGTTCTGTCATGTCCGACCCTTTGCGACCCCATTGACTGCAGCACGCCAGCCTTCCCTGTCCTTCACTATCTCCCAGAGTTGGCTCAAACTCATGTCCATTGAGTCAGTGATGCCATCCAACCATCTCATCCTCTGTCACCCCCTTCTCCTCCTACCTTCAATCTTTCCCAGCTTCAGGGTTTTTTTCCAATGAGTCAGCTCTTTGCATCAGGTGGCCAAATTATTGGAGCTTCAGCTTCAGCATCAGTCCTTCCAATGAATATTCAGGGTTGATTTCCTTTAGGATTGACTGGTTTCTGAACTAGTTTCCCTGATAGCTCAAATGGTAAAGAATCTGCCTACAATGCAGGAGAAAGTGAAAGTGAAATCGCTCAGTTGTGTCCGACTTTTTGCGACCCTGTGGACTGTAGCCTACCAGGTTCCTCCATCCATGGGATTCTCCAGGCAAGAATACTGGAATGGGTTGCCATTTCCTTCTCCAGGGGGTCTTCCTGACCCAGGGATCGAACCCAGGTCTCCCGCATTGTGGGCAGATGCTTTAACCTCTGAGCCACCAGGGAAGCCGGAAACCTGGGTTCAATTCCTGGGTCAGGAAGATCCCCAGAGAAGGAAAATCCTCAAAGCTGAGGAGCCCTCAGGTGGCTGGTGGGTAAGGATGCGGCTCACAAGAGCCCCAAGGAAGTGGAGTCCATGGTGCATTCAGGGTTGGGACAGTCTAAGACCTGGGATTTAAGGAATTGGCCTCCACTCCCAAGGAAGCAGAGGATTTTGAGCAGAGAGTGACATCTTATTTGATTTTTTTAAAATGTATCCCCTGGCTACTGTGTCATGAACAGTGTCTGAGAAAACAGGGGTAAAAGCATGAAGACTAGTTAGGAGGCTCTGATCCTGGCAACATGGAGCATCACTCAACCTGCTCATCACATGGAGCAATGAGAAGTGGTCCCGCTCCGGGTATATCTGAAGCTGAAGTTGACGACTTACTGACACATCAGACGTGGAACAGAAGAGGAGAGACCTCAGAGTGGCTCCGAGTCCTGAGTCAACAGCCTGAAGTCTGGAATTGCTCTGTACTGAGACAGAAGGAGAGGGGAGCATGTGGGGCAGGGGGAGACAAGGGACTGCTGATGACCCAGACCCCTGAGTCCCGGGGAACCAGCAACAGGGCCTCAGGAACTGAGGCTACAGATGGGGACCAAATAGGGAATTTGAAAACCCTCATGGGGATTAGAGAGAAGGAGGAATTAGACTCTTCTCCCCACAACCAAAAAAAAAAAAAAAAATCAAATGTCACTTTAATTATGAGTTGGTCTGTTCTCATTTGCAAGTATTTTTAGGAAATTTGATTATTGTACCTGTGAGGTTTTTGGGATTTTTCAGTTTTTTTTTTTTTTCTCCCATGTTCACATTACAAGACACAGTTAAAACAATTACTGTTGTTCAGTCACTCAGTCATGTCTGACTCTTTGGGACCCCATGGATTGCAGCATGTCAGCCTTCCTTGTCCTTCACAATCTCCTGGAGCTTACTCAAACTCATGTCCATTGAGTCGGTGATGCCATTCAATCATCTCATCCCCTGTCGTCCCCTTCTCCTCCTGACTCCAATCTTTCCCAGCATCAGAGTCTTTTCTAATGAGTCAGCTCATCACATCAGGTGGCCAAAATATTGGAGCTTCAGCTTCAGCATCAGGTCTTCCAATGAATATTCAGGACTGATTTATTTTAAGATTGACTGGTTTGATCCCCTTGCTGTCCAAAAGACTCTCAAGAGTCTTCTCCAACACCACAGCTCATAAGCAACAGTTCTTCGGTGCTCAGACATCTTTGTGGTCCAACTCTCACAACCATACATGACTACTGGAAAAACCATAACTTTGGCTAGACGGACCTTTATTGGAAAAGTAATGTCTCTGCTTTTTACTACGCTGTCTAGGTTTGTCATAGCTCTTCTTCTAGGGAGCGAGCAGCTTTTAATTTCATGGCTGTAGTCACCATCTCCAGTGATTTTGGAGCCCAAGAAAATAAACTCTGTCACTGTTTCCATCGTTTCCCCATCTATTTGCCATGAAGTGACGGGACCAGATGCCATGATCTTAGTTTTTTGAATTGCAATAGATAATAGGTAAAAAGAAAGAACATGGTGACCAGTCATAAGGAAGGACATTCCTAGCGGTCAGACACATTGAAAAATGGAACAGCTGGTTCATTGCTGGACATATAGGCAGGGACTGAACGACTGTCTGTGGAGATGTGTCTGAGGAAACTTCCCATGAGGAGAAAAGCTGGCTGGGACGGCCTCTAAGATCTCTTTTGATTCCACGGTGCTCAGGACTTAGTTTCAACGAGAAAGATGAGCATCTACCCTTGTGTCCATTGTTACTGTAAGGCTGGATTCTGGTGCGACCTTGTTCATCTCCCCGTTTGCAGCCCTTTACTGTCAGAACTAATGGCTAGAAACATAACTCCTTAAATGTAATCAGGATAGAAAGCCTTATCCTGTGCACCCAACACGTCTTTCTAGTTTAATCTTCCATTGCACATGGCAACCCACTCCAGTATTCTTGCCTGGAGATTCCCATGGACAGAGGAGCCTGGCAGGCTACAGTCCATGGGTTCGCAAAGAGTCGGACGGGACTGAAGTGATTCAGCATGCTGTCCACATTTCCACAACAGTCACCTTGTCTTTTTCTTCCATCCTTCTCACCTGGCTCCACCCTCTCCTGTGAGAGGGCGGGGTCAGACGCCAGTCTCTGGCCCTGACAGATCAGAAAGAGGATTGTATGGCAAACAAAATGTGTTTCCAGGCCCTTGATAAATGTGGCCAACGATGACAAGAAACACGTGAATCTTCCAACCTGAGAGAGCAGGGACAAGATCAACTTTGAGGGCACAAGAGTGGGGGATGAGGAGCCCGGGGCCGTCACCCAGCATGACCGGCTCCCCCAATGGGGAGTGTCCAATCTCTGCTGCTCTTCCCGTGGGTCCTTACCAGCTCTTTCCCTCAAGAAGTAGGCTTTCCCTTTCGTATGTTCATGTACAAATCAAAATGATGCCACTTCTGGGACTCTTTGTTAACCCCAACAATGTAAAGAATCATATATAACTGAATGCTCCTTCATGTGAAGCTTAGTTTTAGTCAATTTCCAAATACACATGCTTAAAAATAGAAACATGTGAGTACCAGGCAGGGTGTGAAGCCTTCAGAATGTCAGAGTGCCCCCCACCCCACCGGTCTTCTCTCTCCATCTGAGCAGCTGGCTGCCTTCACCGCAGCATCCATCCTTGCACGGCCTACCTCATCTCCTCCCCACCACAGTGCAAGCTCTGAAAGATCAGAGGTGCCCTCCCAGTGCTGAGCACCCAGTTGCTGTTACTTAGCTCCTCAGTCATGTCTGACGCTTTGCGACCCCACGGACTGTAGCCCGCCAGGCTCCTCTGTCCATGGGATTTCCCAGATAAGAGTACTGGAGTGGGTTGCCATTTCCTCCTCCAGAGAATCTTCCCCACCCAGGGATCAAACCATTGTCTCCTGCATTGGCAGGTGGATTCTTTATCCCTGAGCCACCAAGGAAGCCCTGAACACTTAGCAGGTCACACCAAACATCTGCCAAATAAATGCAATTTTCTGGCAGACGCCATCCTCCCAGCAGGCAGGTCACACGTGCTGTCTCCTTGCTCTGCACCCACGGTGGCTGGCAAGACCAGGTACCTCTTATGAGCTCACTGACTGTGCTGGGATCCTGAATTACTGTTGTTAATGATTGTTGTTGTTGCTGTTGTTTGCTTTAGAAAAGCAGAATTGATCTACCACCACCTTTAGCTTAAGCTCATATCAGGAAAGTTTTAGATTGTTGGAAATTGTGAGTAGAGTAGTATTAGTCCCAGTTGTGTCCGGCTTTTTGCAACCCCATGGACTGTGGCCCACCAGGCTCCTCTGTCCATGGGACTCTCTAGGCAAAAATACTGGAGTGGGTTGCCATTTCCTCCTCCAGGGGACCTTCCCAACTGTACATAAAGGAGACTTCATTAATGTGCATTAGAGGATACCCCAGGTTAACCTGTTATAGAAAACTGTCTTTTGAGTCTTTAAATTCTATACCAATTCTATAACTCTGGTTGGCAGATTGTTTGTTTCTTTATTTAGGTTTTAAGGTGAATGACCTGGGGCTATTTGTTTCCATCAACCTGACTGCGAATCTAAAGGCACAGTTGAAATGTCTATTTTTCTTGCCATCCTCAGAAGAGATTGCTGCAAATCTACTCTATGATTCTCATTCTTTTCAGCTTACAATACAAATAGCTTATTATTTTTTGCAACCTATGTCTTATAATAAAGCAGTGCTGAAAAATTAAATAGAAGAAAGTTCAGTTGCCATATAGGCTACGAAAATGATTTGCTGGTAGTGATTTTTAAGCTTGATTCTAAATAGATTTATGAAGAATGACAACTTGGAAGATGTGGTTCAAATTTTGCTATATAAGGTACCTTGAAATTATAGGCTCACTCTCCCTAAAATTTAAAAAGGGATAGAGCTTAGACTCTTAAAGGTATAGCAGTGATAAAAGCTTTCACAGTCATTTCTAAAAAGCAACACTTCATAGTTTTCTCTCTCCAGTGGTTCTCTAATATACTTGTAGAAGGAAGGCAATGGAAAACCAAGAATAAAGATAGCTGAGCCCTCCACAACTAGGCTTCCTGCCTACTTTCCCTGTTCAAAGAAAAGAGGAGACACCAACTTGCAACAGAGGCTTCATAGACAACTGGGCTTCACCAGTGACAGCATTTGATGCCCCATATCTCTTGGTTCTTCTTGTTGCCAATGGTCGGTCTGGTGATGGTGGTGAAATGGGAGCAATTAATCTGTAGATGAGGGAGGGCTTCCTTTAACAGGTGAAGTGTACCATCTGGCATGATTCCAAAGACTTGTAGTGTTTTTAATGTGGGAATTTCTCCAAGTTCAAGTAAAGTTTCAGGTATTATGTCATAGCACCAACTGAATGATAGGTGTTGGAGGTACTTGAGTTGGTAAAATTCTGGAAAGCAGTCATTGTTCAGCATGACACTATTGCTTAAGTCTAGGTGGACAAGATTGAGACATCTTCCAACTAAGGTAGAGACATCTGATCTCTGCAGATTCTTTCAGTACCTGCTGAGATTCAGCTGGGTGATGGTCTCCGACACGTGTGCAACAGCCACATGTACGTGGTTTTCAGTGAAGTCATAGCACCAGGAGAGGTTCAGCTCATCCAATCTGGAACAGCTGCTCAGCAAAGTCTTCAGGGAGGATTCAGAGAATCCAGAATACTCAGAAAGGGTTAGTTGCAGTAAATTTGTGTTCTGAGCAAGATTATTGACAACAGAATCTGAAAGCTGGAGGCCTTCCAAGGCTGAGATTCTGCAACTTGGAGCAGTGAGACAGAAGGCCGTGCAGGGTAGACACATCGATCACAGAGTTCGACAGGTCCGGGTGCTGTAGACGAAAAGGGCTGAAATGTTCAACTAATGGTTGGTCCATAAATGATTGTGGAAGGCATAAATGACAGTGGAAGGCAACCACCCCTTGGGATAAAAGCCGACCAACCACATCTGGGTAGAGGTTTCTGCCCGCGAGGTCTACAGTTTTCCAGAGAAACTCATGAAACACTAGCTTATACCATTTCTTATAAACACTGGAGACTTTCATGAGTTCAGGGGGGCACAGACAGGAAAAGATTCCTAATAGCAGCTCATCTGGAAGGAAGTCCCAAAAACACCTGGAAAGTTCTCTTGGTTTAGTTTAGGTCTGCGGACAAAGTCCTTGTCATTCACTTAGCTTTTCAGCCGTTTTCGTGGGGGATTCTGTGGGTGGCTCAGGTTTGAAATTAGTTCCTGGGGGATGTTCTCACTGTCCACCTCCTCCTTCTCCAGGGCTAAGATCCCCATGCCTGAAAGCATTTCAGAAGTCTTGCTAGAACCCCATCCCCATGTGAAATTGGTAGTAAGGTTGCTACTCTGGTCAGGTATCTCCTGGAGGTGTTTCCTGTGAATGGCATCTGCAGGTTTAGGAGTTTTAAATGCGTGCATTAATTGCAGAGGTGCCCGCCTCCCGGATTCCCGCTTTGGTGCACAGTGAAATTGTGAAGTTGAAAACTGCTGCTGCTGTTAAGTCACTTCAGTCGTGTCCGACTCTGTGTGACCCCATAGACAGCAGCCCACCAGGCTCCTGTCCCTGGGATTCTCCAGGCAAGAACACTGGAGTGGGTTGCCATTTCCTTCTCCAATGCATGAAAGCGAAAACTGAAAGTGAAGTCGCTCAGTCGTGTCTGACTCTTAGCGACTCCAAGGACTGCAGCCCACCGGGCTCCTCCATCCATGGAATTTTCTAGGCAAGAGTACTGGAGTGGGGTGCCATTGCCTTCTGTAAGTTGAAAACTAAAGTGATCTTAAGTGCTCCTTCTACTTTATCATTATAACTACACAGCGATGAAAACTTTACCTTAACTATACTCCCGATGGATTTAGCCACATTTAAGAGCCACAATGGCTCCCTTTTGTTCAAAATAGATCCATATATTTTCATGTCTGGGTTTACTAATAGCCCTTGTTATATACAGCATCTCCTATCTCACCTTTCATTTTCATTAATAGGTATACTCCCCACTCTTTCACACAATATTCATACAGAATATGTACAGAAACTTGACTATTATTTGCTGAAAATCACTAAAATAGATGTTATTAATGTCTCTCAGGAAATTTTACTTGCAAAATTTAGAAATCACTCATGCCACTTCCAGCCCTTCATGCATTAATGTGGGGAAAAAAAACATTTATTTTTGCACCGGGCTGAAGAACCACATGTTTATATGCTTTCATAAAGTAGTGTCACCTCACTTACAGGCAGAAATGCACTGAGGTAAGATGCCTGAGTTCGGGAGCCAGACGGTTCCACATCAGATGATGAGAGCACTGAGGCAGAAAGAGCGGTGACACTGTGAGCATGTGTATGTCTCAATGGAAGAAACGTCTGATAAATATATTCCTTGCACCTGAAATATCTGCTCAGAGACGTGATGGCCACAGAAGACACCCATCTAATGCCTTAAGCAGCCTCAGGTGTGTGTCTATCTCACAGACCCTTCTCACTCTGCACCCTAACATGCTATTAACATAAAATGAATAAACTCCAACAGGGCGTCCTGTGGGGACCCTTCTTGTCTGCATACCCTTGCAGCCATCTCTGGGAATATGAGGAAGGCATTTAACTCCAGTGTGTGTCTACTGAGTTTAATTGTTTTTACTTTTATTCAGATTGATAACTGTTTTTAAATGATGGGGCTCATTGACAAAACCTCATTCTACAGGCAGATCAGCACAAAGCCTTGGTTTTGTAATTCTGAGACACTAAGGCTTAGAAATTAAGTTGTCAATCAACTCTGTCTCTTCCCTTCAAATAAAGGAGGAAAGTCTCTGATATGGGATCTGTGTATAATGAAGTTATTCTGGCCCCTTTCCTAGGAAAAACAGGTACACAGAACTCATCAAATTAAATATCATCCTACAACAGCCTGGACGATGTCTGTAGAAGGTAGAAGATCAGAAGAAATCCATGAGTTGCCTCTTGAGCTTGACTTCTGTGTGTGTGCAGATTTATGCATCCATACAGACCCCAGGAAAGGTCGTTTTGCTACATGTGCAAAGTAGCAGAAGCCTCAATCCTTGCAACATTATAGATGAAGATTTTCAGTTCTTCATCCCAGTGTAAGGGCAGAGTCAGAAGGCAGGCTTAACTTGGTTCTGCAGGCTCTTGGGTAACACAGAGGCTTGGACTAGAGCATGGACCAGAGCTGGCCATGTAGATCACCTCAAGGCAAAAACATCAAGCAAGGGCAACATGATACACACGCAGGACGTACATCACTGTGGCCAGTAACTTACAGAGCATGTACAGCGTCGTACCTGCTCAGTGGTAACCCTACTTCCTTTACGCCGTGTTCAAAGACAAAGACAGGAGCTTTTGGCCCCAATTTCCAAACATTGGGTCAGCTGCCATGGCTACATTTGTCACAGCACTTTGGTTCTCATTTCCTGAGAATATGATTTTTGATGAATTCTTTACATGGAAAAATAATTTTTTCCTTTTTTTGTGACATGACTTTATTTTTTGTCTATGAAATTTGATTAAACTAATTAGAGACGCAGTTTCCTTACTAAGTGGCAATAACATCTTCCTCATTATTAACAAGTAAGAGATTGTTTTTAAACTATAATGCACCCCACAAATGTTGGCAATCTTTTGAGTGGAACTCCAAAATCATATCAATCATTTCCTGTCCTGGAGTGGAATCTGAAGCTTTGTCTCAAAGTGGAGAGGGACTGTCTCCTTTAAGATCAAATTTAAGCAGCGTTGCAAGCTGACTTGGGTTTGGCCAGTGGTCCAGAGCCCGGCGTCTCTGCACATCTGCCCATGGCTGCCTCCTCACTGCACACAGGTGTGTGTGACTGTGACCATCCTCATGAACTTGCCTGAGACATCACCAGGGACTCCAGCCCTGCTACAGCTTCTCTGGCCTTTAGAGAAGGACCTTTCCACATGGTAAAAGTGTGATAACTTTAAACAAATGAATGAAGAAGGAAGCATCACTGACCCCAAATGAAGCCAATCTGAGATCCTTCATTTGCTTCTGACCCTGAACCAGAAAGGAACTGAAAAATGGACCGGTTGGACTCCCTGAAACAAATGATGCTTGAGTGGTTTCATGCATACTAACTGCCTTTGATGTAAATGGGGCCATCCGTCAGCAGCCACTGGCACAGCAGTGACCTCCCCCACTGCTGCCAGCCCCGCACGAGGGGACCGAAGCCCATCCAGGTGCCCAGAGGCAGGCAGACTCCCTCCACCCGGGGACACTCTCTTCAGAGAGGATTCTGATGGGGACTCGAGGAGGCTGGTAGGCAGCAGTCTGGCAGGGAACTCTCTGACCATATTATTAGGGAATTTGAAGTCTTAGCTACTGTGGGCCCACTCCTGCTCCTACAAAGAAAAAAACTAAATACAGAACTGCCACATGATCCAGTAATCCCACTCCTACACATTTATCTGGAGAAAATCATAATTTGAAAAGAAGCATGCACCCCTATATTCATAGCAGTACTATTTACAACAGCCAGGACATGGAAGCAACCTCAGCATCCATCAACAGAGGAATGGATAAAGAAGATGTACCACAGACACACACACACACACACAAGAATACTACTCAGCCATAAAAAAGAACAAAGTAGTACCATCTGCAGCACCATGTATGGACCTACAGATTATCACACTAAATGAAGTAAGTCAGACAGAGGAAGACAAACACCATCTGATATCACTTATATGTGGAAGCCAATTAAAACATGAGAGAAATGAACTTATTTACCAAACAGAAACAGACTCACAGATCTCAAAATCAAATTTATGGTTACTAAAGGGGAAATGTGGAGGGAAGTGATAAATTAGGAGACTGGGATTAACATGTACACATTACTATATAAAAGATAGATAATCAACAAGAATTTACTATAGAGCACAGGGAACTCTACTCAATACTCTGTAATAACCTGAATAGGAAAAGAATCTGAAGAAGTATGGATACATGCATGTGTATAATTGATTCACTTTGCTGTATACCTGAAATTAACACAGCATAATATGATAACAATTTTTTTTTAAAAAAAAGAGTAAATTAGGTGCCATCTTCATCAGCCCAAGGACAGGTGATGCCTCCCAGCACCATTCTCAGAGGTAAAACTAGGGAAAGGCACCCCTGGCCTCCATCCTCCCATGCACCGGGTTGGTGCCCAACTTAACATCTGTGTCAGGACTCAGCCCTCCCATCCCTGTATCTGGCATGTGGTTCTCAACAGGGCAGGGCCCCCATGCGTGGATTCCATCCTGGACTCACAGCTCCTGTGCAGAAGGAAGGGGAAGGCCCCCTCCCACAGATTAACAAGTTGCTGCATGCTGTTGCCCTTTGTTTCTTTTAAAACAAATATATGCTTATAGACTTGCGATCTGTGTGATGAACTTAGCATGCAAATAAAAGGAGATGGATCGGAGTCATTTTCAGACAAGATGCACCTTGAAGGAGCCCGCAAATGGCCATTCATTTCCTCACCTCTAGGCTGACAGAACACTGACATTCAAGTCAAAGGCATGTCCTAATCGTCACGCATGTAACCACTTTTTTCTTTTTTTCACATTTGTATGCTAATCACGAGAAGCAAAAATAGACTTAGATTGGAAATCAAAGATGGGCTGTACACAGGTAATAGAGTGCTGGAGCACTTTATTTAAAGATAGAAGGCTCTCGGACCAGGCTTTATTATTGAACTAAGACTATCTATCCTTTTTGACACTTTTTAAATTAAGTTCTTCCTCTAATTTATGTTTTTGTCAGCTTTCTTCCCTTACCTGGTTTTAAACTGGCTTTCCCCCCCCTCTCTCTCAAAGTAATAAACTACTCCAGAGCAGAGGGAAAAAAAATTTTAATGACCCTAGAAATTCAGATTAACAAAATGGATCATTTGTACACAGCCACAGAATTATGAATCCTTCTGAAATATTGGTGAGGAAATTCTGCCTGATGCAAAATTTCATTTTCTTGCTCTCTGACATCTGACTCCCCACCCCTTTTCAAACAGAATGGTTATGGAACCTTTTTATTAAGGTCAAATCCTAAAAAGTAGAGGGGTTTGGGGGATCATTTTGCGGCACAAGGAAAAAAGCTTTTTTCTTTTGAATGAAAGGAGACAAGTTCCAACAGCATATTAACACAGCAAACAGAAAATAGCTTGAAGAAGCTGGACTTGCACCCCCATCCATCCTCCCTCCTCCCTGGATGTCAACCTGACCCCCTATCATTGTGATGCCTGCCTTCCTCCCAGGATGTCCTGCGTGCAACTGAATTCACAGAGTTCAGGGAGCTGGAGACAAACGGAACAGTGAGCAGCTGCACGACCGTGCATGTGGCAGTCAGATCATCTACTCTGATGCCTTGTTGGAATAAACTGGGGACAACATAATCAATCTCCCCAACTTAACACAACCCCTACCTGGAAAACGCAAGCCAGACCTAACATGCAAATCCTTCTGCTGTTTGGCACCATTTTTGTTGCAACATCATCTGTACAAACAGAAATATATATATATATGTATACTGCAGTGCTACCACTAAGTGGAATTTTTAATTGCTTAGATTTGATAAAGAATCCTTAATCTAAACTTAGTTTCAAAATAACAATGACTGACTGGTTTGTAGCATATTCACCCTCCTCCCCCAAAACTATGTGATTTCTCAACAGAATCTCCACAAACAGCTTGTTTCTGCTTTTCCCACATGATGCAGGTTGTTTCTTCTTCAGAGACCAAATCCATGCCTCCTCGTAGCCTACCTGGATTCTACCACCCATCCGGCGGGTGGGGACCACAGGCCTCTGCGGGAACTTCAAATACCACCCATCTCTCACCACCTAACACTCCAGTCATTGGGGACGGAGTAGCATAGTAAACACCAAATATGTGGCGCGGCCAGGCGGCTCTCAGCTGGCCTGTGTTCCAACCCTGCCAGGCTGTGTGACCTCTCCTGGCCTCAGCTTCCCCACCTAGGAGCGCCTGCCTAACCAAGATGTCCTGTGCATTAGAACAAAGCCTGGCATGTACCAGGAGCTGTTACAGTGTTACTATGTCTAAGTGCTACATAAACTAAACCCAACCCATGTGATCCATTTGAAAAGAATTAAATCACACTTGCATTGAATGACCACTAGAAATCACAGTGCAGGTGTTACAGGTAAATAGCCCTTGTCTTGGGACTTCTTTGGTGGTCCGATGGCTAAGACTCCATACTCCCAGTGCAGAGGGCCCAGGTTCAATTCCCGGTCAGGGGGCTAGATCCCACATGCTGCAATTAAGACCTGGTACAGCCAAAAAAAAAAGCTATTAAAAAATATATCCCTTGTCTTAACACATTGCTGTTTAGTACAAGATCTAAGACAAGTGTGCAAATAAGTAATCAATAAAATAGAATGAATATTAAACTTTTTTCTAGAATGAATTCCAAAAGAAAATATCACCATTAAATGAAGTTCAAAGAAAGATGAAGCTGCAAGTCATTGAGGAAAGCTAAAAGCTAATGTAGAATGGTATTTAATATGATTTTTTGAAAACTACTAAAATTTTAATAATGAGATAAAAATGCACGAGTCAGAGAGATCAATAGAACAGAACTGATAGCCACGATGAGACCTTAAATTCCTATAAGAATTTGTGTACAATGCGGAGTGTCCCCTCCACTCTATGCATGCCCCTCACACCTGCATGAACACAGTGCTGCCAGTGCATACATGGCACCCAGGCTGCAGGCTTGGGGGTGTGGAGTTGGCCAGCTTGGGTGCAAACCAGGGTCACCAGTTCTCAGCTCCATCATCACAACACTTAAGGCTTCTCAGCCCCCTCTGCATCTCTAAACTAGGACACTGATAACAGTACTCTCTTCCTATCATCGCAAGGATTAAATTAAGCTGTTAGCACTCGTTCAAAAAGCCCATGATAAATGGCCCAATTATGTTTTCATTTACTACAATTATTTTTAAAATGTTTGTGTTAAGTGTTGTTTCCCCCCTGAAAACATAAAATGCAAAGCAAAAAATATAGAACTTGACATCTGTCTTAAAAAATGCTTGTTCTAGAAGGGTTAAGGGTCTAAGAATAAACTCAGTGGAAGAAGTTATAAACAATAACAACAAAAATAGGTCTGACTTCATAAGACTTAAAAAGTTAAAGGAGTATATCAAAAACATGAATTGTAAAAGTTATCAGCAAAGTGGGAAATATTGATAACATACTCATCGTACACAAACAGGGCATAAATTTAAAACAAATACATTCTAAGCACAACTGTAAACCAGCAAAGGATAGAAAACAGAAAGTCACATACCAGGGATGCCAACTGGGCACTCTTTCTAAAGCACCTGCTATGCATGCCCAGGAGTGGGACGTTCATTACAAACCTCGAGTGAACCATCTCTCTCTGAGTTGATGAGAGCTGCATGCAGAAGTCACCTAAGACTGGAGTTTCACTTTTGAAAGTAACTGACATCTGTATACAGTTTTTCAGCTGTTTTCCCCAAATGATTATGCTTTCTTCTATAACCTCATTCTTCTGCCCTTTGCACCCAGCTGTCTGCTTCCAAATTGACACCAATAAGAGGAATGTAGGTCCCCACTTGCGACCGACCACTGGGGGCTCCTCAGAGCCCTCAGCACCCCCTGCCTGCCACTGCCTCCAGCCAGGATTCCACGAGGAACTGGGAGCCTGGAAACAGTACACATCAGCACTGTCATATTCACCACCGAACACAGTCACTGGCCCAAGAGTAATGCCAAAAAGCCTGGAAAAGCCTTCCCTGATGGCTCATTGGTAAGGAATCCACCTGCCAATGCAGGAGACACAGGTTTGGTTCCTGATCTGGGAAGACCCCTCATGCCACGGAGCATCTAAGTCTCTGCGCCACAACTACTGAGCCCACGTGCTGCAACCACCGAAGTCTGTGTGCCCTAGGGCCCACGCGCCACAAGAGAAGCCACCACAATGAGAAGCCCACGCACCTCAACTGGAGCGTAGCCCCCACTCGCCACAACTAGAGAAAAGCGTGCACAGCAACAAAGATCCGGCATAGCCAAAAATAAACAAATAAATAAATTTTAAAGCCTGGAAAAAAAATCATCTGTGTACCCAAGCAGAGAACATGGGAACGGTAAGCAAGTAGCTAATCTCCGCATACTACACTACATTCAAACCATAGAACATTCAGTAGCTGTGGTGATATTTCTGAAGAATACTCAATGATAAGGAAAAGGCCTCATCTGATAGAAGTGATTCAAAAACGGGTCATATAACCAGTGTGAAACCAATTAACTAAAAAATACTAATAGATGCTACTAAAAGTAATATACCAAAATACTAACAATTGACAAATTATGGCTACCTTACATTTATTTTCTACTTTCCTCTCTTTTCCTAACTGTGTACAACAAGCATTGCTGTTCACTCAGTAAGTCATGTCCGACTCTTGGTGACCCCATGGACTGCAGCACACCAGGCTTCCCTGTCCTCCATTATCTCCCAGAGTTGGCTCAAACTGATGTCCACTGAGTCAGTGTGATGCTATCAAAACCATCTCATCCTCTGCCACCCTCTTCTCCTTTTGCCCTCAGTCTTTCCCAGCATCAGGGTCTTTTCCAATGAGTCAGCTCTTTGCATTAGGTGGCCAAAGTATTGGAGCTTCAGCTTCAGCAAAGGTCCTTCCAATGAATACTCAGGGTTGAGCTCCTTTAGGACTGACTGGTTGACCTCCTTGCTGTCCAAGGGACTCTCAAGAGTCTTCTCCAACACCACAATTCAAAATCATCAATTATTTGGCCCTCAGCCTTCCTTATGGTCCAACTCTCACATTTGTACATGACTACTGGAAAAGCCATAGCTTTGACTAGATGGACTTTTGTTGGCAAACGGTTTGGTATTTTGCAACAATTTGGTAAAATTCTTAGTGATGGTGTTTTGGAATATCACCTCATCCTCACACTGTTTCCTCACTCTGGGAGTCTGATACATACACACATACACACACATGTGTTTATATATGTAAATACACACATATATATATCAGTATATATGTATATATCATATGCAAATACATATAATAACTTCTCATTTTATGTCCTATCAACCCTGGTTTTTTTTCCCCATTTCTTTGTTTCTCCTTTGGCTGCATTTTGGGTGATGCTTTTAGTCTGTCTTCTATTCATGGATTCAATTCTGTCTTTGGTTTTGTCCATTTCGCTCTTTACCAGTAGTGCTGAAATTTTTTACCATGTTTTTCATTTTCAGTTGTTCCATTTCGTTCTTTTTCAAATTTTCGATGTCAGTTTTCAGTACCATGCTTCATTCTTATATTTTCAAGCCTCTCTTTTCTATATTAAAGCATATTAAACCTACTCAGTTTATATTCTAAATTTGATCAGTATACCTCCCAATTCTGTTCAGGCTGAGTTTTGCTTTATTTCTGTTCTTTCCTTTGGAGGTTTTTAAATGGTGAGTTCATGTGTCTTGCCCATATTTTTTCTTTTCAGATCTACCTGAAGTAGCATCACTTCCATCACCTGCAGACATTATCAACCTGAGACTACCTTACAGGAAATTCTCAAAGTCAGCCTTTCAACCCCATGGTGTGAATTTAGGTGACAAGCGAGAGTGACAGCTCCTCAGGGTTACAAATGGTCATGAGCCCAGCCCAAGTCATGCAGCTTTAATCCCGTTTCCACCCTTCCCAAGGTGGAGGGAACCCCAAAGCCCCCAGCTCTTTGCTCCAGACATGGTGGGAGGCCTGCCTCCTGTCCCATGTTCCCTTAGGAACCACAGCACAGGCTCTGGGTCTCGAAGAGCTGGCAGCTAACCCTCTGAGAGCCAAAGCTACTGTGACACTATTTAATCTGTCCTGTGAGGTCCCTGATTTTAAATTGTTTTCAGCCTTCTGCTGACTCCTTCTGTCTATCCAGCTCGGCGATATATTTCAAAATAATTAATCCAGCTTTTTTTTTTTTTAATGGTTTCCATTGGGAGAGTATGAAAGTTAGCTTGTCCACCAGCCTGCCAAGCATAGAAGTGCTTTTCTCTCTTTGTAATCTCTTCCTTATTAAGCATGGTAATGAGGGTACGGTTGTTATACTATTATACAGACTGCTGTACACTTAAACATTCATGAAAAACAGTAAAAGGAAACCTAAACATTAAACTCAAGAAGATAGTAAAAATAAATATTATAACAGTAGATGGAAGGGATGACTAAATTCTTAAAAGGTTAAGTAATTTAAAGAACAAAGAATTAGCTATCGATATGATAAACAAAGTTAAGTGTTTTTTTGTTTGTTTCATATTTTGACCAAATCTGTAAAATTGATGAGGGGTTGGAAAACCATGGCCTGCAGGCCAGATCCTGCCTGCCACCTGTTTTTGTATGATACTCGAGTTCAAATGGTTTTTAGATTTTTAAATAGTTAGGGGAAAATGAAGAATAATATTTTGTGACACATGAAAATTAAATGAAATTCAAATTTCAGTGGCCATAATAAAGTTCCATTGGAACTGAGTCACATTCATTTATTTATGTCTCTGGCTACTTCCCTGCTACAAGTGTAGAGCTGAATAGCTGTGATTGAGGCCGAATGGCTCACTCAGCCTATATATTCAATCCCTGGTCCTTTACAGATAAATGTGCTGAGCCTCGAAATAAACCTCAGGTAAAATGGCCAAAGAGAGAGACACGAGAGAAAAAGAATAGAAATATGTAACACACATTAAAAAAAGCAACATAAACACAAATACAGAGGAGATGTTAAACTTTGTAGTTACTTTCGAAAGTGAACTTGAAAATGTTGATTAAACAAATTATTTCTAGAAAGACGCCCATTACTGGCATGTTATTAGGATGAGGTAGAATGTCTGAGTAGCTGGCTGATGATGGAAGAAGTGTTTAACCTTGTCATGGAGATAAATCTCCTTTTCTTTAAATGTGCTAATGTTTTACAAGGCAGTTACCTCAAATCAAATAATTTCTATTTTATTTCACTCTTTTGAATCATAAATTAGAACAGAAATTTTAACATATGGACACCAAGAGGTGAAGGAAGGGATAAATTGGGAGACTGGGAATGACATATATATACTACTATGTATCAAGCGTCACTACAAACAAAGCTAGTGGAGGTGATGGGATTCCAGTAGAGCTGTATCAAATCCTGAAAGATGATGCTGTGAAAGTGCTGCACTCAATCTGCCAGCAAATTTGGAAAACTCAGCAGTGGCCACAGGACTGGAAAAGGTCAGTTTTCATTCCAATCCCAAAGAAAGGAATGCCAAAGAATGCTCAAACTACCGCACAATTGCACTCATCTCACATGCTAGTAAAGTAATGCTCAAATTCTCCATCCAGGCTTCAGGAATACGTGAACCGTGAACTTCCAGATGTTCAAGCTGGTTTTAGAAAAGGCAGAGGAACCAGAGATCAAATTGCCAACATCCGCTGGATCATCAAAAAAGCAAGAGAGTTCCAGAAAAACATCTATTTCTGCTTTCTTGACTATGCCAAAGCCTTTGACTGTGTGGATCACAAGAAACTGTGGAAAATTCTGAAAGAGATGGGAATACCAGACCACCTGAACTCCCTCTTGAGAAACTTATATGCAGGTCAGGAAGCAACAGTTAGAACTGGACATGGAACAACAGACTGGTTCCAAATAGGAAAAGGAATACGTCAAGGCTGCATATTGTCACCCTGCTTATTTAACTTATATGCAGAGTACATCATGAGAAACATTGGGCTGGAAGAAGCACAAGCTGGAATCAAGATTGCCGGGAGAAATATCAATAACCTCAGATATGCAGATGACACCACGCTTATGGCAGAAAGTGAAGAAGAATTAAAGAGCCTCTTAATGAAAGTGAAAGAGGAGAATGAAAAAGTTGGCTTAAAGCTCAACATTCAGAAAATGAAGATCATGGCATCCAGTCCCATCACTTCGTGGCAAATAGATGAGGAAACAGTGGAAACAGTGTCAGACTTAATTTTGGGGGGCTCCAAAATCACTGCAGATGGTGACTGCAGCCATGAAATTAAAAGACACTTACTCCTTGGAAGGAAAGTTATGACCAACCTAGATAGCATATTCAAAAGCAGAGATATTACTTTGCCAACAAAGATCTGTCTAATCAAGGCTATGGTTTTTCCAGTAGTCAAGTATGGATGTGAGAGTTGGACTGTGAAGAAAGCTGAGAGCTGAAGAATTGATGCTTTTCAACTGTGTTGTTGGAGAAGACTCTTGAGAGTCCCTTGGACTACANCAAAGATCTGTCTAATCAAGGCTATGGTTTTTCCAGTAGTCAAGTATGGATGTGAGAGTTGGACTGTGAAGAAAGCTGAGAGCTGAAGAATTGATGCTTTTCAACTGTGTTGTTGGAGAAGACTCTTGAGAGTCCCTTGGACTACAAGGAGATCCAACCAATCCATCCTAAAGGAGATCAGTCCTGGGTGTTCTTTGGAAGGACTGATGCTGAAGCTGGAACTCCAATACTTTGGCCACCTGATGCGAAGAATTGACTCACTGGAAAAGACCCTGATGCCGGGGGGGGATTGAGGGCAGGAGGAGAAGGGGACAACAGAGGATGAGATGGCTGGATGGCATCACTGACTTGATGGACGTGAGTTTGAGTGAACTCCGGGAGTTGATGATGGACAGGGAGGCCTGGTGTGCTCCGATTCGTGGGGTCACAAAGAGTCGGACATGACTGAGCAACTGAACTGACTGATAAAGTAGATAACTAATCAGAACCTACTGTATGAGGTGAGGTGAGGTGAAGTCGCTCAGTCGTGTCCGACTCTGCGACCTCGTGGACTGTAACCTACTAGGCTTCTCCGCCCATGGGATCCTCCAGGCAAGAATACTGGAGTGGATTGCCATTTCCTTCTCCAGGGGATCTTCCCGACCCAGGTGAGGTGAAGTCGCTCAGTCGTGTCCAACTCTTTGCCACCCCGTGGACTGTAACCTACTAGGCTTCTCCGCCCATGGGATTCTCCAGGCAAGAATACTGGAGTGGATTGCCATTTCCTTCTCCAGGGGATCTTCCCGACCCAGGGATCGAACCCGGGTCTCCCGCATCAGAGGCAGATGCTTTAACCTCTGAGCCACCAGGGAAGCCCAAAAGAACCAGGCACTCTAACCACTACTCCATGAATTCAGGGCTCTGTAGTTGCCTAAATGGGAAAAAAAAATCCAAAAAAGAGGATATATATGTACATGTATGGCTGATTCACTTTGCTGTACAGCAGAAACTAATAACACTATCAGTTCAGTTCAGTCGCTCAGTCGTGTCCGACTCTTTGCGACAATATACAGCCTTGATGTACTCCTTTTCCTATTTGGAACCAGTCTGTTGTTCCATGTCCAGTTCTAACTGTTGCTTCCTGACCTGCATACAGATTTCTCAAGAGGCAGGTTAGGTGGTCTGGTATTCCCATCTCTTTCAGAATTTTCCACAGTTTATTGTGATCCACACAGTCAAAGGCTTTGGCATAGTCAAGAAAGCAGAAATAGATGTTTTTCTGGAACTCTCTTGCTTTTTCTATGATCCAGCGGATGTTGGCAATTTGATCTCTGGTTCCTCTGTCTTTTCTAAAACCAGCTTGAACATCTGTAAGTTCATGGTTCACGTATTGCTGAAACCTGGCTTGGAGAATTTTGAGCATTACTAGCATGTGAGATGAGTGCAATTGAGCGGTAGTTTGAGCATTCTTTTGTGTTGCATTTCTTTGGAATTGGAATGAAAACTGACCTTTTCCAGTCCTGTGACCACTACTGAGTTTTCCAAATTTGCTGGCAGATTGAGTGCAGCACTTTCACAGCATCATCTTTCAGGATTTGAAACAGTTCAACTGGAATTCCATCACCTCCACTAGCTTTGTTCGTAGTGATGCTTTCTAAGGCCCACTTGACTTCACATTCCAAGATGTCTGGCTCTAGATTAGTGATCACATCATCATGATTATCTGGGTCGTGAAGATCTTTTTTGTACAGTTCTTCCGTGTATTGTTGCCACCTCTTCTTAATATCTTCTGCTTCAACCATTTCTGTCCTTTATCGAGCCCATCCTTGCATGAAATGTTCCCTTGGTATCTCTAATTTTCTTGAAGAGATCTCTAGTCTTTCCCATTCTGTTGTTTTCCTCTATTTCTTTGCATTGATCACTGAAGAAGGCTTTCTTATCTCTTCTTGCTATTCTTTGGAACTCTGCATTCAGGTGCTTATATCTTTCCTTTTCTCCTTTGCTTTTCGCCTCTCTTCTTTTCACAGCTATTTGTAAGGCCTCCCCAGACAGCCATTTTGCTTTTTTGCATTTCTTTTCCATGGGGATGGTCTTGATCCCTGTCTCCCGTACAATGTCACGAACCTCATTCCATAGTTCTTCAGGCACTCTATCTATCAGATCTAGGCCCTTAAATCTATTCCTCACTTCCACTGTATAATCATAAGGGATTTGATTTAGGTCATACCTGAATGGTCTAGTGGTTTTCCCTACTTTCTTCAATTTGAGTCTGAATTTGGTAATAAGGAGTTCATGATCTGAGCCACAGTCAGCTCCTGGTCTTGTTTTTGTTGACTGTATAGAGCTTCTCCATCTTTGGCTGCATAGAATATAATCAACCTGATTTCGGTGTTGACCATCTGGTGATGTCCACGTGTAGAGTCTTCTCTTGTGTTGTTGGAAGAGGGTGTTTGCTATGACCAGTGCATTTTCTTGGCAAAACTCTATTAGTCTTTGCCCTGCTTCATTCCACATTCCAAGGCCAAATTTGCTTGTTACTCCAGGTGTTTCTTGACTTCCTACTTTAGCATTCCAGTCCCCTATAATGAAAAGGACATCTTTTTTGGGTGTTAGTTCTAAAACGTCTTGTAGGTCTTCATAAAACCGTTCAACTTCAGCTTCTTCAGCATTACTGGAGCATAGACTTGGATAGCTGTGCTATTGAATGGTTTGCCTTGGAGACGAACAGAGATCATTCTGTCGTTTTTGAGACTGCATCCAAGTACTGCATTTCGGACTCTTTTGTTGACCATGATGGCTACTCCATTTCTTCTGAGGGATTCCTGCCCGCAGTAGTAGATATAATGGTCATCTGATTAAATTCACCCATTCCAGTCCATTTTAGTTCGCTGATTCCTAGAATGTCGACATTCACCTTTGTCATCTCTTGTTTGACCACTTCCAATTTGCCTTGATTCATGGACCTGACATTCCAGGTTCCTATGCAATATTGCTCTTTACAGCATTGGATCTTGCTTTTATCACCAGTCACATGCACAACTGGGTATTGTTTTTGCTTTGGCTCCATCCCTTCATTCTTTCTGGAGTTATTTCTCCACTAATCTCCAGTAGCATATTGGGCACCTAATGACCTGGGGAGTTCATCTTTTGGTATCCTATCATTTTGCCTGTTCATACTGTTCATGGGGTTCTCAAGGCAAGAACACTGAAGTGGCTTGCCATTCCCTTCTGCAGTGGACCAATAAAGCAACCATATTCTAAAAAATTTTTTATTCTTTCCCTGATGCTGGGAAAGATTGAAGGCGGGGGGAGAAGGGGATGACAGAGGATGAACTGGCTGGATGGCATCACCAACTCGATGGACATGAGTTTGCGCAAGCTCTGGGAGTTGGTGATGGACAGGGAAGCCTGGCATGCTGCAGTCCATGAGGTCGCAAAGAGTCTGACATGACTGAGTGACTAAACTGAACTCCAATAAAAATTAACTTTAAAAGTTTATAACAACTGTTTAAAAAATTTTAAAAAACTAAATGAAAAGTCAAAAAAGGAAATTATGTTGCTTTTGTACTTAGTTTTATTTTTTAACAACAATAGTAATAATTGAGCCAGGAAGCATCAGTGGATCCTAAAAACAGGTGAGTAAAAGTTTTTAAGGACTCCCTTGCTTAATCTCAAAGGACTCCCCAGGGGAAAAAGAAACTTATTTATTATAAAAGGGAAAACTAATTTTATTGTAAAGGAATCTGGCAGATACCACCTTGTATTAGTTTTCTGGGACGGCAGATAACAAATTACCACAAACCGGGTGACCTAAAATGACACCCATGTATTCTCTCAAGACACTGGAACTAAGAGTCCATGTGTTCCCAGAGCCAGGCTCCTCTCTGCAGGCGCTGGGAGAGGGTCCTTCCTGGAACTTCTGGCTTCTGGTGGCGACTGCCAGTGCCCAGTGCCCGTGGCTTGTGGCCACATCACTCCACTCTCTGCTTCCATCATCACGTGGCTTCAACCCTCTGTGTTTGTGTTGTCAGATCTCTCTCCTCTCGTAAGGACACCAGTCACTGCATTTGGGCCCTCACTAATCCATTGTGACCTCAACCTGACTTTATTACATCTGCAAGACCTTATTTCCATATGAGGTCACACTCAGAAAGCAGGGCTTAAGACTTCAACATAGGAAAGACACTCCAACACACAGATGCACTTTTTCAAGAAACCAAAGTGGACATCAGCCATGGGACAACCAGGAGGATGTGGCATCACTCTTGGGATGCTCCTGCCAGTGGTCCATGAACTCAAAGCCATCATGAAGAAGTTGATATTCACATTCACAGGTGATCCATAAACAAGGTCTGTTACACTCAAAAGTGTCAGGTCATGGGAATTAGGAAAGACCTGGATTTATTCCAGATTGAGGGAGTTTAAAAAGACACGACACTAGATGCAATGCTTCATCCTGGATTTGACTGTCTTCCAGCTTCCCAGGTGGCTCAGTGGTAAAGAATCTGCCAGCCAATGCAGGAGATGAAAAAAAACACAGGTTTGATACCTGGTTTGGGAAGATTCCCTGGAGAAGGAAATGGCAACCCAATCCAATATTCTTGCCTGGAGAATTCCATAGACAGCGGAGCCTGGAGGGCAACAGTCCATAGTCTTGCAAAGAGTCAGACAAGACTTAGCCACTGAGCATGCTTACACACACCCTGTAAGAGACATCATTGCAACAACTGACAGTTATGGGTCTATGGGTTGCATGGTAGAAGCATAATGAGTTAATTTCCTGATTTTGGTGGAAATTTCCTACATTGCAAACATGTCTTACTTGTAAAAATGACTGAAATATTTGAGGTGATGGGGCTTATGTGGTATATAACTGACTTTATATAATAGTTCTGGAGGAAGTTTTGTTTATATTAGTCAAGCATCTGTCCTGTAAGTGCGAAATTATTTTAAAATAATCACTTTAGCACAAAAAAGACAAAGATAAAAATAACTGAGGAATACACAATAAATTCAGCTAAATGAAGAAACATACCATGCTCCTGACAGAAAAATACATATATGAAAAATGAAATTATCATGTAAATTTTAAGTAATTCCAATTAAAATGCCAGTGAGATTTTTTTTCATACCAAGTAAATCTGAAAAAATTCAGTTTGTGAGAACATATATGTGTACATACACATTTTTATACTTATAAAATAAAAAAATAGTGAAAGAAACTTAACATCTGAGAATTAAAATATATTATAAATTGCAGTGATTTAAGCAGTTCAATGGAATTTTGCAAATGCTTTGGACCCAGAAAAGATTTAAGCAGTTCAATGGAATTTTGCAAATGCTTTGGACCCAGAAATGTTAATTCTAGAAATTCACTTGAAAGAAGTTGTTTTATATTACTCAAACATATATATATGTATATATTTAATATTCAATATATATACTCATGAAAATTATATTTATCATACCAAAACTTAGAAACAAATTAAATGAAGTTATACCCATATTGTTTTATTTAGGATTATTTTTTAGCTATGCTTTTTCTTAATTTGTTCAAGCCATTACAGTAAAATATCACAGACTGGGTGTCTTAAACAATAGAAATTTACTTCTCACAATTCCAGAAGCTGGAAGTACAATACTAAGGCACCAGCAGATTGGTGTGGGGAGGTTCTGCTTTCCCATGTTCCCTTGGTTTCCTCACCTGAGAAGAGCAGGGGAACAGTCCCTGTTTTATGGGGCACTAATCCCATTTAAGAAGGCCCCACCCTCATGACCTCATCACCCTCAAGGCCCCACATCCTAATTCCATCATGTCAAGTGTTTGACTTCAACCCATGAACCTGGAAGAGGTGAAGACACAAATATTCAGTCTATAGTATGCTTTATTTGCATTTACTCTTTTTTCTCCAGTGATTAAATGATGACTAGGTAACACACATACTTAAAAATTTAAGAAGTATCTCACAGAGTGAAATGTGAGAGAAGATGATTTCTTTTATAAATAAAGTTGGAACACAGGAATTTTTAGAATATGATTCATGGAAGTCGCTAGACCTATTTGGCTCAAGAATAAAATGTATATTAGGTAACGTCTCGTCAATATGAATAAAAAGAGTTTACCCCAGGGTAGACTGGTGCACTTAACACAGCCCCTCACCCTCCTCTTGGGAAAGAATTTTTGCTTTGGCGGCCTGGAAAACTCACTTGGTTTTTCTCCTAACCTCATGGGCATGGCTGTGTCCTCTCCCTGCTGTCTTCTCCTCAGCAAATGCACAATTATTTTTGGTGGGGTGGGAAGCGAGGTGAGCTGCATGAGGGCTCGATCCTCAGACTTTCCTTTTTTTGTGTTCACTCCTATACTGGTATCACAGGGATTGTGGTTTTAAGTGTGGTCTCTGTAGGGGTCTCAGAGTTGTAGCTCCAGCTTGAATGTCTCTGCTGCCCTGCAGCCCTGCCCCTTCCTCTGGGGTGGGAAGCGGACATCTCAAACGTAACACATGCAATGGTGCATCCTCCTCCCCCTTTCTCATCCCTGCTCCAGCCTCAGTCTCCTCATTTCAGTGCAAGACAACCCATCCCTCCAGCCGCTCAACACAGAGTCCCAGGAGCTCTCTTGACCTCTCTCACTCCTCATATCCAGTGCGTTGGCAAATCTCTAAGTTCTTTCTTTAAAGCCTGATACCCAGCAAGGCCACTTGTCACCCACTCCATGATGCCTGTCCCCCACCCTGAGTGAGCAACGTGACCTCTCTGGGAGCTATTGAGACATCTCCTGCCAGGACCCTCACCTCCACTGTCACCTCCAGGGTTTTCTCCACATCATGGCCAGTGTTCTTTCTAGTGTTTCTCAGATAATTCATGTCTCAAGCCCACTGGAGGCTCGCCAAGGCTCAAAATGCTGATAAATAATAGTAAAGTGATACAGAGATATAAAATATTTAGGAAAGTGGGACCCAAATGGCAGATGTCTGGGGCAGGGATGGAGAACTTAACAAGCTTCTTCTGCCTTGTTCTCTAGTCTGCAGGTATCTGCAGTGGGACCACGACTCCTCCATCAGACTCAGATAGGACAGAATTCATGGTCATCAGTTCAATCCCTTATCAGTGTTCTTCTGCCTTTCTGGCACCAGGGACTGGTTTCAAGGAAGACAATTTTTCCAAGGATGGTGGGTGAGGTGGATGGTTTTGGGATGATTCAAGTGCACTGCATTTATTGAGCACTTTATTTCTAAGCCAATGCCTCTGCTGATCTGACTGGAGATATCAGTCCATGGCCAGAGGTTGGGGACCCCTGACTATTTTAATTTTCTGTCCAGGACTCAGAAACACAAGTCCTTCAGGTATAAACCTGGATGCTGTTAACACTTTCTTTTTCAACCTGCTCCACATCCTACAGAATACTCCTAATACATATTGTATACATGGCTTCCCTGATAGCTCAGCTGGTAAAGAATCCCCCTGCAATGCAGGAGACCCTGGTTTGACTCCTGGGTCAGGAAGATCCACTGGAGAAGGGATAGGCTACCCACTCCAGTATTCTTGAGCTTCCCTTGTTGCTCAGCTGGTAAAGAATCTTCCCAAAATGTGGGAGACCTGGGCTTGATCCCTGGGTTGGGAAGATCCCCTGGAGAAGGGAAAGGCTACCCACTCAAGCATTCTGGCCTGGAGAATTCTATGATCTGTAGAGTCCATGGGGTCACAAAGAGTTGGACATGACTGAGCAACTTTCACGTCACATGCTGTATACAGGGATGAGAGAAAGACAAAATTCATGATTGTTCTGCATCCTGAATTCACAGAGACCACTGGTCTGCATGCTCAGTCACTTAAAACCTCACTAGGAGTTTAGTTCATATATATTTTCAACTCCACCTTTGTGACATGTTCCACACCCATGCCCCTGTGATGTTTAAGATGCAGATGAGAGAGAGAAAAAGAGACCTCATTTTTCTTACACATCATTTACTGGACTTGGTGCTGGCACAGCAATTACATACCATGGATACCACAGATATTCCCATGTTAGGAACAGAGAGAACACAGATGAAGCAACTGGGACTCTAGACCGTGTCTGTTTATGATAACAAAACAGCAACAACTCCACAGTCAAGTTCTCCACACACCTACACTCACTGTGCACATCATGGGCTGTGTGCCTAGCATGACCTTCATTCTCGCTAACGGAGGGCAATATTTCCTCTAGAAAGCCTGGTTTCTGCAGCAGTTTGAATTGTGTTTTAATTGTATAGCACAGGGAACTCTACTCATTACTCTGTGGTGACCTAAATAGGATGGAAATCCAAAAAAGAGGGGATATTTGTATACATATAGCTGATTCACTTTGCTATACAGCAGAAACCAACACAACATTGTAAAGCAATTCTACTCCAATACTGAAGGTCCAATACTTTGGCCACCTGATGAGAAGAGCCTAGTCATTGGAAAAGACCATGATGCTCGGAAAGAGTGAGGGCAGGAAAAGAAGGGAACAGAGGATGAGCTGGTTGGATGAGCTGGTTGGATGGCATCACCGACTCAATGGACACGAGTTTGAGCAAATTCCAGGAGACAGTGAAGAACAGGAAAGCCTACCGTGCTGCAGTCCATGAGGTCCCAAAAAGTCAGACATGACCAAGTGACTGAACAACAATTCCAATGAAAACTAACTTTTAAAGTAAAAATCAATTGGAATTATATAGAAATTGTGAGCCAGCCAGGTGAAGGGGGACTGTTAGTCTTACTCTGTACTTGGCTTTGATAGAAAAAAAAAAAATTGTTGAAGAAAGAAATCAATTCTGAAAGAGAATGAAGGGAAATTTGAAAAGTCAACTCCCTTTTTCCCACCATGTTCCCCAATATAGTCCCTGATAGCTTAGTTGGTAAAGAATCCGCCTGCAATGCAGGAGACCCCGGTTCAGTTCCTGGGTCAGAAGGATCCCCTGTAGAAGGGATAGGCTACCCACTCCAGTATTCTTGGGTTTCCCTGGTGGCTCAGCTGGTAAAGAATCTGCCTGCAATGTGAGAGACCTGGGTTTGATCCCTGGGTTGGGAAGATCCCCTGGAGAAGGGAAGGGCTACCAGTATTTTGGCCTGGAGAATTCCATGGTCTGTATTGTCCTTGGGGTTGCAAAGAGTCAGACATGACTGAGGGACTTTCACTTCCCCACCATGAGTTCTTTGTTTCCAGGACACTGCAGTGTGACTCCTGTTGCCCTCTCCCCGCCCCCTGTCTTTCCCACTCGCCCATTACACAGCCTCCAGTTTAATCACAGGTGGGCAGCTGTGCAGGTGGACAGGTGGACCCTAATCGGGAGCTTGGATTTCAGTCCGGGGCAGCAGGGAGCCTGGGGGCAGTGAGCCGGGGAGTGCTGTGACCAAGTCCTACTTGAAGAGTCCCCACAGCTCTGAGTACACGAGTGAGTGGGCGGCCGTGTGTGCTGGAGCCATGGGGAGGAGCGTGAGCTGGCAGCTAGCACTGTCTTAGATCTGGGCTCCACAGATCATACTGGCAGCCACACTGCTCCTTCCACTGTGACCGCTTCCCACATACAGAGGATGCCTGTTACTTCAGACCTGCTGGCCAGCCATGGCCACTACCATGCTCCTGTCCCAGGGTCACCTAAAATCCCCCAGCACCTCAGCCCCAGCGGCCCAGCACTCGCCCACCATGGACCCCTGTCTGCACCTTCTCTCCCACCCTCTGTGGGACTGTCTTTCCTTTGCTTGGACTCCCCACCCTCAGCCATTATATTCACCCCACAGAGAGAAGCTGACCCCTGAAAAAACCACCCATCCCTGATGTCAAAGCAGGTGGGTTTCATTGAGAGATGGAGACCACCTTTTCCGAGCAGCTCGAAGCTGGACAGGAAGGCAGGGGGAGAGGCTCCCCCTGACTGGTGATGGCGTGGAGGTGCTGAGGGGAAGCCTCAGAGCACCCCTCATCACACTGAGATGCTGGCAGGGTCTCTACCACGCAGACTCATCAGTGTTCCCCCTTCATAGATGGCCAACTGATTCTACATTGCTTGTCTACACAGAAAACAGACTGAAACAGTCAGAGCAGTGCTGGATTGAATCATAGTCTACTTCACCCTTGTAGGAAAATAAAATGGGTTCTATTCGATAAGGGAATTAGTGAGGCTTTACCATACTTCAGTGGCGACACTCTGCTCTGATGTGGTTTTCAGAACTGAAGAGGCTCCATTGTGAAGACAATGCATTTTAAACACCCATGACACTCCCTCCTCAACCTGCCAACCTCAGAAAATGAGTTACATCACTAGCCCCTTCTCCACTTGCACAGCTTCACACACATGTCCCCCCTCCCAGGAGGCTACCCTGGACCCTGTACTGAAAACTACACCCCATGACAGGCCCTGGGGTAGAGTGTTTTTTGGCCATGCTGGGTCTTCATTATGGCATGCAGGCTTCTCTCATACCTGAATGGTCTAGTGGTTTTCCCTACTTACTTCAATTTAAGTCTGAATTTGGCAGTTAAGAAGTTCATGATCTGAGCCATAGTCAGCTCCTGTTCTTGTTTTTGCTGACTGTATAGAACTTCTCCATCTTCAGCTGCAAAGAATATAACCAATCTGATTTCAGTATATGTCCATGTGTAGAGTCATCTCTTGTGTTGTTGGAAGAGGGTGTTTGGAAAGCCCCAAATAAGGATAAAGAAGAATAAATCCCCCTCTTAAAAATCATCACAGATAATACCGACATCTGGAATCACTCTGAGTCTGCGAGGAGGTTGAGGTGTATCCCTCCACTGTCTGCTCTCCTTATTCATACACCCAGAGACAGGCCCAATAAGAAGGATTCATGTTGATACTTGGCAGAAAACAACAAAATTCTGTAAAGCAATTATCCTTCAATTAAAAAATAAACAAATTTAAAAAAGAAGAATCTTGATGTTTAAGTGAAAGGAATCAGACTGCACATAGTCTACAACTTAAACATCTCAAGCAGGGTATACATTTTAGGTCACACAGGCAAACTTTAAAATGCCAATTAGACTCTCATCATGTGAACATACTACCATTTATTTTTTAGTCATTGCCTTCTTGATGGGCTTCCCTCGTGGCTCAAATGGTAAAGAGTCTGCCTGCAATGCAGGAGACCCAGGTTTGATCCCTGGGTCGAGAAGATCCCCTGAAGAAGGGAACAGCAACCCACCCCAGTATTCTAGCCTGAGAAATCCCATGGACAGAGGAGCCTGACAGGCTATACAACTAAGCAACTAACACTTTCATGACGGGCATTCAAGCTTGTCTGGACATCATTGACTATGGCTTCCTTGGTTCATGTGCAAATTTTTTAAAACTAAACCCTTTTTCCTTTATTTTCTTTCTCCCAGTTCTATTGAGATATAATTGACATCCGGCACTGTGTAGGTATAAGGTATGCAGCATAAAGATTTGACCTATATATACTGTGAAATAATGATCACAATAAGTTTAGTGAACTTCTGTCATGTCATAAAGATACAAAAGAAAAGAAAATGAAAAAAAATAATTTCCTTGTGATGAGAACTCTTAGGATTTACTATCTTAACAATTTTCATATATTGGTAAGATGTACCTCAGTGTCATTACACACTTGTTCATTATGTCCCTTTCCATCTTGTAAGTGAAAGATTGTACATTTCGACCACCTTCACCCAATTTCCCCTCCACTCACTGCTTCTGAGAACCACAAGTCTGCTCTCTTTTTCTATGAGCTTATGTGGTTGTTGTTTGAAGTATAACTGCACATGCAAATATTTCCTAAGTATAAACACCGCATAGTGGAATTCACAGTAACAGGATTACATATTTTACATTCAAGCAATTTCTGCCAAAATGCTGTCCAGGTGCCCGTGCTGGCTTAACCTCCCCTCAGCAGCACATGGCAGACCTGTGCCCAGACTCTCACCTACCCTTGACTTTCGCAAGCTTTATAGTTTGTGTAAAACTTGTTATAATTTGAGTAGAATGGACAGTTTTATAACATACAGACCTCCCATGAATAGAATATAGCTCTACATTCATTTAAGTTTTATTTTATGGACTTCATTAATTTTTTATAGATTTCTCCATAAAGACTATGGTTATTTTGGTTAGGTGTTATTGTAGACACTTTATACTTGCTGTTACTAGTTTTGAGCATCATGTTTTCCTTCTGTTACAGTTACTAAGTCACTATTGCCCGTCTACAAAAAAGCTAAACGTTTTTCCTTGCTTAAGTCTAAAGGCAATCAACCCTGAATATTCACTGGAAGGATCAATGCTGAAGCTGAAGCTCTAATACTTTGGCTACCTGATGCAAAGAGTCAACTCATTGGAAAAGACCATTATGTTGGGAAAGATTGAGGGCAGGAGGAGAAGGGGGCACCAGAGGATGAGATGGCCGGATGGCACCATTGACTCAATGAACATGAGTTTGAGGCAACTCCAGGAGATAGTGAAGGACAGGGAAGCCCGGCAGGCTGCAGTTCATGTGGTCACAAGGAGTCAGACATGACTTAGCAACTAAACCACAACAAGAAACAAACACCACACTATAAAGCAACTATACGGCAATAAAAAAAATTTTTTTTGAGATATGTCTCAGGGATCCAGAGTCTCAGAGAGGTGCTAAGAGTACCCCTTATTCATTCCTGTGTTTCCATGTTTAGATTCAAAGGTGAGGCTAAAATTTAGCTTCTGAGATTTCCTCTCTGGGAAAAATTCCTTATACAGTGAAAGTGGATCTTCACAGTGGTGGTGTGATACTGAGCGCATCATTAGACTTACTATTTCACAGGACAGAGAGGATCTTGGTCTCTAGACCTTCATCCACTATGCAGAACATCTCCATCAACTCCCAAGCAACTAAGTTAGAGCCACATTTTTAAAAGTTACTAAACTAGACACGCAGCTTTGCCATCACATCCTGTCTCCCCTCCCACCCATATGGTTATCGCAAGAGCTACCACTTTGCACAGCATGACACGGCTTTCTTGGCACCAACGATGGGACTGAAAATGGGCCACCAACAAAATTGGGCCTATTAGGACTTTAATCTGAAATTTTGGGGAAAAGATCTTCTGTAAGAGAGATGCCTGAAGTTAGTCCAGGGCAGGAGGAGGGAAAGAAAGTCCCCGCCACATGGGAGGGAGTGAGTGCTTATGCCCAATTCTTCCTGGAACCCTGTCCACTCAACGGCTCTACTGTGAGGTCGTCAGACACTACCCAAGGCTCCTTCTCCCCTTTCTATCTACTTGAGTTTGTTCAGATGGAATTCATGTAATAAACAGTCTTAATGAATCTTTCCACCAGGTCTCACGGATTGCACGTAGGGACCTTCCCGACCCAGCGACTGAACCTGTGTCTCTCGAGATTCCTACATTAGCAGGCAGGTTCTTTACCACCAGTGCCACCTGGGAAGCCCCAATAAACAAATATAGAATTATAAAAACTGAAACAATGAAATCTGATCAATTCTCTTTTCATGAAAACAACTTTAATCAAATAGCAGCTTCAAATAAGAATAAATTAAATGAGGGGACATATGTATACCTATGCCTGATTCACGTTGCTATATGGTAGAAACCAACAAAATTCTGTAAAGCAACTGTCCTTCAAACAAATAAATATAAAAAGAATAAGTTAATTTTTTGTTTCTTTGATAATTAAATTTTTTTCACATACTTACCATTTTTTTTGTAATTGGGTATCTAAACTATACCAATATATAAAACAGGAATAATTTAACATAAAGCTAGATGCCATCCCTTCTGGACATGGTTCCATAAAACGTCATTCAGCCCTCTGTCTCCACTCTGAGGATTAATTACTGCTTCTGCTGATCAGAGTTCAGTGCATTATAAAACATGCCTTGCTCCTTCACCTGAAGGCATTTCTTTCTAGCAGAGTAAACCAAATAGAGCACTAATTATTTTACTATCAAAGAATACAAAAATCACCTTTGTAATCTAATTTACTTTAGTGAAAAAACAACTGATAAGCAAATTAAGGCACATCCTCAGGCAAAGAAAGTACTCATACTCAAGAGTCACTTAACAGTAGCGCTGCTTACTGCAGCCAGTGATTAGGCTGTATTCCTGAATATCTTGAAAATCCAGCCTTATCTGTGCCACCAAATGAGTCAGGAGCTATTGCTAATCCATCAATTGACAGCTACTTATTGAGGTTCCCCTAGTGGCTCGTTCGGTAAAGAATCTGCCTGCAATGCAGAAGTTAGTTAGTTAAGTCGCTCAGTCATGTCCGACTCTTTGAGACCCCGTGGACTGTAGCCCACCAGGCTCCTCCGTTCATGAAATTCTCCAGGCAAGAATACTGGAGTAGGCTGCCATCTAGTTCTCCAGGGGATCTTCCCAACCCAGGGATCAAACCCAAGTCTCCTGCATTGCAGGCAGACGCTTTAACCTCTGAGCCACCAGGGAAGCTTCTGCAATGCAGAAGACCCGTGTTCAATCCCTGGGTTGGGAAGATCCCTTGGAAGAGAGCATGGCAATCCACTCCAGTTTTCTTGCCTGCGAAATCCCGTGGACAGAGGGGCCTGGTGGGCTACAGAATACAGGGTCACAAAGAATCGGACACCACTAACACTTTCACTTTTACTCTGGAGCATTGACTAGGCACCAGGCAGGGCTCTGGAGCAGGGATATTCATGATCTTCCTGAAAGGCAGCTCCTGGAAAGGACCTCTGGCCAAGAATCACTTTCTAGAAGACAGTAATGATGCAGTAACTCTACAGATAAGGGGAAGAGCTGGATCTAGACACCAAAGCAACGTGTCCAGAATAATACTTTTAAAAAATATTCATATAAACCAGGAGAGGCCAGTAGGAGTTTCAGCTCCCTTCCCTACCTTTACCACAGACACCCTATTTGATCTGGGCCTTATATCACACTTCACCACGTATCAATTTTATGGTGTAAAACAAGCTATATCACCTCTTTTTCTACGACACTATTGAGACAACGCACCCTATTCTAAGTGGTAAAACTGATTGTGATAAAACTGAACAAAATCCAGAGACATAGGATTCAAAAGAGAAATCTAGACCTCTTTTGTGAAAGCACCCAAAATGAGTTTGGAAAATTAGGCAGGCATAATTTTTTTTTTTAAGTTTTGAATTCCAGGACATAGGATCTAATTTTTAAGCAACAGGGAGCCAATAGAAACTGTAGAATATTAGAATGACTAGTGTTACTTCATGGCGATTAGTTCAGTTCAGTTCAGTTCAGTTGCTCAGTCGTGTCCGACTCTTTGCGACCCCATGAATTGCAGCACGCCTGGCCTCCCTGTTCATTACCATCTCTCGGAGTTCACTCAGAAACCAGCCTGCAAAGCACAGAACAAATTGTGAGACAAAGAATCTGTGAGAGAGGCTGAGAAATAAGTATGAAACCATCACAACAGCAGAGATCCAAGGTGAGGAGGAAAATAGTGTAAAAAGAAAGAGGAAAGGAAAATATGATAAAGATGAGTAAAAAGAAATCACAGTAACACTTAGTGACCAATCTAAAGAAGTTCCAATCCTGAGTAACCAGGAGATGGCAGGACCATGGATAGGAACAAGATGGGGAGAAGGTTGCACCCCAGCCTAGCATGTGTCAAAGGGCTGGCTCCGCACACTTAAGACAGAACAGAGAAGAATTTGTGTGCACTGAACCTCACTTGAGTGCCTAAGTTCTCATCTTACCATCTCTAAAAATAATGTAGTCTCCATAAGTACTATAGGTAAGCATCCTGAATGCTTAATTACATCATGACGTCTTTGCAGGCTACAATCCATAGAGTCACAAAGAGTCAGACATGACTGAGACGCATACACATTAATTTATCAGTGTGTTGTGATAATACCTGTGATAACATACGTGTTCAGTGACTTCAGTCATGTCTGACTCTTTGTGACCCATGGACTATAGCCCACTAGGCTCCTCTGTCCATGGAATTTCCCAGGTAAGAATACTAGAGCAGACTGCCATTTCCTTCCCCAGGGGATCTCCCTGACCCAGGGATCAAATCCATGTCTCTTGCATCTCCTGCATTGGCAGGTGAATTCTTTACCACTGCACCACCTGGGAAGCCCAGTAAATTAATATCAGTGTAATTTTCAAAAAGGAGACAGTAAAAAGAGTACAGAGAATAATGCCCTTGTATTTGGATCTTAGGGAACTTTTTCTTGTCTTCAGTACCAATTCAAATACAAAACTCTCTGGTTCTCTAATTCCCCTATTCCCAGACACCATGAGCTAGCAATCTTCTCCCAGACTAGTTCCAGACAGGATTTTGCACTCATGGCTCCCTTTTCTGTTCTGTCCCTTCCTCACTGAGGAATAACTGAGGGTCTCCAAAGCAAAACTCCACATGGGCCACTCCACTTCCCAAATAGATGAAATATGCACAAGTCACAGCTAGCCAATGTAATATTTATTTGTTGGAATTCTCAGCAAGCCTTAAACTTCTCTCCAGTATTCCTTTTCAATACATCAGGACAGCAGCACTAACCTTCTGAAATAGTATACAGAACACCTGATCATTTTGTCATAAAAGCCTTAGGTTAAATCCTAACCAGACTTCATGCTCTCATACTTAGTTACCTAGGGTCATGCACACATAAACAGAAACCACAGACAAAAATATCAGAAGCCCCTATACTTCTCAAAATGGAGCAGACATATTTCCAACAGTTTACGCTTCTAACGGTACAGCATAAATTAAAAAAAAAAAAAAAACTAAAATTTGATGAGCAAATCTCAACCTTTCTACTATTCCCATTTCCACAGTGGTGGCAACTGGATTCAGTATACAGCAGTAGGGGGGTGGATCAAGGGGTTTATAGAAATGAGAATTTACTGCAGACACAGAACGCTACAAGCCAGACTATTCTGGCAATGCCAGGTGCCACCGTGTAGAAAACACTCATTGGTGTGACCTTTGGTTTAGTGTGTGGTTTATAGGATTGGGTAGAACCATGGGATTCTCATTTGCAGTCATGAAAGATGCATAGCTATGAAATTCACTTTGTATTAACATGGACATTAGTGAGCCATGTATTTAGTCAGGTAAGGCTATAGACATATTGCAAATTCACAACATAATGCCAAATCGATGGCATGGCCTTTGTCCCAATAGCAACACATAAAGATGGAGATTTTTAAGCTGGAAAGAGTAATCATGGAAAATTTATGGGAGGGGTATCTGAAAGGCAGCATAAAGGCCCAGAAGCCATAGGGAGCCACAGGATTTCATAAATACTGAAAAAGAATGATTGCAAACCCCCCACCAAGCCCATTACACGTGTCAGAACTCGGGAAATTTGAGGAAAGTGATTTAACGCCTGAGATGATGCCTGCCAAGAATGAACATGTCACCGTGTCTCCCAGGAGCTGGGAACTGACACAGGGCTGGTGGTCGTCCATCGGCAGCCTGGGTACGGCCCCGCGGCCCAGGCCAAGTCCAGCAGTGCTCCTGGGGAAGCCAGCACGGCAGCCCGCGTGCTCCCCAGGGCCTGGTGGTGCAGCCGCCTGGCCCGCAGTTGCCTGCATCCTCCAGGAGCCACATCACTCGCGGCCAACAGAGGACATGGGGCGAGAGTGGCACCACGTCCAGGGGAGCAACCCCCGCCCCTCCCCGTGGCACCACGTCCAGGGGAGCACCCCCCGCCCCTCCCCACGTTCGAGTCGACCAGCATGTGCTCTTGAGCATCCTGTCCTGAGAATGTTCCCGCATGCAGTCGGGAGTCTGAATTCTTCCAGACCAGTCAGATGCAGTGACACTCTCTGCTGGTTCTTCCTAGTTCTTGGCTTGGCTCATATGGTGAAACTGACCAACCCTGCTCCTCCCTGAATTCTGTCCGGCCATCTCCACTCACCAAGAAAGCTTATGTGTGTAGAACCCACTGGATCTTGTTCTGCCTGCCTTAGGAGAGGAACAATCACCATGACGAGTTTTTTTTTTTTTTTTTTTTAAGTTAAATCTTCTTGCATTCAAGAATAAGTGACTCATATTTCCATAATCTCTGGTGACTCTGATCTGCCCAGCGACTTGGTGGAGGACCACCGTTTCACGTCTCCCAGGCAGCATTTTCCTCTGTATTGTTTTAGACACAGTGCCATTACAATCATTCACAATTGACCAGTAATTGTTGCATGAGCTGGGCTCCCCTGCCAGGGCCACCCAGTGGCTGGACTGCACCCAGCTGAGAGCAGGAAGTTCCAGAATGCAATCAAAGAGAAGCCACATCAGCATCCAGGTTTCTCTTTATGAAGTTGCGCCAACACTTGCTTCAATGTGGTGCCTCCCGCACACAGAGCAAACACAAAGGCACTCGGTTTCAGTTGCAATTCAGCCCCTAAAATGCCTCTGTAGGAAAACTCTGGGGTGGAGGGTGGCGGTGAGGGAGTGGGTGGTCAACCATGATCATTCATCCACAATCAGAGATCTTGCTTTGGCGATCGGCTCCTTAGCTATGGTGGATAGGTGTGTACCCACATCCCATTCGGGAAATGGGAACGATAACATTTTCTTTCAGGGACGTGAGGATAATCTTAACGCAAAAAACAAAGCTCAAGTGTGTCCTAGAGTCTCAGCAAGGTGAGACACTCGCACCAAGGGTGAAAACTGTCTCTTAGGCTTCACGTGACTTTGGGGGTTTTGATTAAATTTGAGTCATATGTGGAAAGTTCAGACACAAACCCTGCACTAATCAGGCCTCAACAATTCTGCTGTCTTCCAAGCTGTCCAATAATGGGCAGCCCAGAATAATAGGAACAGATCAAGAACCACTGAACAGGGTGCGCTTGACCAGTGACTTAAGCTGCTCTATGTAAAATGCATTAACAGGACAAGGCCCCCCATTGCCTGGTTGTGAGGTGTGGACAGAGCAGGTGCTCAGTACAAGTTTGCTCCCCCTCCATCTACTGACAACAATGTCGGTCACATTAATAACTGACACTTCTTGATGACTTTGGGACATGAACTGTGTGGCAGCTGATGTTGATGGTGTGGGGCACAGTACTGACCCCTACGGAACTTAGAAAATCCCTGAGGATTGTAACTGGCAACACGAGCTCCCTGTCTCCCAGCTCTGGGGAAGCAAGGCCTACGGCTCCTGCTCACCAGCACCAAGGCCTCCAGCCCACTGGATGTGACGTGGTCCTGGGCACACACTTGACTTCATGCATTTCTGAAAACAAGACTCCAGCCAGGGGACAGACAGTGGGCACAGGGGTGCCAGCCTGGCTGCTGATGAACAGGAGTCCGGGTCCTGCTGGGTGAAGCCACGTCACACCATCCTGTGCATTACAGGACTGTTTAGTAAAACAGAACCTTCTTCCCTCCACTGCCTCTTCAGGGTTGCCTTTCGTAGCCTAATTACTAATTTACTTCAGTTCATTTTCTCCTTTTTGGTATGAATTTAGCTTTTTTCCTCCTACAGTGCATGTATGCTAAGTTGTCTCAGTCGTGTCTGATTCTTTGCAACCCCATGGACTGTAGAGCACAAGGCTCCTCTATCCACAGAATTCTCCAAGCAAGATCACTGGGGTGGGTAGACATTCCCTTCTCCAGGGGCTCTTCCTGACCTAGGGGTCGAACCCAGGTCTCCTGCATTGGCAGGTGGATTCTTTACCATGGAGTCACCTGGGAAGCCTTTCTCTCACGGAGCACATCTCAGTGACTGAAACACTGGGAGGATCTGTGTAGAGAGATGCTCTGTGTTTCTGTGTAGCGTGTACATGTGTTTGTGTTTATGTGGAATGTTAAATAATGACTGACCTGGCCTTTCAGAGCTAAAAGGGTTAACAGCTCCCACTGGGGAGGGTGCAGGCCTGCCAGAGGTACCCCACAGCCTGACCATCTAAATACAGGCATTCGTGCTGGGGCAGGCCTTCCTTAGAGATGCTCTTGGTCTGCAGCATTCTGAACTCTCCCGTTTCAATGACGGCTGCCCCCAGACACTCAGTGGTGTCCAGCGCTTGCCCCTTGCTTCCCCACGTCTGGAGGGTGAACAGCCACCCGCCCAGCTAACATCAGGCTGTTTTATTGGCGAGTGTTTTGGTGGGGCTGTGAGGTGTTGCTTTGTCCTGCGTGTCTGCCTGTTTTCAGATACATGCGCATCACAGAGTACTGCTCAGCTCCAGACTCTTGAATTATGGACAATGAATGTTTAAAATAATCTTAAAGTAAGCATTTAGCTGAAGATCCAGAAGGAATTTGACATCATTTTCTTTATGTGTCTACTGGATTAATATTTCCTTTATGTTAATATGCAAGTTTATTATTCTTGTTATCTTCATTTAATGTCCTAAGGAACCAGGTGAGACGATTTCGCGATTTTAATGATCCCTGGCAGAAAGTACACATAAGGGTCACTCAGGACATGCCATTCCTTTCAAGGCATTTTGCCAAAAGAGCCTGGAGTTAATTAATTAATACTGGGAAATCCTCTGCCGGTCCAGCTTTGAGAGGCAAAAAAAAAAAAAGAAAAGGAGGCTACTAGGCTGTAGGCCAACACACCTCTGCTATAAAAATTAAAATCCTAATCAGAGCTCTCATTTCTACATCTTTTTCAAAGAGTAGCTAATATAGAATTTGCAATATGGGATAAAGTTAAAATGAAAGGCAGGCCAGTCCCTTTCTGGTACAATACATGGCATCTCTATCAGTCTTGCTCATAAATCAAATCACTTCAGTGGTTATGTTGGAGTCTGTGTTGATTCAACGCAGTTTCCAGGGATCATGATTTCCCATTTGGGTGGGCCCTGTGCTCACCTGTCAGGTAACACCTGGAGAGGAAGAGAGCAGCCTGACTTGACTTTCAGATACATAAGCTCAGGGTCAGGTGATGGGCAAAGATCTAGGGAAGGACTGAACAGTGAAGGGTCTTTTATTTCTCCCACCAACCACTGTGAGTGGTACATCTCAGACCAAGACAGACAGATAAGGAGAGAGTCAGGAGGGGAGGCAGAAAGAGCCAGAACTGGGGTGGGGAAGGAGCAGGAGCTGCTGGTTAACTCAGTCCTGCTCCACTGGCTGCTGCTTGAGAACTGTTTCCCTGGATGCGGTTGCCGTGCAACTGCTTCCGGCAATGAGCAGACCATATTTTCTTCATCTGTTCCTCCCCCTGCATTAACCTCCTGTTTGCCGAACTGTCCAAGGAGCCACTACATTGGTTGGAGAAGAGTGCACCCACACCCTCTGGTCCACTTGAGGCTCTGGGATAGAGACAATTAAGTATATATATTCATAGTCTATGTGAGTGTGTGTGTGTGCTCAGTAGTGTCCGACGCCTTTGCTACTCCAATCCCATGGACTATAGCCCGCCAGGCTCCTCTGCCCATGGGATTTTCCAGGCAAGCATACTTGAGTGGGTTGCCATTTCCTCCTCCAGAGGATCTTCCTGACCCGGATCAAACCCACATCTCTTGCATCTCCTGCACTGGCAAGCAGATTCTTTACCACCAGCATCACCTGGGAAGCCCACTCAAATAAATCTTATTATATAGTATGTTTATTTATATTTCTGTATCGTATTTATGTTGTATAATACACATGCATCTCCTAAGTCTCTCTAAGGCCCAAATGAGTAAATACGGATTTATGAAGAGGTCATGCCCTGAGCACGGGTGCACATCTCCACACAGGTATGTATACACACACATACACAAGTAACAACATACTGACACATCTGACCCACCAGCACAAGGAGAAACAGATTGGGAGGAACCATAGTATCTAGGTAAGACGCTTACATCTATGTGTATAAAATCCAGCAAAATGGCTGAAAAGTTGGAGCTTCACAGCACAAGTAGTGAGCAAATGAATAATAACAACACACGGTTACACTGACAACTTGAGCCAAATGGTTTAACCACTCCTTCATAGGAGATGAGTGTCCCTTGTGCACTTGCAAAGACCCAGGAAACACAGATTTGGGGTCACAACTTATGTATTGGGTAAGCAATTGGCTTAATCCATCATTTCAGTTCTAACAGTCACCATAGACAAACTTCTGTATACACAGCCAGAACTCAGTAAATTTTGGGAGGAGAGGGGGAAAAAAGGAAGGGTTCCTTCTCTCACATTCTGAAACCATCAGAAAAGAGTTTTGATAAATAATTCTATGTTAAAAACTGTGTATATATATATATTTGTGTCACATAAAGTATGTAACAAATACATGTGACAAATATAATGCAATGTTTTCCACTATAAAATACAGTTATTCGTTGTTATACATTAAAAATACATATATATTTGATATTATGTTAAGCAATATAAATAGTAATCACAAGAGATTTAATATTGTGGAGAAATATTTCCCATAAGGCAGAACTATTTGATTGACAGACTTAATTTTGATTGTGGTCCAAATCTATACTTTTTAAAAAAAATTTCTTCATTTATATTGGAGCACAGTTGCTTTACAATGCTGTGTTAGTTTCTACTGGACAGCAAAGTGAATCAGCTATATGTTTACATATATCCCCTCTTTTTTGGATTTCTCTGCCATTTAGGTCACCACAGACAACTGGATAGAGTTCCCTGTGCTATATAGTAGGTTCTCATTGTTGTTGTTCAGTTGCTCAGTTGTGTCTGACTCTGCAACCCAATGGACTGCAGCACACTAGGCTTCCCTGTCCTTCACCATCTCCTGGAGTTTGCTCAAACTCAAGTTCATTGAGTCAATGATGCCATCCAACCATCCCATCCTCTGTCACCCCCTTCTCCTCCTAGGACATCCAAAATGTTTCTCAAGGGAAAGTTTTTCTGCATTTTCTTGTGTAACTAATAATTCTACCAGAAAAAGACTCACTTGGCATTTTCTATTAAGAAAAAGAAAAAAAAACCCACATTAAATAGAAAAGACAAGTGGCTGAGAGGACCCCACTGAGAACCCTTTAAAGAAAGCCGCTGCACAACAGGAGCGGCTGTCTTAGCCCATTAGTCACACTCATTCCTCAGCGAGGAGCCACTAGGCTGAATGAACAGGTCATAGTTTTGGTTAAAAGCAGACAGGGGAAGATGATTTGAAAGAAAAGAATGCTGAGAACAGTAGGATTCTTGAAAAGAGCAAAGGACAGAAAAAGATAGTGTCAAAGTGAAGGTGGAGAGAAAAAGCTGGGAAGAGAAAAAAAGAAGACATCTTCCAGAAAAGACAGAGGAACCCGTTCTTCCAGTTCCTTCTTCACATTGTTATAAACTTTGAAGCTGCGGTAGCTTTCACTGAAAACTACTGTACACAATATGTAAATCCTTCAGTCCCACTCCAGGACCCTTGCCTGGAAAACCCCACGGATGGAGGAGCCTGGGAGGCTACAGTGCACGGGGTCACAAAGAGTCGGGCACGACTGAGCGCCTTCACTTTCAGTCCCAGGGAAGGATGCTCCTCTTGCTACTAGTGAAACTTGGCCACACCAAACAGAATATCTTGCTTTCAGGTGTATGAATTATTAATAACTGCATTCCTTATCACTTTCATCACAGCAAGTATAGAAGTTCCTGCAAGGCCTCAGAGGAAGCCAAGGACCCCCACATCTGTGAAAGAGAGTTATTTTTGGAGAGGGATCCAAAATGGAATGCAAGCTCCCAATTAAAAAAAAAAAGTGGTGTTTTTTTTTTAATATTTATTTTCCAAGGTTCTAGGCTCCAGGCAACAGCATAACCATTCCCAAACCCAGGAATCTTCCTGACACGTCCCCTCCTGCCACCAGCTTAGTGTCTGTCACGATCTGGATACGAACTCCTAAATAGCAATGTGACCTTGGCACTTTTCTGTCTCCCACCACCTTCTGCTAGGACTTCCCAAATCCTCATGATTGATTAGCCAGAGCTCCCAGGTCTTTTCCTTTAATCCATTCTCCATGCTGAAGCAGCAAGGTGATCTCATAAGCACAAATCTGACTCTGTTAGCCCCCCAAGATTTAAATCTTCTGGGGACCCCCACTGTTTGAATAAGACAATAATCCTTAAGTGGCTGCCAGAACACCTACTTTGCCCCTGAGGCCTCTCCTGTCCATGTCTCCAGGATCCTCCACCTCCAGCCCCTGCTGTCCATGCTTCCCAGATGACACTTTTTTTTTTTGCCTTTTTAAAATTTAAATTTATTTATTTTTTAATTGAAAGATAATCAGTTTACAGAATTTTATTGTTTTCTATCAAACATCAGCATAAATCAGCCACAGGTGTACATATGTCCCCTCCCTCTTGAACTCCCTCCATATCTCCTTCCCCATCTCACCCCTCTAGGTTAATACAGAGCCCCTGTTTGAGTTCCCTGAGACATATAGCAAATTCCCATTAGCTATCTATTTTACATATGGTATGTAAGTTTCCATGTTACTCTCTACATACATGTCACCACTCCTCCCCTCTCCCCATGTCCATAAGACTGATCTCTATGTTTGTTTCTTCATTGCTCCCTTGCAAAAAAATTCATCAGTAACATCTTTCTAGATTCCATACATACTTGTCAGTATATGATATTTATCTTTCTTTTCCAGACAAGACTCTTTCATGTCCTCCTCAACCAGGTTACTCCTACCTCAAATATGCACTGAATGGAATTCCTCATCAACATTATCCTTGCTTGAAACAGAGACCCAGACATAGAGAACAAACATATGGACATCAAGGGGGATGCTGAGGGGTGAGGGTGGGGATTGGGATGAACTGGGAGATTGGGATTGACATATATACACTTTTGACACTATGCATAAAATAGATAACTAATGAGAACCTACTATATAGCACAGGGAACTCTATTCAGTTCTCTGGGATGACCTAAATGAGAAAGAAATCCAAAAGAGAGGAGATATATGTATACATATGGCTGATTCACTTTGCTGTACAGCAGAAACTAACACAGCAGTGTAAAGCAACTATACTCCAATAAAAGAAAAAAGTTAGGGGAAAAAATATTATCCTTGCTTTTTAGATTCACAGAGCCCTCTCAGGGGCCAGGTCTGAATTGTCTGCTTTCTATCGTCAAGAGGAAAGGTAAGATGGACATAAAGATGAGATGAACTAAGTTAACTGGAGAGGAAAAGACCTAGGAAAAATTCTTTGATAGGTTTAGTCTAGTAGAACTCTATTGGGCTTCCAGGTGGCTTGGTGATAAAGAATCCACCTGTAATGCACGGGACACAGGTTCAATCCTTGGGTCAGGAAGATCCCTTGGAGAAGGAAATGGCAACCCACTCCAGTATGCTTGCTTGGGAAATCCCATGGACAGAGGAACCTGATGGGCTACAGTCCATGAGATCACAAAGAATCGGACATGACTGAGTGTCTAATGCGCAACAGTTCTCTATTGCACAATACATGCGAAGTGTTCATAAAAGAACATACATAAGCAGTGGGCATTTTCTGACACTCAAAGATTTGGATTTGTTTCTTTTTCCCTAGTCCACAAGACATACTCTTAGGAAGTCATCTTGCCTCATTTTAAGCATCTCCCCTTACGTAGTCTCTGTCACAACCTTCAGTCACATATAAGACATTTTTTCCTGCTTTTAAAAATACCTTCATTTTACAGCATTTTGACCTAAAAGCAATGCAGCCAGTTTGTAACAGGTCAGAATAACACACTTTGAGGGGTTCAGTCCACTGAACTACGGGAAGTAATTTTCCAAAATTCCTTTGTTGCAAACCTTTCAAAACCAAGTAAAGATGTTTGTTTTTCAAAAGGTTGCTTAATGATCATTCTTTTTGACATTACATGATGGAAAGTCAACAGTGTGACATTTGCCATAAGAAAAACAGAAAGATGGAGCCGAGAAATACAATAACAAGAGCTGCCACCGCAACAGCCAGGAAGTCTGGGCTGAGTTCTCGGTGCAATTTGTTTCTTTTAGTCTGGCAAAGGTTTTGGCTTCAGTTTCATGTTCTTTGATGATTATTATGCCTGTCTACTAGTGGAAACTGCAAGTACTCTTTCTGTCTCTCCATCCTGGGAAAGCGGAGAGAAGAAACACGCCAGATCGGCTTTGAACATGGCTTTAGAAGAAAACAACCCCAAGATAAGATCCAGAGATCCAGGGGGCTCCCAACCCACCTCACCTCACTCACTACCCCATTGCCCCACAACTGACTCATCCGCCTGGGCAGAGAAGGCCCCCGTGGGCACCCCAAGGGGACAAGGACAGGACCCAGAGACACACCATGTGCTCTGGTGGACCCCATCTATTCAATGGGAGCCACCCACTTGGTATAAAATAAGCTTATGTATAAAATAAACTACAGGGATACATTGTACAACACAAGGAATATAGCCAATATTTTTATAACAACTGTAAATGGGGTATAACCTTTAAACATTATGAATCACTATATTGTACCTGTAACTTACATAATAAGTTGCTGGTGGAGTGGGCATTTCCTAGTGATGATACCAAAGCTCCTCTGTTTGCAGGGAAGCCCTCAGCAAACTCATCTCAGGCTGCCTGGCCTCAGGAACAGTAGGTTACAAACCCTGCTCCCTCCAGGTGGTCTCTGGTCAACAGCCACACGACCAGGTGGAACCAGCCACCAGTAGCTTTCCTTCTGTGGCTCAAGCACTAAGGCCAAACGGACCCACAACTACACTCCATGCCCCTTATATGCAGTGACTGTAGTATCACTGTAAGAATGTCAGGATGAATCAGGCAGCCTCTTCCGAAAGAAAATGCCATTCTCAAGGTGAACTCTTTTTTTCCTTTTTGATGTACAGTACTATGTAAGTTACAGGTGTACAATACAGCAATTCACAATGTTTAAAGGTTATACTCCATTTGCTTGTTATAAAAATATTGGCTATATTCCCTGTGTTGTACAATGTATCCCTGTAGCTTATTTTATACATAATAGTTTGTAGAAGGTGAACATTTTTAAAATGTAGAGAATATGGTTATATCATTGTCAAGGAATTTTCTTTTTTAATGATACAACTTCTGGTGATTCTTAATGCACAATTAAAATGTATCGGTTCAGTTCAGTTCAGTTGCTCAGTCGTGTCCGACTCTTTGCGACCCCATGAATCGCAGCACGCCAGGCCTCCCTGTTCATCACCATCTCCCGGAGTTCACTCAGACTCACGTCCATTGAGTCCGTGATGTCAT
>SJYT01041502.1:2625-27021 GCA_006410635.1 Cephalophus harveyi
TGTGATTTATTTTTTTTTTTTTTTTTTTTTGATAGCCATCCTACAAATGTGGTGACATCCCATTGTGGTTTTGATTTGTATTTCCTTGATGATTAGTGATGCTGATTAATAATGGTGTTGATTCAAGTTGTGGACTTCTTTCCTAGCAAGGTATGTCATTTTCTGTATGCTTCTTTCACTAGTTTGGAGGACAAGAGTTCCTGTGGCCTCAAATCTCTGAGAGATCTAAGGTTTTTTGTTTGTTGGCTTATTCATTTATTCAGCTTTTTTTGTGTTGTGATTATAGGAATGTTGACTTCTCAATTTTTCACAAGTCAAAGTGAACATTAGAAGTCTTAATCTTTATTTTTAAAGAATATCTTCATTGGGTATATAATTCTGTATTAGGAATTATTTTCCTTCAATTTTTTAAAGATATTATATATATATTGAAAAATGTCACTCCTTCTGTTAAAGGCAATGCATGCTCTCTCTGCTTTTAAGATTTTGCCTCTGACAAGATCACCAACCTTGTCCAACTGCATACCCTGACATAACCCTGTGACCCAACTCTGGGTCTGCTCAGCCATATGCCAGGGGCTGTTCTGCCTCCCAGAAACCTGGTAGTATGCAAGCTCGTCCTTACTCCTGAGCAAATACCACTGAGGCACTTAACTGTGATTAAGGATTTGCAGGCAGCTAAGTGTAAACTGGCTTGAGAATTAAAAACTCCAGAAGTCTCAGCATTTTATATGCTTTACCTCTGGAAGCCCCACAATATTTTCATTTTGAAAAATGCAGGAAACTCTTCTCAAGCATCTAATAAAGGAAGGAAGGAGACCATTTAAAATATTCCCAGGGTATTCTTTTCTTCTTTATGGTTTTGTAACAAAGAGTAGTCCTCAATGGGAACTACTTTAACAAAGTATTGTGGACTTGGGAAGGACAGCTCCATCTAGCCCTCCTGTCTTGTCTAATGGGGATAAGAAGACTGAGAGGAATTTGTGAAAGTCATAATTAAGGGGTACAGGCATGATAAAGGGTTGAGATCTACTCATAGATTTAGAGAATGGTTGCTTCTCTTAACAGCACCACGTCAATAGGACATCTGTACTATAGCAGGTGATTGCAACAGAAGAACTGCAAACCTTAGACCTTATTTAAGAAGTCACTAGGGAAACCAAAAGACAAAAACAAACATATCAGAAGATATTTTAGTCTCTGACATAGCTATAGCAAATAGTGTGCCTACTCAGCCCTGTCTGATTCTTTCTGACCTTTTGGATTATAGCTTGCCAGATTCCTCTGTCCATGAAATTTTTTTAGACAAGAATACTGGAGTGGATTGTTATTTTCTCCTCCAGTAGATCTTCTTGAGCCAGGGATGAAACCCTCTTCTCCTGTGCCTTCTGCAGTGCAGGCAAATTATTTACCCACTGAGCCATCAGGAAAGCCCACAGATAGTAAATGCAGCCAAAGTCAAACAACAAATGAACATAAATCCTCACTTTAAAGGCCTTTTTACCTCAGTTCTTATCATCTGGAACATCATACCAAGCTTTAAATAAAATTTATAGGACATACTATAATAAAAAAGAAAAATATCCCCCATCCCCACAGTTTGAAGAGTTAGAACAAGCCTCAGATTCATTTATAATGTGTATATGGAATAAAAATTGGAATTATTGTTCCAGGGAAAAGCCAATTATGACTCCATGTTGAATCTATTTCTTTTACTTTACTCTTTGCTTTCCTGCTTTCCTTCACTAAAAGTATAGTATTTTCACATGATGGCCTGTCTCAGGAAACTTTGCCCCTCTGCCTAAATATTAAATAAAAGAACGTTTTTGTTCAGGACCCTGTTCACCCATGCATGGCTACAGGAAAGAAGAATTTAACACATCCCTTTCCTTTCTTAAGGCTTGCCATTGTAGGAGATATTTGAAAGATTAATGGCCTTTATGGAGTAGGAAACAGCAAAGCCACTCCAATAATCTTGCCTGGAGAATCCCATGGACAGAGTATCCTGTCAGGCTACAGTCCATGGGGCTGCAAAGAGTCAGACACAACTGAAGCAACTTAGCATGCAGGCAATGGCCTCTTTACTTTAGTTCCTCACCTCTCCCCATCCTTGTTCTATAAAAGAACCTACCATCCAGATTCCAAAAAGATGGTTATTTTGAGACAGTCTTCCATCTTCTTAGTCTGCTGGCTTTCCAAATAAAGTTGTGGGCTTTCCAAATAAAGTTGTATTTCTTGCCTCAACACCTTCTTTCTTGGTTAATTGGCCTGTTGTATGGCAAGCAGAATGAGTTTGGACTCAGTAACATTATTAGATCTAGAATTTAAAATAATCATTATTCATATGCCAAGGTTTTTAATTTTTTCAAAAAGTAAATAATATGTAATAATAGATGAGTACCATAAGAAGCAGAGATAAAAACATTATAAAAGAATAAAAAGAAATTCTAGAAATTAAAAAATATTTCAGAAATGAAGAATATAGTAACTTAAGAAGATATTCATAGAATATTCTCAAACTGAAACTCAAAGTAAAAAAAAAAATTTTTTAATAAAGAGTATCAGAAAACTGAAACAAATAAAAAAGATGCAGCATATAAAATTGGAAGACCGGAAGGAGAAGAAAAAGAGAAATTAGCAGAAGAAATATTTGACTCCACAATGGTTGAAATTTTCTAAAATTAATAACAGATGCTGAAACACAGATCCAGAAAGCTCATAGTAAACAATCAAGATAAAAATTAAAGTCTACACCTAGGCATATCATTTAAACTGAAGAAATCCAAAAAATAAAAAAAATTTTGAAAGAAGTCAGAGGGAAAAAAAAAAAAAATCACCTCACCTCACCTCTAGAAGAAGAATGGAATTCTTGCCTGATAGTTCAGTCAGTAAAGAGTCCTCCTGCAATGCAAAAGGCCCCTGTTTGATTCCTGAGTCAGGAAGATACCCTGGAGAAGGGACAGGCCCCCCACTCCTATATTCTTGGGCTTTCTTTGTAGCTCAGCTGGTAAAGAATCCACCTGCAAGGGAAGAGATATGGGCTCAATCCCTGGGTTGGGAAGATCCCCTGGAAAGGGAAGTCTACCCACTTCGGTATTCTGGCCTGGAGAATTCCATGGACTGTATAGTCCATGGGGTTGCAAAGAGTAAGGCACGACTGAGAGACTTTCACAGAAGAAGATGTAGAAGAATTACACTGGACTAATCTTCACAAATCATATAAGGAAGAACAAAGTAGAGTGAAATATTTGAAGTGTTGAAAGAGAAAAAATAGCACTAACCTAGTATGGATGTGAGAGTTGGACTGTGAAGTAGGCTGAGCGCTGAAGAATTGATGCTTTTGAAATGTGGTCTTGGAGAAGACTCTTGAGAGTCCCTTGGACTGCAAGGAGGTCCAACCAGTCCATTCTGAAGGAGATCAGCCCTGGGATTTCTTTGGAAGGAATGATGCTAAAGCTGAAACTCCAGTACTTTGGCCACCTCATGCAAACAGTTGACTCATTGGAAGAGACTCTGATGCTGGGAGGGATTGGGGGCAGGAGGAGAAGGGGATGACAGAGGATGAGATTGCTGGATGGCATCACTGACTCGATGGACGCGAGTCTGAATGAACTCCGGGAGTTGGTGATGGACAGGGAGGCCTGGCGTGCTGCGATTCATGGAGTCGCAAAGAGTCAGACAGGAGTGAGCGACTGAACTGAACTGAGAATTCTTTAACCAGTGAAAATTACCTTTTTGAGAAGAAATAAAGACTAAAACAATCCAAAACTGAAAGAATTTGCCATCAGTAGATACGACTTTAAAAGAAGTATTTCATGAAAAATTAAAATGATAAAAGTCAGAAATTCAGATCTACATAAAAAAAGGCAGAACACGAGAAAAGAAATAAATGAAGGTAACATAACCTTTCATTTTCCTTATATTAATTGATTAATAGATAAATATTCAAATAATAATTGCGGCAATGTATTATATATATATATTGATATTATATGTTGATTATAGCTTATGTTTATGTGAAATAAATGAAAGCAAGGACATGAGAGAGGAATTAGGAATACTCTCTTATAAGGAAAATGTACCATCCATGAAATGATAGCATGTTATATAAAGTGGACTTAGTCATAAACATGTAAAACAAACCATAGGGTGCCAAATAAAGAATGTGGAATTACATAATATACTCAACTAAAACCAGAGAAGACAGAAAAAGAGGGTAAGACTAAAAAAAAGAACAAAAAAAGCACAGAGAATAAGGTTAATGACCAATATGAATAGATGTTAATCCAACTATAGCAGTAATCACTTTATATTTGAATGATCTACACATCCAAATTATAATAAAAGACCTAGACTGACAGAGCATATTTTAAAAATCCAACTAATGTTGCTTACAAGAAATTCTTTTTAAATATAAAGACACAAGTAGATGCAATAATTAATGTAAACAAAGACATTATGCAGTTCACAAAATATTAATTCAAAATGGATAATAAACTTAACATGGGCTTCCCTGGTGGTTCAGATGGTAAAGAATCTGCTTGCAATGTGGGAGACCTGGATTCAATTTCTGCGTCAGGAAGATTCCCTGGAGAAGGAACTGGCAAGCCACTCCAGTATTCTTGCTTGGAGAATCCCATGGACAGAGGAGCCTGGCAGACCATGTAGTAGCAAAGAGTCAGATATGACTGAGCAATTAGATGATGTGATGTGACGTAACAATAAACCTAAATATAGAATGAAAAACTGTATAATTTCTAAATATAACAGGAAAAATCTAGTTGCCCTAGAGTTTGACAATTAGTTTTTAAGTACATGGCCATAAAAATAACTACCTCAGAAAGTTAGCTGAGTGTGCAGTAAAAGAGAAAAATTGTATCAGTGTGGCTGTTTTTGCTATAAATGATGACTGTAACTAGAAAGCAATAATATGGATATTTATCTCTTCAAGACTCAATTTTGTCATTATTAAAAGAATAAGAACCCCAAGGAAGATGTACTACTGTCATTTTAAGCAATCTTGATAAATAATATTTAATTCAGTCTAATGCACCCATGACAAATCCATTAAGAAAAGAAGCCAGTAAAATATCAATATTTATATAAAACTGTAATAAAAACCTCTTGCAACATGTGTATGTGCTTCAAGGACTATTACCCTTAATTGCTAGTAAAATTATTTTCTATATTCCACATAATTTAGTGGGTTCTGGAGAGGACACCAAAATTGTTCAGTATGCCACAACTCCCACAGGATGAGAGTCTATCCTGATGAATGTAAATCCTTCTGAGTCACAGTGTTCACCATATTGCAGTGCATGTAGGTTTACATCGTAATCAATACCCTTTTATTTATGAATAATATAAAAGACAACAGACCTTTCCTCATTTTATGCTTCATATTTTTCCTTTGATTCTTCTTAATTATATATATTTAAAAATGAAAAGTTATATCATTTTAAATATTAGCTTATGAGCTTTTATCTTAGTTTCACTAACTTGTAACCAATCAATGTTCTTATGTTAGTTTGTTGTTTTTTTTTTAATTTAGATGGGAATCAGTATCAAACATTCAGGTATAGAGGAGGTAGGGTATAAGTTGTCTGAAATTATATTACAAGGCAATACATGCAGTAAATAACTAGAATTTCCAATAGAGAAAACTAAAAAGAAATATCAGAGTTTTACTTAAAAAATTGAAATATTTGAGATTTTTGTGCTATTCCAGAAGTTATATATGAAAACAATGGTGGAAATTCAAAGATACAGATTAGGCTTTTCTAGTAAACATTATAGTGATAAACATCTGTGAAAAACATAATAAGCTTATATTTCAAGGAAAATGTCATGTGTTTCATGTATATTAGCTCATTTAATTCTCATAGCAACTGTAGACGCTCAGTAATTTTCATCTCTGATTTTCAGATGAGGGTATTGGGGTAAACAAAGAATTACTAATTTCCCAAGATCTTACAGCTAGGAGAAGGTGCAGCCAGACTGCAGACCCAGGCAATCTGATCTCATAGTCTATAAGCTTAATTTTATGCTATTTTTAAAGGAAAAATTGTCTGGAAGTGAAACACTGGGAGAATGTTAACAAAATTACCTTGTCCAGAGATACAAGGAGAATGTGTGAAAGCTCTTTTACCTACTTATAATCAATCAATGTTCTTATATTTGTCTTTTTTTTTTAGTTTAGATGTGAATTAGTATCAAACTATGAATGGATGAAAGAGCATCCTCCTTCCCTTATGTATGTTTCAAGGGGGAAAAAAAAAGTCAGGTCTTAGCCTTGGGCAAGGACAGAAAGGAAGAATTCTGTAAAGAGTTTCAGGTTAAACTAAGATCTCTTTATAGTGAACAGAGGTTTCAGAGATTGCTGTGGGAATGCTTGAGAGAAAGTACTGGACAGTCTAAGTATATGAATATCAGCTGTGTAAGATTTATGAAAATGTTAGGCATGTTTCTATTAACTGGCCTTTCCATAGCAAGTTAAGTGTATATCTGCTGACACATAGCAGTGTACCCTACCTGCTTAGGATTCTAAGTAGAATATTGAAGAGCTATGGTGCTTACCCTGAAAGGTCCCTCCTCTGATTACTAGTGAATACCTCTTGGATAAATCAACAATTGCTAATACACAGCTGTGTATACCATTTCTGTTTGTTTATTTGATTGTATTATGTTTCTTTTTTAAAGACTTGCCTTAGTATATTTCTTTATTAACTGATTAGAAAATTAAATAAAGGTAACTAGGAGGATACAGTTAATAAAAGCCTACTACTCAAAAGTTTAAAAGAAATTTATATTTATTTCCGGTTATAAAATCTCTGTATTTAAAGAAATATTTACAAATGAAGCTGTATCTTTCTATGTTCTCCTTTATCTCAATTGTTTCCTTTTATCCCTACAAGAAACTTCTCTAATTTAATTTGATATGAATCTAAAGTCTATGTTTATATATTAACTCTATATAAGAATACTATATACTTCATAAAACACTAAATAGTTCATAACAATTTCTGCATATTTATGTTTGCTTTTACTTTTAGCAGATAGAGAAATTAATGAGTTGAATATTCTAATAAACTGTGATTTAGTTCAGTTCAGTTCAGTCGCTCAGTTGTGCCCAACTCTTTGAGACCCCATGAATCGCAGCACACCAGGCCTCCCTGTCCATCACCAACTCCCGGAGTTTACTCAGACTCACATCCATTGAGTCAGTGATGCCATCCAGCCATCTCATCCTCTGTCATCCCCTTCTCCTCCTGCCCCCAATCCCTCCTAGCATCAGAGTCTTTTCCAATGAGTCAACTGTTTGCATGAGGTGGCCAAAGTACTGGAGTTTCAGCTTTAGCATCATTCCTTCCAAAGAAATCCCAGGCGTGATCTCCTTCAGAATGGACTGGTTGGACCTCCTTGCAGTCCAAGGGACTCTCAAGAGTCTTCTCCAACATCACAGTTAAAAAGCATCAATTCGTCAGTGCTCAGCTTTCTTCACAGTCCAACTCTCACATCCATACATGACCACAGGAAAAACCATAGTCTTGACTAGACAGACCTTTATTGGCAAAGTAATGTCTCTGCTTTTGAACATGCTGTCTAGGTTGGTCATGACTTCTTCCAAGGAGTAAGAGTGTTTTAATTTCATGGCTGCAGTCACCATCTGCAGTGATTTTGGAGCCGCAAAAAATAAAGTCTGACACTGTTTCCACTGTTTCCCCATCTATTTCCCATGAAGTGGTGGGACCAGATGCCATGATCTTCGTTTTTTGAATGTTGAGCTTTGAGCCATGCTGCGATTCAAGGGGTCTTTCACTCTCCACTCTCGCTTTCATCAAGAGGCTTTTTAGTTCCTTTTCACTTTCTGCCATAAGGGTGGTGTCGTCTACATATCTGAGGTTGTTGATATTTCTCCTGGCAATCTTGATTCCACCTTGTGCTTCTTGCAGCCCAGCGTTTCTCATGATGTACACTTCATATAAGTTAAAGGATGACAGTATACAGCCTTGACATACTCCTTTTCCTATTTGGAACCAGTCTGTTGTTCCATGTCCAGTTCTAACTGTTACTTCCTGACCTGCATATAGGTTTCTCAAGAGGTAAGTCAGGAGGTCTGGTATTCCCATCTCTTTCAGAATTTTCCACAGTTTATTGGGATCTACACAGTCAAAGGCTTTGGCATTGTCAATAAAGCAGAAGTAGATGTTTTTCTGGAACTCTCTTGCTTTTTCCATGATCCAGCGGATGTTGGCAATTTGATCTCTGGTTCCTCTGCCTTTTCTAAAACCAGCTTGAACATCTGGAAGTTCCCGGTTCATGTATTGCTGAAGCCTGGCTTGGAGAATTTTGAGCATTACTTTACTAGCGTGTGAGATGAGTGTAATTGTGCGGTAGTTGGAATTGAGATTAAGTGTGATTAAAAATTATTAAATGAAGTAAAAGAGTTCTAGGGAGAAAATTGCAAAAAATCATTGAAAATCATCAAAAAAATGTATAAAAGAAGAGATATCCATATTTGTGAATATCAGGGTTCAATAATTAAAATGTTAAATTTCCCCATTAAAATATAGTAATTCATTCGAAACCTCAATAGCTTTTTGGAGGGAAGAAGCTTGATAAATTGATTCTAAATTTCTGACAAAATTATGAAATTTTAGTTCAAGATTACCCACGGCAATTCTGATAAAAAAAAAACAAAACGGAATTTGAAGTTGGTCGGATGTCCTCACAATAAACCGTTGAGTATGATTATTTCCCCCTTTGGGAAACATTGCCATTGTTTTCAAATAAATATATGGGAACTTGGTAAAAAAAAATCAGTGAGGAAATACTTACATTCAATAAATTGCATTGAAGCAATTAAGCGTTGGAGGAAAATAATAGATTCCTAGCTTATATTAGGCATGAAATTAATTCCAATTGGGGTAAACATGTAACATGATATACAGACACTTGTTTCTTTTGAAATATGTATCTTAGGAAATTCAAGATAAGAATGATACACATAGGCAAGATACAAAAGAGAAATCATAATGAAAATAGAAATATTTTTGATTACATAAAATATTGAACATTTTACAACCAAGTATCCCTGTTGGCTCAGTTTTAAAGAATCCACCTGCAATACAGGAAAACTCTTGCAATGCAGGAGACTAGGGTTTGATCCCTAGGTTGGGGAGATCCTCTGGAAAAAGAAATGCAACTTAGTCCAGTATTCTTGCCTTGGAAATCCCATGGACAGAGGAGCCTGGCAGGCTACAATCAGCAGGGTCACAAGAGTCTGACATGACTTAGTGACTAAACCACCACCACTCTCACTTTTGCAGGAAAGACTAGAATAAGCTATTTTTCACAGATCTAATAGAGAAAATATAAGTGTCAATAAGATTTACAGAACATTTACAAATCAATAATAAAAATGCTCAGTGAGGAAATAGTCAAATATTTGTATAGATATTTCAAAAATTCTAGATCACAAATGTTTAATAAACATATGAAGAGCTATTTAACTCAACTTGTAATGAGTGAGATGAAAAATAAAACAGCAAGATACAATTTTACACCTAAAATGTGGGCAAAAATAATTAAATATATAACAATTGTTGATCAAAGTATAAGTCATAATAAGTTTGGAAAGCAACTATTTTAATGATGTTGAAAATAAGCATGCTCAATATACTCAGACATCCTACTTCTTATATATGATCTAGAGAAATTTGTATATAGAATAAATGTATCCTACTTTCTCAGTATTCCATGGTCTCAATTGCTAGATTCTCAAATATCTCAAAGGTTTTGAAAGATTTGAGATTATTCCTACTCATATCTGAAATTAAAACCCAATGGACCCAAATGCATTGCCAGTTTATGGTGTGTGCATCTTTACAACTTATGGCATATGTATCATTAAAAAAAGTTAAAGGCTATTGTTGCTGACTTTGAAAGCTGAATTTACAGTGCTATTTTTGAAGGGAAACTAAGGCAATAAAATTTCACTTAATTTTAATGAAATAAGCACTCTTTAAAATATTTATATTTAAAACAGAACATAGCAACTTGGCAATTAGCAAGGTTTGTAACTGATAGCAATCATGAAGAGATTATAGAAAACATGATGGAAAATATTCCTTTATATGCTTTAAAAATGAGATTGACTGCACATAGGGCTTCCCTGCTCGCTAAGACAGTAAAGAATCTGCTGGCAATGAAGGAGATGCAGGTTCTATCACTGGGTGTGGAAGATTCCATGGAGAAGGGAATTGCTACGAACTCCAGTATTCTTGCCTGGAGAATTCCATGAACAGAGGAGCCTGGCGAGCTACAGTTCAGGGGGTTGGAAAAAGTAGGACACGGAGTGACTAACACTTTCCCTCTGTGCCCTCATTACTTTTGCACTTAATAGAATAGTGATTTAGTTGCTTGATACTTTTCCCTAGATATTTGCAAATTTATTGAAAGAGAAGCTATACATTAATTATTTTTATGAATCTAGTATATATCTATAGGGCACAGAGACTTGATAAATATCTTTAAATTAACCAATACATTAATCCTAAACAAATAATTCATATATCAAGTAGATGTTCAACCGGGTGATATCTAAGTTTTATTTCATCTCTAATTTTTTAAATTGTTATCAGAGAAGGCGATGGCACCCCACTCCAGTACTCTTGCCTGGAAAATCCCATGGACGGAGGAGCTTGGTAGGCTGCAGTCCATGAGGTCTCAAAGAGTCGGACATGACTAAGCAACTTCACTTTCACTTTTCACTTTCATGCATTGGAGAAGGAAATGGCAACCCACTCCAATGTTCTTGTTTCAGAGAATCCCAGGGATGGGGGAGCCTGGTGGGCCACCGTCTATGGGGTCACACTGAGTTGGACGCAACTGAAGCAACTTAGCAGCAGCAGCAGCAAGATTATTATATTCTTTGGAGCAATAGATACTAGTAACAACTTAGCACTTGTACTTTCCTTGTTAAGAAAGCAACCTATCCATATTAGTGCAAGTGATAATTTCATAAATGATCTCTTTTTGTGCTTAATATAGCATACATCACATGTAAGAAGTAAAGGAAGAGTAGAGATTTTACAAACGGGAAGAGGGAGATATAATTATTATAAAATGGTTATTCAAAAAAGACAAAATTAGAATTCTAGTATAAAAATACAGAGGCTATAGAGAAGAATAGAGGAAAATGAGAAAAGACATTAAAAGAGTCTTTTCTAAAGTTGTTAAGTTCCATGAAAATTACTGTTAACTTATGATTCTACTTTCTAAGGCCAGGACATCTCCAGATGACTGAAGAAATATTAACTTAATAATAAGAAAAAACATTTCATTAGGGTAAGTTATTCTTTTGAATTACTTGAGTTTTTCTCATTATGCAACCTTTCTGTGCACTGCAGATTAAATATTAAATTGTAATTTTCTATTAAATTTTTTCTTGTAATAACAGCAAAAAAGACTTCTTTTAGATTTCCCACTGAGTTTTGTTTATGTATCCTAAAATGTCAGTTCAGTTTAGTCACTCAGCTGTGTCCGACTCTTTACGACCCCACGAATCACAGCACACCAGGCCTCCCTGTCCATCACCAACTCCCGGGAGTTCACTCAGACTCACATCCATTGAGTCATTGACACCATCCAGCCAACTCATCCTCTGTCGTCCCCTTCTCCTCCTGCCCCCAATCCCTCCCAGCATCAGAGTCTTTTCCAATGAGTCAACTCTTTGCATGAGGTGGCCGAAGTACTGGAGTTTCAGCTTTAGCATCAGTCCTTCCAAAGAAATCCCAGGGCTGATCTCCTTCAGAATGGACTGGTTGGATCTCCTTGCAATCCAAGGGACTCTCAAGAGTCTTCTCCAACATTGAAGTTCAAAAGCATCAATTCTTCAGCTCTCAGCTTTCTTCACAGTCCAACTCTCATATCCACACATGACCACAGGAAAAACCATAGCATTGACAGGATGGAACTTTGTTGGCAAAGTAATGTCTCTGCTCCTCAATATGCTATCTAGGTTGGTCATAACTTTTCTTCCAAGGAGTAAGAGTCTTTTGATTTCATGGCTGCAGTCACCATCTGCAGTGATTTTGGAGCCCAAAAAATAAAGTCTGAAACTGTTTCCACTGTTTCTCTATCTATTTCCCATGAAGTGATGGGACCAGATGCCATGATCCTCGTTTTCTCAATGTTGAGCTTTAAGCCAACTTTTTCACTCTCCACTTTTGCTTTCATCAAGAGGCTTTTTAGTTCCTCTTCACTTTCTGCCATAAGGGTGGTGTCATCTGCATATCTGAGGTTATTGATATTTCTCCTAACAATCTTGATTCCAGCTTGTGCTTCTTCCAGCCCAGAGTTTCTCATGATGTACTCTGCATAGAAGTTAAATAAACAAGGTAGCAATATAGAGCCTTGATGTACTCCTTTTCCTATTTGGAACCAGTCTGTTGTTCCATGTCCAGTTCTAACTGTTGCTTCCTGACCTGCATATAGGTTCCTCAAGAGACAAGTCAGGTGGTCTGGTATTCCCATCTCTTTCAGAATTTTCCACAGCTTATTGTGATCCACACAGTCAAAGACTTTGGCATAGTCAATAAAGCAGAAATAGATGTTTTTCTGGAACTCTCTTGCTTTTTCCATGATCCAGCAAATGTTGGCAATTTGATCTCTGGTTCCTCTGCCTTTTTTAAAACCAGCTTGAACATCAGGAAGTTCATGGTTCAAGTATTGCTGAAGCCTCGCTTGGAGAATTTTAAGCATTACTTGACTAGCGTGTGAGATGAGTGCAATTGTTCAGTAGTTTGAGCATTCTTTGGCATTGCCTTTCTTTGGGATTGGAATGAAAACTGACCTTTACCAGTCCTGTGGCCCTTGCTGAGTTTTCCAAATTTGCTGGCATATTGAGTGTAGCACTTTCACAGCATCATTCTTCAGGATTTGAAATAGCTCAACTGGAATTCCATCACTTCCACTAGCTTTGTTCGTAGTGATGTTTTCTAAGGCCCACTTGACTTCACATTCCAAGATGTCTGGCTCTAGGTGAGTGATCACACCATCGTGATTATCTTGGTCTTGAAGATCTTTTTTGTACAGTTCTTCCATGTATTCTTGCCACCTCTTCTTAATATCTTCTGCTTCTGTTAGGTCCATATGATTTCTGTCCTTTATCAAGCCCATCTTTGCATGAAATGTTCCCTTGGTATCTCTAATTTTCTTGAAGAGATCTCTAGTTTTCCCATTCTGTTGGTTTCCTCTATTTCTTTGCATTGATCACTGAGGAAGGCTTTCTTATCTCTTCTTGCTATTCTTTGGAACTCTGCATTCAGATGCTTATAATGAAGATCTTTTTTGTACAGTTCTTCCATGTATTCTTGCCACCTCTTCTTAATATCTTCTGCTTCTGTTAGGTCCATAACATTTCTGTCCTTTATTGAGCCCATCTTTGCATGAAATATTCCCTTGGTATCTCTAATTTTCTGGAAGAGATCTCTAGTCTTTCCCATTCTGTTCTTTTCCTCTATTTCTTTGCATTGATCGCTGAGGAAGGCTTTCTTATCTCTTCTTGCTATTCTTTGGAACTCTGCATTCAGATATTTATATCTTTCCTTTTCTTCTTTGCTTTTCGCTTCTCTTCTTTCACAGCTATTTTTAAGGCCTCCCCAGACAGCCATTTTGCTTTTTTGCATTTCTTTTCCATGGGGATGGTCTTGATCCCTGTCTCCTGTACAATGTCACGAACCTCAGTCCATAGTTCATCAGGCACTCTATCTATCAGATCTAGTCCCTTAAATCTATTTCTCACTTCCACTGCATAATCATAAGGGATTTGATTTAGGTCATACCTGAATGGTCTAGCGGTTTTCCCTACTTTCTTCAATTTGAGTCTGAATTTTGTAATAAGGAGTTCATGATCTGAGCCACAGTTAGCTCCTGGTCTTGTTTTGTTGACTGTATAGAGCTTCTCCATCTTTGGCTGCAAAGAATATAATCAATCTGGTTTCAGTGTTGACCATCTGGTGATGTCCATGTGTAGAGTCTTCTCTTGTATTGTTGGAAGAGGGTGTTTGCTATGACCAGTGCGTTCTCTTGGCAAAACTCTATTAGCCTTTGCCCTGCTTCATTCTGTATTTCAAGGCCAAATTTGCCTGGTACTCCAGGTGTTTCTTGACTTTCTACTTTTGCATTCCAGTCCCCTATAATAAAAAGGACATCTTTTTTGGGTGTTAATTCTAAAAGGTCTTGTAGGTCTTCACAGAACCATTCAACTTCAGCTTCTTCAGCATTACTGGTTGGAGCATAGACTTGGATTACTGTGATATTGAGTGGTTTCCCTTGGAAATGAACAGAGATCATTCTGTCATTTTTGAGATTTCATCCAAGTTCTGCATTTTGGACTCTTTTGTTGACCATGGAAATGGCTACTCCATTTCCTCTACGGGATTCCTGCCCGCAGTAGTAGATATAATGGTTATCTGAGTTAAATTCACCCATTCCAGTCCATTTTAGTTCACTGATTCCTAGAATGTTGATGTTTACTCTTGGCATCTCTTGTTTGACCACTTCCCATTTACCTTGATTCATGGACCTGACTTTCCAGGTTCCTATGCAATATTGCTCTTTACAGCTTCGGACCTTGCATCTATCACCAGTCACACCACAGCTGGGTATTGTTTGTGCTTTGGCTCCATCTGTTCATTCTTTCTGGAGTTATTTCTCCACTGATCTCCAGTAGCATACTGACCTGGGGAGTTCCTCTTTCAGTATCTTATCATTTTGACTTTTCATACTGTTCATGGCTGAGGGGAGCAACCCAACGCCCAAGGAGCCTTGGCTGCACAGGTGCAGGAGGACCTTAGAGGAGTAATTCCATGTTCAAGGTCAGGAGGGGTGGTGGTGAGGAGATACCCATCGTTCAAGGTAAGGAGCAGTGGCTGCGCTTTGCTGGAGCAGCCGTGAAGAGATACTCCATGTCCAAGATAAGAGAAACCCAAGTAAGATGGCAGGTATTGCAAGAGGGTATCAGAGGGCAGACACACTGAAGCCATAAAAACAGAAGACTAGTCAATCTAATCACACTAGAACCACAGCCTTTTCTAACTCAAAGAAACTAGGCCATGCCCTGTGGGGCCACCCAAGACAGGCGGGTCATGGTGGAGAGGTCTGACACAATGTGGTCTGCTGGAGAAGGGAATGGCAAACCACTTCAGTATTCTTGCTTTGAGAACCCCATGAACAGTATGAACAGTATATATCTGTATACCTATTATTTTACCTTTCCACAAAAATGGAAAATATTAACAGATAAAAATGAAAAGTTAGGTCGAGTACTAGGCAATGACTTTTCATCAGTTCAGTTCAGTCTAGTCGCTCAGTTATTCCGACTCTTTGCGACCCCACAGACTGCAGCACGCCAGGCCTGCCTGTCTATTACCAACTCCCGAAGTTTATCCAAACTCATTTACATTGAGTCGGTGATGCCATCCAACCATGTCATCCTCTGTCATCTCCTTCTCCTCCCGCCTTCAATCTTTCTCACCATCAGGGTCTTTTCAAATGAGTCAGCTCTTCTCATGAGATGGCCAAAGTATTGGAGTTTCAGCTTCAACATCAGTCCTTCCAATGAACACCCAGGACCGATCTCCTTTAGGATGGACTGGTTGGATCTCCTTGTAGTCCAAGCGACTCTAAAGAGTCTTCTCCAACACCACAGTTCAAAAGAATCAATTATTTGGCACTCAGCTTTCTTCACAGTCCAACTCTCACATCCATACATGACCACTGGAAAAACCGTAGCTTTGACTAGATGGACCTTTGTAGGCAAAGTAACATCTCTGCTTTTTAATATGCTGTCTAGGTTGGTCACAACTTTCCTTCCAAGGAGTGCTTAAGCATCTTTTAATTTCATGGCTGCTGTAACCATCTGCAATGATTTTGGAGCCCCCAAAATAAAGTCAACCACTGTTTCCACTGTTTCCCCATCTACATAGACACCTATATTTGTATTTAAAGTGTGTTTTATAGGTAATTTTCAGTTTAAATTGTTTAAGATGTGTTTGTCTAAAGAAAAATAGTATTTTAATAGCCAAACCTATTTGGAATTTTATATAAATTTCGGATCCCTTGTGGCTCAGCTGGTAAAAATCTGCCTACAATGCCAGAGACCTGGGTTTGATCCCTGGTTTGGGAAGATCCCCTGGAGAAGGGAAAGGCTACCCACTCCAGTTTTATGGCCTGGAGAATTCCATGCACTGTATAGTCCATGGTGTCACAAAGAGTCAGACATGACTGAGCAACTTTCACTTTACTTCACTTCACTTCAGATCATATATGAAGAAGTTTAAAGCATAAAATACATAATTTCTTAGATCTAGAAATGCTTTAAGAATGTATTTAAACCAAATCAGCATTATAAAAATAAAGGAATGTCCCCCTTTAATGAATTAAAATCACTCAGAATATCTTTTAAAGAGTTCAAGGGATGGGATATATGTATACATATAGCTGATTCACATTGCTGTACAACAGAAACTAACACAACATTGTAAAGCAATTATACTTCAATAAAATGAAAAGAAGACAAAACAGAGTAGGCTAGTGTCAGAGTAGTGTAAACTGATATGACTAAGTAGAAAGCAGTCTTAAATAGAATAGCACATAGGTTAAAATCTTATTTTTGAATTCTGATACTTGCACACTTTATAGCTGTCTGAGCTATTTCATCTCTTTTCAGCTTCTGTTTTAGAATAACAATACTACACTTTCATTGGGTTGTTGAATATATACTAATGAAGGTAAATTAGAGTCTATCACATATTATGCATTCAATAAATATTAGCTGTAGTTATTACAAAAGCAGTTATAGAGAAATTATGAAAGAATAAATATCCTTCCTGTTTTTGAACTATGTGTGGAAGGAGACTAATTATTCATTTTTAGATAAATATGGTTATAACAGCTTTAATCTTAAAGAAATTAGTATTTAATTAGTGAGACAGCACTTAAATATTAGCAAGTGTCCCTTTGTGGTCCCCAGTGGGCAACCCAACAAACCAAACTACACTGTACTGGAGAGAAAAACAGAAAAGACTGGATTTGCTCTGTACTCTAGGTGGCTTCTAAGGAACTGACTGTTAAAGGTAAAGGAGTCCAAGAATAGTCAAGAAATATTACTAAAGACAGAAAAGAGAGCCTAGATAAAATTAGACACTTCATTTTCCTAAATCAAGGACATAAATTGGTTTCATTTCACATTCTATTCTGATAAATTGATAGTGTCTTCACTGAGGACTACTTTAATAATATCTCTGAGGTCATGTTTATATTCTTTGGGATAGTGAATAGAATGACAATTTCTGTTATAAGAAACGAAGTGAAGTCGCTCAGTCGTGTCCGACTCTTAGCGACCCTATGGACTGCAGCCCACCAGGCTCCTCCGTCCATGGGATTTTCCAGGCAAGAGTATTGGAGTAGGTTGCCACTGCCTTCTCCAATTATAAGAAAGAAGGAGGTTGTAATAATGGCAAGTAGTTCATCAGATACTTTCTATCCTAGATTATTGAGTCAAAGAACTTTAGAATTTAAACATTCCCAGAGATAATATAGTTCTTTTTTCAGTCTCATTGCTGGAATCTCCACATGTTTCAACTTTAAGCCACATGCTCTACTAGATTTTTGTGTTTCTTCCGAACAAAAGCTAGAAATAGTAGGTTGAATATACAGACAAAAACCCCTTGAGATCAATAAAAATGAATATTTCTAATAAGTAACACTTCCCAATGATGAAATATGCTTCCTTTTACACAGTGAGTATCCCTTTTGAGGAAATGCTGAATATAAGACGATGATATATGAAAGAAAGTGAAAATGTTAGTTGCTTAGTCATGTCTGACTCTTTGCAACCCCACGGACTGTAGCCCACCAGGCTCCTCTGTCCATGGGATTCTCCAGGCAAGAATACTGGAGTGGGTTGCCATTTCCCCCTCCAGGGGATTTTCCTGACCCAGAGATCAAATTTGCGTCTCTTATTCTCCTGCTCTAGCAAGCAGATTCTTTATCGCTAGTGCCACCTGATGACATATAGCATCTGGATTAAAGGGAAGTAATTATAGAGTATATAACAAATTTCAGTTTGATTGTAAAATTTAATAATCTCATAACTGTCATGAGTTCTTGCCCCAGAAATATTATGTAGCTTATAAACATTTATTAAAAATCGATTCTTTGCTCATAAATTAAGAAGAGGCAATAAACTATATTGATGGGCAACATCAAAACAAATTTTGCATGATGAAACACTTAAATATAGTCTTCAAATGTAACATGAGTAAGATAAATTGTAAAAGTATACCTGAGAAATATTGTGAAGATGAAAATAATGGATAATAAAAATTGAACAAGTGATTGATTACATATGGCAAGATTTTTAAGACACAATCTAAAACAGATAATATTCTTGTATGAGTATGAATGATGAACCTCTTTTGGAAACTCTGATTTACTCCACTACTAATATTCCTTTTATTCATCTCAACTGTTCAGACAAAGATTCTCCACAGGGACAGCTGAGCTATTCAATTGTAGGAGGTAAGACACAATTTGAAATAATTCACTTTTATGCTCTTTTAAAAGATACCCTATATGAGATATTTTATAGCTGTTGAAAACATATTATCATGGAAGATATTTTTAAATAAGAACTTCAACAAGACAATAGAAATAAAATAATATGCAATGTAGTCTTATTTCTGTTTTATTACCTAATCATTTTCAGGAAATACAAACAATCAGTTCACACTTTGGAGACTAGGCTTTGATCCTCCTTATCTGGCTACCACTCAGAATTTCCAGAATGATGTATTTCAAGGGATTCAAGAGCCTATGATGTTCCAGCTACTTATTGAAGTTACTGATGAATTAGGTGGGAATAAAAGTAGTCAGCTGTCAGCCACTACAACAGTCATAATTCATGCATTTCCTTGGACCACAACAGAGCCAACTTCTTCCACGAAAACAACTACAAGTACAGTAAGTACTTAGTAACGAAATATAATTCTAAAGTAGTTGAATTAGTCATAAGCATAGAACTATTTGGAACTCTTATAGGAGTTATCTTTATATTTTGGCAATAAAAGGCATCAATAAAACAGTTACTTTAATACATTAAAATTTCCATCATTAAAATAAGGAAAAATTATTATAGATGTTAGTCTTTTTGAATCAGGGTAAATATATCAATGTTGATAATTTTTAAGGCCCTTTTGCTATTTTCTAGTTTTGATTCTTAGTAATTCTGTTTATTCCCATCACAGTACACTTTTCTATAATTAGCTGAATATTCCTGAAGATTTTCTTATGCACAAGCACCATATAAGGTTTTAAAAACAAATATTTGACAAACTTCTTTCCTTAAAAGTATATAGTCCCACTGGAAAAGAAGATAAGTACTTAGAACAACTTAAATAAATACTGCTACTGCTGCTGCTGCTGCTAAGTTGCTTCAGTCATGTCTGACTCTCTGTGACCCCATAGACGGCAGCCCACCAGGCTCCCCCGTCCCTGGGATTCTCCCTAGTCAGTGTCAAATGATAGTGTAATTGTTATAACTTTGAGGTTGAAAAGCAGGTAAATTTAGTTGGGTTGCTGAGGTAGGCAGTAAATTGTCTATAAAGAGAGGAAGAAAACAATAATGCAGTTCTTTAAAAACAGATTTTTTCCATGTAAATATAAAAAAAATGCTTTTCAGAGAAAAGGTGCAAAATTACACTGGAAAGAATAGAATATATTCTGGGGAATGTTGAGAAGACAGTGAAGCTGAAGTATAGTTTTAATGTTAGGAAAAATAAAGTTCATGGTACACTTGTAACATATTTGAGCATAGACATATCTTATATGTGAAAAAAAAAATTTGCATGATTACTGAAGGCAGGAAGTTGTAATATTTTCCAAGCAGGAAAGAGAGACTTACAATACCTCATAAACTTTGCTAATATAAACACAAAGAGAAATATCAGTGAGGGGATGGGATTGATTTGTATGGATTTGATTTCAAACAATTGGTGTTTAAACAATCAAGTAGTTATTGACATCCATACCCTCAGTAATATTATTATGGTGCTTTTTATATGGCTCTTCATATAACTGAGTTAACACTATGAAAGCTATTTGAATTAAAATAGCCATTTTGAAAATGTTATATAAAGTTGCTTCCATTGTTTGACTTCACAGTCAAGAGGGCTTCCCTGGTGGCTCAGAGGTTAAAGCATCTGCCTGCAATGTGGGAGACCTGGGTTCAATTCCTGGGCTGGGAAGATCCCCTGGAGAAGGAAATGGCACCCCACTCCAGTATTCTTGCCTGGAGAATCCCATGGATGGAGGAGCCTGGTAGGCTGGGTCGGGAAGATCCCCTGGAGAAGGAAATGGCAACCCCCTCCAGTATTCTTGCCTGGAGAATCCCATGGATGGAGGAGCCTGGTAGGCTGCAGTCCATGGGGTTGCAAAGAGTCGGACACAACTGAGTGACTTCACTTTCACTTTCAAGAAGGTTTACATTAGCTATATACAATCATCATAAGAGAATCTGAATATTATTAATTCAAAAAATCAAATTGGATTAAAGTGGTGTGGACTGGTAATCCTTCCAAGTGCCCAGCAGAAGGAAATTAAAAGACTCCCTGTGGGATGGTAATAGTAACCTAAGTGAAAGTTGCTCAGTCATGTCTGACTCTTTGTGACCCCATGGACTGTACAGTCCATGGAATTCTCTAGGCCAGAATATTGGAGTGGGTAGCCTTTCCTTTTTTCAGGGGATTTTCCCAACCCAGGAATGGAACCCAGGTCTCCCGCATTGCAGGAGGATTCTTTATCAGCTGAGCCACAAGGGAAGTCCATAGGAACCTAGACATCCAATTATTTCTAACAATTTTCCAATCCAGTAAGCACCACATGATTAAATACAATGTGAGAAAATAAGATAACATAACCAAGAAGCAGCAAAACCACAAAAAGCAGAAACATGGAAACTACAGCAATTTTTAAGTATAAAATGTAAAATAATTATGAGATATAAACCAAGTTTGAAATCTGGTTAGAATACTGGATACTATGGACTTCCCAGGTCCTGCTAGTGATAAAGAATCTGCCTGCCAATGCAGGAGATGTAAGAGTTGCAGTTTCGATCCCTGGTTCAGGAAGATCCTCTGGAGAGGGTCATGTCAATCACTCCCATTCTTGCCTGGTGAATCCCACGGAGAGAGGAACCCATGGACAGAGGAGCAGGCTACAGTCCATAGGGTCACAAAGAGTCCGAGACGACTGAAGTGACTTAGCAAATATGCACAGTGAATACTATAAAAGTATCACAGAATATATGAAAATATATCAAATATATATAGAAATTAAAAGCACAATTGAAACTAAAACTTGACCATATTGACTTATAAAATATGTAAACACTACACTCAAAGATTAATGAAAATATACCTTTTCCCCAACATATATGAACATTTACAAAATTTGATTATCTATTAGGGGCTATAAAGCAAGTCTCAACAGATTTCAGTGGGTTGAAAACATTCTGATGAAAACATGCTGAATATTATCTGTAATCTTATATATCAATAATCATGCTAGAGATCAAAACAAATAATTATTTAGAATATTCCCTATATCTTTAGAAGCTAAAGGAATAGAGAATATTTTTTAATAATGAAACCATGAAATGCAGTTAAAATGAAATTGAAGTCTATATAATCTCCCCTAAGTACCATTTTTAACAGTATCTCACAAATTTTAATATGTAGTATTTTTGTCATTGTTCATTTAAAATTATTACCTAATTCCTCAAAATTTCTTCTTTCCCCCTGCATGTTATTTAAAACTGCATTTCACTTGAAGTCGGAAAAATAATTAGAAAGTAAACATACAAAGGTAAAGCCCATAGTCAGTAACTTGAAAATAATACTACAGTCTACATTACTCTGAGTAAGCTGATAGAGATGAGGTAATGCACATTTTACCATTGTGAAGAATGAAAAAGGAACATCATTAGGTCCTGCAATGCTTCAAAAATTAAAAAACAAACAAACAGAGAATCCCAAGAGAGTATTGTATTATAGGCTTCCCAGGTGGTTGCTAGTATTAAAGAACCCATCTACTGATGCGGAAGACAAACAGACGTAGTTTCCATCCCTTGGTCAGGAAGATCCCTTGGAGAAGGACATGGCAGCCCACTCCAGTATTCTTGCCTGGAGAATCCCATGGACAGAGGAGCCTGGCATGCTACAGTCCACAGGGTTGCAAAGAATTGGACACAACTGAAATGACTTAGCATGGGTGCAAGAGAGTATTATGAACAACTTTGTCAATATATTCAATGTAGGAAAATCAAGGTGTGAGGATTTTCTGCAACCCAAATTAAGACTTAATATAAAATACAATAATTAAAACAGTGTAGCATGGGTACATGAAAGACAGACAAGAGAACAGAATAAAGAGTCCAGCCAATATCCACAACTTATGGATCTATATGACTTACGTCAACAGTGGCAATATACCACAATGATAAAAGATGACAGCTTCACCAAATAATATTGGGCAACTGGTATGCCAATTAAACATCAAAATAAATAGAGTAAATTTTATTTTAAAATTGAGATGATCTTAATAATTTTGGGGTAGGGAAATATTTCTCAAATAACACAAAAAATAACCATAAGGAAAATTTTTGGAAAACTGAATATATTAAGAACTTTGTATTATGGAGGAAATGATAGGATATTTGACTATGTGATATTTTGCTTCAGAATAATTCAATGGAGAAGACTGAGTGTAAGTAAGTTTAAACAAAACTGGGCACAAGTTGATAATTATTAAGATTGTGTTACAGGTATCTGGAGAGTTATTGGACTACTATTTTATACATTATGCATATATGTAGGTATCACAAAAATTAGTTGTAAAATAACAAAAAGCGAAATAATCTGAGAAGCCTATGTTATTTTGTCAAGTGATAAGCATTTAATACTGTAAATTTTCCCCCAAATAACCTCACAAATTAAATATCCTCAGTCTGGAACTTCATTAAAACTTCTTTGTAGCTTTTAAACATGTGTTTTATAGTCAAATGCTATAATCTATTATTTCGGGCATGAATATGCTCCCGGTAAATTAGTAAACTCCGTAAACTAGTTCTTAGTCCCTCCTCTACCCGAGTATACATGGCCATAGAACTTTCTTTCACATTCCACAAATATATATCCAAATCATTTTATAAATCAGGTAAATATTGTCTAAGACTAAGCTATAACATCAGTAATTTTAAGATAGTATACCAACATTTGAAACAAGTAAATTATATTGCTTTTAATTTTTGGCTCACCATGAATTTCACCTACCTATTCTGAGTCAGTCTCTTGATGAATCTTGCTCCTTTGCGAGAGATTAGTTTTAGCTTCTACCATGGTGGAAAAACAAAGTCTAACCTACATTAACACACGGACTTCTACCATCCAAATTCATGATTAATAAAGAAAATTACTAATATAAAGAAAATGAAAACACTAATTTAAAAAGATATATGCACACTTATGTTCACTGCAGCATATTCACAATGGCCAAGATATGAAAGCAGCCTAAGTGACCATCAATAGATGAATGGATAAAGACTATGTGGTATATAATGGAATACTGGCTTCCCAAGTAGCTCAGTGGTAAAGAATCTGCCTGCAATGCAGAAGACCAGGCTTTGATCCTGAGTCAGAAGATCCCCTACAGAAGGAAATGGCAACACATTCCGGTATTCTTTCCTGGGAAATCTCATGAACAGAGGAGCCTATGGGTTACAATCCATGGGGTCGCAAAAAGAGTCAGATATGACAGTGACTAAACAACAACATACTAGAATATTATTTAGTCATTTAAAAAATGATGAAATCTTACTATTTGCAACTATATGGGTGGACCTAGAGAGCAAATAAGTGAAATAAGTCATAGAGAGAAAGATAAATACTGTATGATTCCACTTATATGTGAAACATAAAAAACAAAATGAACACACAAAACAGAAACAGACTTTTAGATATGTGAACAAACAAGTCATAGCTAGAAGGGAGGGAGATGGGGTAAAGAAAGAAACATATGAAGTAGATTCAGTTCAGTTCAGTCGCTCAGTCGTGTCCGACTCTTTGCGACCCCATGAATCGCAGCACGCCAGGCCTCCCTGTCCATCACCATCTCTCGGAGTTCACTCAGACTCACATCCATCGAGTCAGTGATGCCATCCAGCCATCTCATCCTCGGTCGTCCCCTTCTCCTCCTGCCCCCAATCCCTCCCAGCATCAGAGTCTTTTCCAATGAGTCAACTCTTCGCATGAGGTGGCCAAAGTACTGGAGTTT